>CM054141.1:53971413-53973913 GCA_028751875.1 Rapana venosa
TGTGTTAAAATTTCGTGACGTTGCCTAGCAATGGATACACAGGGCATGCGCAGTAGACAATAACAAGACAACGGACGATCTTTTTAGTTCCAGACTCAAGAGCCACAATAATAACCGATTGAAACACACGAGCTGTGTTAGTAGTGGTTGTGTTCGGTGAATGACAACTCTACAGTTGTAAACAAAAAAAAAGTACATGAGGGCTAATTCCATTATGCTCGAAATAAAATGATATAAAAATGATTTTCTATTTAAAGAGATTATGTCTTAAAAAAAAATGTTTCCGCTACAAAATACATTCCGATAAAGTTAAATAACACGTTTTACATAGTTATGTGGTGTCAGTGAATCGCTTCGACTGTAGAATGGAAATACAGGATAGCCACTTTTGATTAAAGCACACCTTTGCAGTTGTTTTGTGTAGTAGTAGTAGTAGTAGTAGTAGTAGTTGTAGTAGTAGTAGCAGTTGCTGTTGTTGTTGTGTGTGCGCGTGCGTTTGTTTGTGTGTGCATACGAGCGCGAGCAGTGTGTGTGTGTGTGTGTGACGTGTGTGTGTATGCGTGTGTGTGCGCGCGAAAGAGCACGAGCATGTGTGTGTGTGTTGTGTTTGTGTGTGTGTTTGTGTGTGTGTGTGTGTGTGTAAAAAGACGTTCAATGAAAGATTCATTCATTCATTCATTTATTCATTCTATACTGCTTTCTACCTCCATTTCCCTTCAACTATCTTTTAGACTACAGCTGTCGAGTTCTCTCCCCCCCCCCCCTCCCCGCCCCTCTCCCTCACCCCCCTATAACACAGTTAAAACCATGGCCACGTCCTACAGTTTAAATCTTGCGTGCTTTAAGTCGATAGACATGCACTCCAAGCCTTTGATCCAGTTTGGTTGTTGTTGCCACACTGCCCTTCCCCATAGGGATCAATAGTATTGCGTCGGCCTTTGTGTGGGCTTTTGTGAAATACTCCACTAGAACAAAGCTCTAACACAGGTCCCATGGTGTAATGGTTAGCACTCTGGACTTTGAATCCAGCGATCCGAGTTCAAATCTCGGTGGGACCTCTTTTAAAACTTTTTTCTCCCCTCCGTGTTGTTGACAATTTATGCAATTTCATTCTTAAAAGAAAAAAAAGTGTAACCGTCACGTAATCACCATTGTTTTCCTCGGTGCCGCCAATATTTCAGTAAGTTTTTTTTGGTCTACAATATATCATTATTAAGATTATCACCACCACCACCAGCATTGCCAATATCATCATCATCACCATCATCACCATTGTAATCAAAGTATAGAACAGTGCAGTGCAGCGTTATTTGCAAAACTTTGTGCGTAAAATTCGGACCAGGTTCGAGCGTATCATGACCATAATGCATCACCATCTTTGTTTAGTGTAGAATTTTCCCAGGAATAAATCTGCTTTGGCCGAAGATTCCTTCACAAACACTAACCAACATGTAGAATGTGGATCTCAGTTTATATCATCTTAAAAGAGAACAAACAAACAAACCAAAGGAATAGTATCCAAACATCTTCCACAATCTATAGTCGATAGGGAAAAAATAACAATATGGCTTCAGACTGACTGGATTAAAAGGATGAACTATTTTACATTTTTTCCCTTATTTCATTGCTTTATTTCGAGGATAATGGAATAAGCACTCATTCACTTTCTGTATACACTTTTTAAAAGGGAGGTAACACACACGGAACTGTCATGGCCATTGTTCACAATAAATCACAGTGCTGCAATTCCAGTTTGCTGAATCTTATCACCAGCACAGTAGCGAGCAACATGAATAATTTTTATTTAAGATTTGTTATCAACAGGGTTTCAACTACAGTAGACTCTCAACTGTGAATTCAAGAAAAACCTCTTGTTTAGGACAAAACCAATGCAGTGTAAAGCCTACTTAGGACACTGCTCTATGCAAAAGTAAAATAAAGTAATGTTTGTTGGTTCTCTTCAGACAACACGGAACACTACACACGATAATCTAGCAGACAGTGTCAGCAGTACGCAGACTTGTAAGAGCACAGTCATGTCTTTCCAAGTCTGAGGCACCACATTGGGGGGGATGGGGTGGGGGGGGGGAGGGGGGGGGGGGGCGGGCGTTATGTTCCCATCTCCTGAAGTCCTGTCATGGTGACGTCACCGGTAGTAACCACTTTCTTTTTAAAAGGGAAAAAGTGTATTATTTTCCCTCTACCACTGAAAACATTTACATACTCAAGATCCACATTATTAACCGAGTGGTGGTCCCTTTTACCAGAGCACATGGAAAGAAACGAGGAGCTTTGCTGGTGACGTCACCACGACCTGACTTCAGAAAGGATCAACCATATGCCACAAGCCGGAAACTGCTATCGGAAAAGTTGTAGTATGTCGCTGTTTCATCATGTTTAAGCCAAGTTGGGACACACCATTAATTCTTGGAAAGTGAAAACCATTTTTGGAAAGCGAAAACCATTTTTGGACCGTGACACGGTAAACACAAGTAGGGAC
>CM054141.1:53976413-53991413 GCA_028751875.1 Rapana venosa
CAACCCCTATCCACAAACCTTGCAACCCCCCACCCCCCACCCCGAAAAAGTCCTGCAAAATCCTGTAAAATAATTATCTCGTGTCTGCAGAATTACGTGGTTTGTCTTTTTTTCTAAACGAGATAATCGATCGTGTGTGTTGTGTATTGCATGTTTTTGCTTTCGCTTGATGTTTTTGTTGGTGTTTTGTTTGATGTTTGTCATGAATTTTTTTCCTTTGTTGTGTGTGTTTGTTACGCACGTGTTTACTCTCTGACATTAACATATTTACACATGTTTCTGCGCGCGCGCGTACACACACACGATGTAAACCCCCTCCACCTTCCCCCTCTCCCACATAGAGAGTTAAACATACACAAATGCATACGTTCGCGCGCACGCACACACACAACACCTTCCCCCCCCCTTCCCCCAACACACACCATACACAACGCACACACTCACTCACACCACCACCACTACCCATCCACACACACCATACACAACAACCCTCCCCCCCCCCTACAAACAACACACACAACTCAACCACCACCACATACCCACCCACCCACACCATACACACACAACCCCCCCCCCCCCAAACACACCATACACATACACCATCACCACTACCCACCCACCCACACCATACACAACAACCCCCCCCCCCCCAACACACACCATACACAACACACACATACACCATCACCACTACCCACCCAAACACACATACACAACCACCCACCACCCCAACACACACCATACACAACACACCACCACCACTACCCACCCACACACACCATACACAACATCCCCCCCCCCAACACACACACACACCACCACCACTACCCACCCACCCACACCATACACAACAACCCCCCCCCACCAACACACACCATACACAACACACCACCACCCACCTACCCACCCACCCACACCATACACAACACCCCCCCCCCCCCCCCACACACACACTAAACAACACACAAAACACACCACCACCACTACCCACCCACACCCAAACACATACACCCCCCCCCCCCACCAACACAACACCATCACAACATACCACCACCACTACCCACCCACCCAAACCAACCACCCCCCCCCCACCAAACACACACCATACACAACACACCACACCACCACTACCCACCCACCCACACCATACCAACAACCCCCCCCCCCCCAAACACACACCATACACAACACACACACACACCACCACACCCACACCACACAACAACCCCCCCCCCCCCCCCCACCAACACACACATACACAACACACACACACCACCCCACACCCACACCATACACAACACCCCCCCCCCCCCCAACACACACCATACACAACACACCACACCACCACCACTACCCACACCATACACAACACCCCCCCCCCCCACCCAACACACACCATACACAACCACACACACCACCACCCCACTACCCACACCATACACAACACCCCCCCCCCCCAACACACACCATACACAACACACACACACACCACTCACCACCACTACCCACATACCATACACAACACCCCCCCCCCCCCCCAAACACACACCATACACAACACACACACACCACCACCACTACCCACACCATACACAACACCCCCCCCCCCCCCCCCCACACACAACCCCAAACACCACACCCCCCCACCAACCACACACACCACCACCACTACCCACCACCCATACACAACCCCCCCCCCCCCCCAACACACACCCATACACACACACACACACACACCCACCCACCACCACCCACCCACACAACACCCCCCCCCCCCCCACCACACAACCCATACACACACACACCACACCACCACCACTACCCACAACCATACACACACCCCCCCCCCCCCCAACCACACACCCAACACAACACACACACCACCACTCTACCCACCCACACACACCATACACACCAACACCCCCCCCCCCCCCCAACACAACACCATACAACACACACACACACCACCACTTCTACCCACCCACACACACCTACACACCAACCCCCCCCCCCCCCCCCCCCCAACACACCCATACACAACACACACACCACCACCCCCAAAAAAAACCAACACAACAACCCCTTCACCCCCAACACCAAAAAACAACACACAAAAAAAAAACAAACACACACACACAACAACAACACACCACCCCACCACCCCCAATCCACACACACACTACAAACCACAAAAACACACACACCAAACTACACACACAAACTACACAACAACAAACTCACACCCCAAAAAAACCCCTCAAACCACACACAAACTACACACACAAAAACACACACACCACAAACACACACACACACACCAAAAAAAAACCCAAAAATGATAATATGTTTCTGGGGTTCCGGTAATGTAAAAAGTTTTGAGGAAACCCCCTTTCAAATGTTACTCCCCCTATATCTAAACCCACCCCCTGAAAGAGATAAAAAAAGCCCCCAAAAAAAAAAAAAAAAAAAAAAAAAAAAAATAAACATGTGGGAAAGCAAAAAAAAAAAACAAAAAAATTAGATGTGGGAATAGAAAAAATAACAAAAAAAAAAAACCAAAAAAAAAAAAAAATAAAGATGTGGGATAAAAATTTAAAAAAAAAAAAAAAAAAAATAAAATTTTTTTTTTATTTTTTTTAATTTAATAGAGTTTTCCTGCGTGAAAATTTCGGGGGTTTGCTCCCCGGAAGAGCGCCCCCACAAAGCAGCCCATCCCCCCTTCTTTTTTTTTTTTTGGTCTGCAACTGATTTTTTTCCCCAATCAGAGTGATTTTTTCTAAGAATTTTTGCCAGGGACAACCTCTTTTTGCCGGGGGGGTTCTTTTTTACGTGCGCGAATAATTTTTTTGGGTAAAAAAACCCGGGTGGGTTATCTCTCATCCGAAAGACTAGGCCCAAAACCACCACTCATGGCTAATGGATGGGGGAAAGTTTTTTGGGCCCCGACCGAGTTCGAACTACTGCACATTTTCCGGGGCCCCCAATTTTTCGTTTTAGACAAGCGTTCCCTCTAACCACCGACCAAGCATGTGGGGATAGCAAACACCCAACACAACCAACCCAAACCAAAGATAAAAAAGTATGGGGATAAAAACTATTTTAAAATACACAAAACGAACCTCAATGGGGATTTTTCTGGATAATTGCTTTTTTTGTGCAGCTGGTATGCGTGGGGGCTGTTGTTTTATTGGTTTTTATGGGGGTTTTTTTTTTTTTAGCACCAAACAGCGTTGACCTAAATTTTTAAAGGTTTTTTTGGTTGTTTTTTAAAAAAAAAAAAAAATTAGTCTGTTTCGTCCTTTCTCATCTCCACAAAAACTGACAAGATAAAAGGGTTTTTAAAAACAAAAAAAGGCAGAAAAGGGTACAAAACAACATCCAACAACCCTGACCTTTTTGGGTCGGGGGGGAACACGAAAGACGATGCGTGGAACCTCCTCCTCCTTCACTCCTCCGGCTCTGCGCATATGCTAAATCATTCACCGGTCCTTCTCTAGTTTCCATCCATGACTTTTCGTTTTCCCCTCCTTTCCCCTCTTTCCCTGCATCTTTTTTTGGCCCAGATTTTGGGGCGGGTGACGGGGCCGAACCCCAAAGTCACTTTTTCCTTCCTTTGACATTTTAAAGGGGTTTTTCCCTTGGAAACCCTCCCAACCCGTGTTTTTTACCTTGCCCCAAATTCATTGGTCTTTTTTCTCTGGGAAATCCCCATGTTTTTCTAGGGGCAATTTTTTTCAATCTTTTCGTTTTTCTGTTTCAGCACATGTCCAGGTTTAAAAACTTCCGTACAGCAACCCCTTGAAATTAGGGCTTTGAAGCTTATTTTGATTGGGAAAAAACTGTCTCTTTATTTTTCCTAGGGTGGTGATTTTTGGGGTCATGGAAGAGTTGCAGGCTATTCTGACTTTGTTTTCTGCCGACGCCCCCCCCTTTGTGAGGTACGCCAAAGGTATTTAAAAAGCGTCTACCTCCCCCCATTTTTGGGCCGTCATGAAAAATTTAGCAGTGGCTTCCGTGCTGTTAAAAAAAGTACTTTCTTTCCCCGACTCCCCCTCCATCCCAATTGCCCAGCTCTGTTCTCAAGTCTGGTCGTAAAATCTTGCAGCTCGTTTACTTCCGCCCATGGGGCAATGTCATGGCAAGCCTAAGTTTTGAGGGGTCTGCCCCCAAATAAAAGGGGGAAAGTGGAAGTCAGGAGGGTCTCTCTCAAATTTTTTTCCAAGAAAAATTTAAAACGGGACGGAATCCGGGGATCCTTGTCGGACCCCAACGGGTTTTGGAATTCCCCCCAACCATTTTTTTCAAAGGACGCACGCCTTGGGGGTTTTGTAAGTCTTGAAGGGTTTTGAAACTAGCCCCTTCTTCAACCCAAACATTCTGAGGACCCCACACCCCTTCGGCCATACCTTTCAAACCCTTTTCTTGAATCGATGAAGTTGGGAACAGGTCCTCGTGTTAAGATGTTTTTCCACAGGAGTGGCATTTAAAAATCTGTTCGATTGGCTCCCCCTGCCCGAACCCCAGCTTTTTCCCTGCAAGGTGTTTTTCTGCCCCTTTTTTGGGGGTCGTTCTTTTGGCTGATCTTCTGCTCTGGGGCGTTTTCTAAAGTTTTATTGGGGAAACCCCCTTCTTGGGGGGGGGAGAGTGTTTGTATTTTTGGCCCCTTTTTTTCCTCCCCCCTCTTGAAGATACTGTAACCAGTGTGAGACTGTTTCGCTACCATCTTTAGCAGCTCTGCTGGTATTGTCTGCTCCTGGGACTTTCCACGGAAAAACTGCGGGTGGCTTCTCCACTTTCCCTCATAAGGAATGGGGAGGTCTCTTCTATATGCTCTTTTTAGGTTTATTGGGTAGTTGTACATTTCTTGACAAATTCAACCACCTGTTTAATGAGCGAGCTTTTAGGGGGTTTTTCCGGGGCTGTCTTCAAAGACTGATGATTTGTTTGAAGGGTTTTGTGAGTTTCTTCAGGTGCGATGCCCTTTTTACTGTTCCCACTTTTATGCTTTTTTCGATCTCATCCATTTATCACTGATCCACTTCCTCTGGCCTTTTAACATTGACTTCTTCACGAGTTGTTTTCCTCCCGGGATTTTTTAGGGGTTTGGAAAAATGGTTTTTCATGCTCTTCTTATCGCAGAGGTCCAAGATGTCATTGGTAGTCCATGGCTGGTGTTTATTCCTCTGACGACCGAGTACTTCCTCTGCTGTTTCTCGGACTGCCTCATTAAAGTTGTTGGTGAGGTCATTGATGTCATTGTCCAGGAGGGTTAATGCCGCAAAACGTCCGCCAAGCTTAGCTTGGAAGATCTCCTCGACATCTGGATCTTTCAGTTTGTCCACGTCAAATTTGATACGTGGGTTTGCAGGCTGTTTGTTTTTCTTCAGCTTCATTTTGAATACCAGCAGCACAAGGTCGTGGTCGCTGCCTATGTCAGCTCCAGGGTAGGCTCTTGTTCTGGCTCTGTTGATGCTGGATTTGAAGCGCCGTGGTGTTAAGATAAAATCTATTTGGTTATGGATCTTGCCGTTTGGCGCATGCCAGGTTGTCCTCCTTGACTGCTTGTGGGGATAGAGGGTATTGGCAATGGTAAGTCTGTGGGTGCAGGCAAACTCCAGCAGACGTAGTCCCCTGTCGTTGGTCTCCCCAGTTCCAAACTGACCAACTGTTCCGGCCCATTGGTTGTAAGAGTCAGGACCTACTTTGGCGTTAAAATCCCCTTGGATGATGATGACACACACACACAAATTAGAGAAGAATTTGAAGAAAAGAGAAGAAAAAGAAGACTTTGAAAAGGAAGACTTTGCAAATCTTAAAGAAAAAAATCGAAGAAAATGAAAAAGAAAATGGGATTTCTTAATTTTTATAATATAAACTGAAGAACAAGGGAAAGAAAAACTGAAGAAGCAGAAGACGAAATGAGGAGCGCTTAAAATTAATGGCTTGCGAACCTAGATTTCAGTCTAAGGGAAGGAACTGTTGTGATGGCCTGAGGCAGCAGTTATTTCCCTTAGACTTTAGCTCGCTAGGACGGAATCAGTGTGTGTGTGTGTGTGTGTGTGTGTGTGTGTGTGTGTGGCTGCTCTCCCCGAGGAGAGCACGTCGCCACAAGAGCAGCGCCATTCATTATTTTTGTTTTCCTGTCTGCATAATTATGTATTTGGTTTTCTAGCAGAGTGGCTTTTTTCTACATAATTTTGCCAGGGGCAACTCTCTTGCTGCGGTGGGTTCTTTTACACACACAACACACACACACACACACACACACACACACACACACACACACACACACACACCCCAACCACACGCGCGCGCAATATGATGATGAACAGAGCAGAGATGCGGAAAAAAAGCAGCAACGAAGCATAAAGAGAAAACAAAAGTGTGCTGACAACACACACACATATACACACACACACACACACACACACGCACGCGCGCGTGCACCCACACACGCGCACCCCCCACCCCGCACACACACTCTCTCTCTCTCTCTCTCACACACAAGTCCTTCGGATGAGAACGCACGCAGAACATCTTGCGCACACGTTAAAACCCGTTCCGCTTTTTGGAAGAGTAGGCAATTGTGTACCGGTTGGAACGGATGTCAAAATTGACAAAACTTCATATACACGGGGACTAGATGGATGTAAGAAAAGCTCATGAGTACTTATTACATTATCCTCGAAATAAAACAATAAACAAAACAACAACAACAAACCCCACTGATAACACCCCCCCCCCCCCCCCCCCAACACACACTGCTTATTCAATGTACCATCTGAAAAAAAAAAAAAAAGACTTTGACTTTGACTTTCACACACACACACCAAACACACCTCACACTGCTTATTCAAAGTACCATCTGGAAAAAAAAAGACTTTGACACACAAACACTGACCCCCCCCCCCCCCCCCCCCCCACACACACACTGATAAACATTCCCCCCCCCCCCCCCCCCCCCATACTAAATGGAACTGACTTATAACCTTGAGACCGACGCTGGAGACCATGGACCGGGAGTCGACCCTCATACTGGCCAGGTCACTGGACTGACGGGCAAACTCCTGCCGCAACAATGAGTTTTTAGAGTACATCACCATTTTCAACACACTGCCACGCACGCTATACCTATAGCCCAGTCGTGAAGACCGCTGGACTTCTATCCCATCGGTCCATGAAGTCGTGAGATCTGAATCCCGACTGCATCTGGTGAAGTAAGGGTCTCACCTCATCTCATCTGCTCCCATAACCCCCTCCAGGGTCGTAGGGGCACTGCAGTGACGAACGTTGCACCAGTTGGCTCCATTTGCGGTGGTTGTGGGCGAGTGCCTGGGTTGTGGAGAAGCTCTTCCCGGTCCATTCAGTGACGTTGTCTGCCCATTTCTTCTTCGGCCTGCCTCGCCCTCTCTTCCCCTGCACTGTTCCTTGCAGTATGGTCTTGGACAGCCCATCTGATCTAGTCAATGTCAATCTGTGCTTCCTTTTCTTGACTGTGGTCAGCAGGTCTTCGTAGTGCTTTACGTGTTGGGTGATGGTTTGTCGGGCTTCTTCGTTGGTAATGGGTTCCGTGTGTGAAATGCCAAGGAGTCTTCTGAAGCATCTCATCTCCAAAGCCTGGATCCTCCTTTGTAGATCTGCATTCAATGTCCAGGATTCGCATGCATACAGGTATGGAGATTTTATTCGAGTGCCAGTGCCTTAATTTCCTCCGTGTATGCAGAAAATCAAAATGACATGTACGTTAAAGATCCAGTAAATCATGTCAGTGTTTGGTGAGTTACGGACACACGAACATACCCAGCATACATCCCCGAAGTCGGAATGTGGGTGGATACTTTAAAGGTGGGCAAAAACGGTCGAATACGCAAAATCTCACAATTGGTTGGTCGAACTTCGGAAGTTCTAGCCGAGGAAAGAGAAAAAAAATCACCAGACGGTGCTACCGATATTCGAACCCCCACCTTCCTGAGCCCACAGGATTGGAGTCAAACGCTCCAACCACTTATAGCGTCCGTCACGATACAGAACCTTACTTTTGAGTTTGTCCTGTTCGTGGAGTGTGGGTGCTGTGTATGATATAACATATTCACCAAATCAGTTTATTTTCTAAATATTTGCTATAAATTTCCTTCCATACAACATTTTAGCCTTTAACTAAACAGTACTTTAAGAATCATTTGAAATCGTCTACTTTTAAGACCAAAGTTACTGGATGGGGTGTTTGGTTGGTTGGTTGGTTGGTTGGATGGGTGGGTGGGTGGCTGCTTGCTTGCTTCCTTGGCTGGCTAGGGGTGGGAGGTGGGGGTGGGGGTGGTTGGTAGATGGGTGGGCAGACTGGCTGGTTGCTTGCTTCGCTTGTTCGCTTGGTTGGTTGGTGGTAAGTTGGTCGGTTGCATGCTTAGATGTTGGTTTATAGATTGGGTGGCTGGTTGAAAAGTTGGTTGGTAAGTTAATTGGTTGGCTGGTTGATAAGTTGGTTGGTTGGTTGATAAGTTGGTTGGTCGGTTGACAAGGTGGTCAGTTGGTTGAAAAGTTGGTTGGTTGAAAAGTTGGTTGGCTGGTTGAAAAGTTGGTTGGTTGGTTGAAAAGTTGGTTGGTTGGTTGAAAAGTTGGTTGGTTGGTTGAAAAGTTGGTTGTTGGTTGATAAGTTGGTTGGCTGTTTACCTGACGGAAAGCTTCCTTAGTGCGAGCATCTTGCAGTCGGTTTCGGAAGGTGGGGTCACTCATAAGCGTTCCGAACAGTCGCGCTCTGTCCACCTCAAAACGGGTTCCCGACTGCCACATAGGAGACAACATAACATTAACCAGGGCAAGAGGGGTGGGAGGACAAGAAAAAACAAGAAGAAAAGGAGGGGGTAGGGGTGGGGGTGACAGTGTAAGCGGGGGGGTGGGGGGTGGGTGGGGGGGATGGTATCTCGTGTATATAGTACATACACGTTGACTTGTCCTCTAGCATTCACAGACACTCTCTGGTAATCTTTAGAGCGGGTGACACACACACGAATACACACGCGTGTTCAATCTCATTCATTGCAAGCATTAACATTCTAAAATACATTTTTTAGGGAAGGCCTATCGTAAGAAATTGGTCTTGAGACATTGGTTTCGAAAGTGAAGTTTGGTGTTATTCCAAGCTAAAAGGCAATGATTGTTTTTTTCAATGAAAATGAAAGCATTTTCACCTACTGAGGTATTGGCTTTGAAAGCGAAGTTGGGTGTTAATGCAAGCAAAAAGGGAATGGTTTTTTTCATTAAAATGGAAACCTGTTCATCTACTTTCTTCCGTTTCCAGCTGGTATGTATGAACAGCTTTGCAGTGGAAGAACAAAGAGTGTGAGAAGATTTGTGTGAGCGCCAGAGACAAGCCAAGACATGGTGAAAGTGATCCATTAAAATGGCACAATAGAAGAACTTCAATTTTGTGCTGACAACAAAACGGTTTTGTCAATATTTGATAGTGACTTGTGCAGGGTGTCATTAATGTAAATTCGAATATTTGGGCAGAACACAATTCATTAGGAGGAACACTTGTTACATAACTAAATACTGGCATATGTCTAAAACCACTGCATGTTTGAAGAAACGACATCTGAAAGTGGTTGAGATTAAAGCGTAAACAGAACTGTTCCTAAAATAGAGCCTTGTGGTACACCACACCTAAGGTCTTGGGGGATTGATTTCCGCCCATTTACAAAACACAACAACAACAACCCCCGACTGACGCCAATCACTAAGATACCACTAAGCCAGTTCAGGATTACACAATGAATAAATGCCAGTCATTGAAACAGAATGGTATAATCCATTGTATCAAAGGCTGCACTTAGATCTAACATGGCTGCCAGGAAAACTAGCTCTTCATCTGCCTTGCAAAATAAAGATTATAAAGGACCCCCAACTGCAGCGGCGTCTTAAGTAGGATAATTTTCCTGTATGTTTTTCATATGGTTGCTGTTATTATTGTTGTTCTGTATTCTTCTTCTTATTTTTATACCATCATCATCATCAGTAATATTATTATTATTATTATTATAGATGCGACTATAAACCGAGGCCCCGTGTGCGAACGCACGCAGAACATCTTGCGCACACGTTGAATCCTGTTCCGCTTTTCGAAAGAGTGGGCCATTGTGTGCCGGTGGGAACAGATGACAAAATTTACAAAACCGCATACACACGGGGACTAGATGTAAAAAAGTTCATGAGTGCTTATTCCATTATCCTCGACATAAAATAAAAAACAACAACAAAAAACAACCCCAAAACATCTGAGCGCTTTGATTTGTTGCTTTACAAGATTCAGCGCTATATGAATTCCATACATTATTATTATTATTATTATTATTATTATTATTATTATTATCATCAACACCTTATTATAACTATCACCAACGTCATCATTACTAATACTTGACTTGTTGCCATTCTAAGCTGTTGTTGTTGCTGTTGTTGTTGTTGTTGGTTGTGATGATGCATGACCTTGATTTAGTATGGTTATCAAATTGTGTGTACACAAAAGAGTAACGAGGACGTTGGTTGCATCAAGACAGTCCAGCAGAAATCAATCAACAAAACAACTCTTGTTCAGAATGCAAAAAAGAATGCAAAGAAGTATGCAAAGAAGAAGAATGCGAAGAAGAAGAAGAAGGAGAAGAATGCAAAGAAGATGCGAAGAAGAAAAATGCAAAGAAGAAGAAGAATGAGAAAAACAAGAAAAAAAAAGCGAAAAAGAAGAAAGAATGCAAAGAATGCGAAGAAGAAGAATGCAACGAAGAAGAAGAATGCAAAGAAGAAGAATACAAAGAAGAAGAATGCGAAGAAGAAGAAGAAGAAGAATGCGAAGAAGAAGAAGAAAGAAGAAGAAGAAAAGCGAAGAAGATAACAAGAATGCAAAGAAGAATGCGAGAGGAAGGGTGCGAGAAGAATAATGCGAAGAATACGAAGAATGCAAAGAAGAAGAATGCGAAGAATGCGAAGAATACGAAGATTACGAAGAAGAAGAATGAGAAGAAGCAGAAGAAGAAGCAGAAGAAGAAAGAAGAAGAAGAAGAAGAAGAAGAAGAAGAAGAAGAAAAAGAAGAAGAAGCACTCACCGCCTTAAGGGAATCGACAATCACGATGACAAACTGACAGTCCTGACAGTTTCTGTTGACATTGGCTGGCACCCTCAGTCTCGCAATGCCCACTCTGGGCTCCGTAACAGAAGGGCTCAGTGATCTGAAATCCATTAAAAATATTTTTTAATCTATTCATTCATTCATTCATTCATTCATTCATTCTTTTATATCGAGGATTTCATTTTTTAAAATTTTATTTTATTCTTTTTTTTTCGAGGATAATGGAATAAGCACTCATATGCTTTTTTCCATCAAGTCCCCGTGTGTATACAGTTTTGTAAATGTTGTCATCCGTTCCCACCGGCACACAATGGCCTACGCATCCGAAAAGCGGAACGGGTTTTAACGGGTGCGCAAGATGTTCTGCATGCGTTCGCACACGGGACCTCGGTTTATAGTCTCCTCCGAAGGATTTTTGGGGAGAGTGGTTGTCTGCACTGATGTTAAGTCCAGGGGAAAAATCCCATTGAACGAGATTCGAGCCCGGGTCGTCAGATTGCGAGCGCATTGTTCTAACCACTAGGCTATCCCGTCCCCCCAATCCATACGTCCAACTACTGGGCCAAAGTTGCATGCACCGATCGCCTCCGCTCACCCGAGCATACGTTTTGTTCGTCTATACACCTATCCTTTTGTTCGACTATTCATCTACTCTGTCCGTCTAAGCACTTGTCTATTTTGTTTAATGGTTTGTCCGTCTATCTGTCTGTCTGTCTGCTCGTGCATGCCTTCACCCTAGTCCACACCTTAAACACGCTTCTACCTGCTTCTGACTCAGGGAAAATCTCCCTTCTCGCACTACTCGACTTATCTGCAGCCTTCGTCACTGTTGACCACTCTACTCTTCTCTCCCGTCTTCAAGAAACGTTTGGTGTTACTGGTAGAGCCCTCACCTGGTTTAGCTCATACCTGACTGACCGATTCCAGACAGTCACAGTAAACAAGATTCAGTCAGTACCTGCCAGACTGAAATGTGGAGTCCCGCAGGGATCAGTTCTGGGCCCTGTTTTTTTCACTCTCTACACCGTTCCAGTCACATATAATTAATCGTCATCAGATCAACCATCACTTTTATGCAGATAACTTTCAGATTCTAAGCAGTGACACTCCTGAAAATATGCCTTCTCTCTTGACAAATATGGCCTACTGCTTTCAAGATTTTCCAAAACTGGATGATAGAGAACAATGTGCTCCTGTTCTGTATAATCATCTGTCTTTCTATCAGTCAGTCGTCTGTCCTGCTAAATTAGTATTTTTGGTTTCAGACAATCCTTTAATTTAAATGTCAGGGGTTTTTGTTACAGACTTAAAAAAGGAATTCTAATTAATTTTTTTTTTTCTCATTACTGTCTGAACTAGTAATTAAGAAAATTATTGAATACCCCCTCCCCCCTCCTACCAAAACAACCAGAAGCTAGTCTCGAAATTGATTTTATGACCATCAGATTTATCCATTTTTTCGATATTTTTGGTGCCGACGACGACAACGATGATGACGACGACGACGATGATGACAACGACGATGATGACGACGACGATGACGACGACGATGATGATGATGAGGATAACTTGTTATCATTATTTTTATCATGATTGCTGTTACAATTATCATGATCATCACCGTCATCATCATCATCATCATCAGAAAAATATGAAAAAGAGGAAGTACACGTTCGTAAGATTAAAAAAAAAAGTTCATATGATAAGACGCTATAGCCGAGTGGTTAAGACCGTCCGATTTCAACCCCATGGGTCGATGAAGTCGTGGGTTCGAATCTCGGTGGCGTCTGGTGAATTAAAGGTGGCGAATGTTACGATCTCCCAGGTGAGTTTAAGTGTAATCCTGCCAGTGCCTTACTTCCCTTTGTGTATATACACATGCAGATCAGATATGCGCGTTAAAGATTCTATACTTCATGCCATCGTTCTGGTGGGTTACGGAAACTCAAATATACCCAGCATACATCCCTGAAGTCGGAATGCGGCTACCTTCGTGGTGGACAAAAAACAGTCGCATACGCAAAATCTCACCATTGGTAAACCTTGGAGCTCTAGCCGAGGAACTAACACCCCTTCCCACCCCCAAGGTTGTAAAAAAGTAAACTTAAGACCTACTGAGGATAAGTCAATATGAAATCAGTAATGCTAACCAGGCAGCTTCAAGCAGCCTGTAACGGCTGAAATTTCTTGCCACGAATTACAGTGATGTTCTTTATGTTTTTCCCAGGTAGACTCCAGCAATTCTGCTTTCTTTGAGAGAGTGAATGAATCTTGTATCAAACATACAGCTTTTTGCTTTTCATATTAATATGTATATTTTGATTCAGACTTGTTTGTCCGTCTGTTTTTCTTTATCAGCGGTCTGTTTTCTGCCTGTCTTGCTTTTACTTATCCGTTTATCTGCCAATCTGTCTACCAATCTGTCATCCTTGCCCGTGTGTCATTTCTTCGTGATTATCTTTCTCTATTAAACTACATCTTCTGCCTGTCTGTCTGTGTGCCTGTCTGCCTGCTTGCCCCACTGTTTGTCTGTATAAAATCGGCAAAAGACGGACTCACATGGCACAAATCCAGTTGTGGTCATAATCAGTCTGCCCAATATTCACGCATGCCTGAATGGTTCGGTTGTATTGGCGAACTGTAATTGAGCGGAGAAAAATTGGTCAGAGCATAAAGTAGAGAGAAGAGAGAGAGAGAGAGAGAAGAGAGAGAAGAGAGGAGAGAGGGAGAGAGGAGGAGAGAGAGAGAGAGGGAGAGAGAGAGGGGGGGAGAGAGAGAGGGAGAGGAGGAGAGAGAGAGAGAGAGAGAGAGACGAGAGAGGAGAGAGAGAGAGAGAGAGAGAGGAGAGAGAGAGAGAGAGAGAGAAGAGAGAGAGAGAGAGAGACAATGACAAATTCTTTTATTTCGAGGATAATGAATAAGCACACATGTGCTTTTTTACATCCAGTCCCCGCCCGTTAGGATACATCTTAATAATAATAACCCCATACTTATACAGTCTCACAATAAAAAACAAGGGAAATAACCCTTTTCAAAACAGCTCCCCCCCAACAACCCTCCCCCCCCCCAAAGCAGCAATTAAAAGAAAATCCTAAGAATACCCCACCCCTACCCCCCACCCCAAAAAACCCTAACCAAAACAAACAAACAAACAAAAGAGAAGGAAAAACCAAACCAACAAAAGATGATAAAAAAGAGAAAAACAGACAAACAACAACAACAAGAACAAGAACAACAACAAAGCCAAGAAAAATAACACAACCAAACTTAATAAGTCATAAAGATAAACATCTACACATTGTCAAATGGTACACATAACTTGTTACAATAATTATAGATATTGAAATAGGGCACTCATTAAAACTTAAGTACAGAGGCAAGTCCAATAAAGTATTGAAAATATAAAAATATGAATCCTTCATCAGGATATACTATGACTATAAGCAGGACGATAAAAGGTTGAGAGAGAGAGACAGAGACAGAGAGACAGAGAGAGTGTGTGTGTGTATTTCCAGAGATAATATCCATATATATAAATCCCAAAACAGGATGCGATCCATCAACACTCATTTTAGATTATACTCGTTTCAAATTATATGTCATGATAATGAAATAAATTTAATACCCATACATCCACACAATAAAAACAAGAAACAAACCAAGAAGAAATTTAAAATATACAGTCGTTAGGGAGAGAATATGGTGGGTGAGTGAGTGAGTGAGTGTGTGTGTGTGTGTGTGTGTGTGTGTGTGTGTGTGTGTGTGTGTGTGTGTGTGTGTGTTTGAGCTGTGTGTGTGGGGGGGGGGGGGTGGGGGGGGGGGGGTGTTTTCAGGGATAATACTAAATATGTAATACTCACATAGCACACGATCAACACAA
>CM054141.1:53996413-54058913 GCA_028751875.1 Rapana venosa
CCCAACAAGATTGCCGGTTATGGATCAAAACATTCACGTGTCAAATACAACAGGTTCAAATGGGATTCACACTCCCATCCACCCCTCCTCTCCCCCCTCCACACACACACACGTTCTTGTGTTGTATATTGTACAGCATGGTGTCTGTTGTTTTGAGGTAATCCCAGTTGAATATTACAAAGGTCGCCTGTGTGTGTGTGTGTGTGTGTGTGTGTGTGTGTGTGTGTTGTGTGGGGTGTGTGTGTGTGTGTGTGTGTGTTGTGTGTGTGTGTGTGCGTGTGTTGTACACGTGTGTTTGTCTTTATGTGTCAATTTCATAATTTGTTAACCTTATTTGTGGACGGTTGCCTGCGTATACATGATTGAAAATGTAAGCGCTTTGATCTGTTGCTTTACACGATTCAGCGCTAGGCCTATAACTATGTAAATCCCACACATTATCATCATCATCATCATCATCATCATCATCATCATCATCATCATCATCGATCACACGGAAACCTGTACGTCTCCCCATCCTGAAGAAGCCCATAGTACTAAGGAGTAGGCCAATCATCATCATCAATCAATCAATCAATCAATCAATCAATCAATCACACGGAAACCTGCACGTCTCCCCACCCTGAAGAAGGCCACAGTACTAAGGAGTAGGCCAATAATCATCATCATGATCATGATGATGATCATCATCAATCAATCAATCAATCAAACGGAAACCTGCACGTCTCCCCACCCTGAAGAAGGCCACAGTACTAAAGAGTAGGCCAATCATCATCATCATCATCATCATCATCATCATCATCATCATCATCATCACCATCAAAAATCTTAATGTAGGCTTCGACATCATCAGTAACTGTCAAAGCTTTTGGCCTGGAACAACAGGAATCTTGATGCCAGACTTTTGCTTCACACGATAAGCCAACCTTCTGCTTGTAATGATTCATTTTGCGTGCGGAAAAGAACTCTTTAGAGTCTTGTCTTTGACAAAATTCTGTAGAAAAATGCCGCTCTCAAAGGAAAAGAAACGTCTGCACAAAGGTTACAAAAAGGGTAAAGGTGCCCCATAACCTATGTGGTCGTAGGGGAGCAAGGCATCATTAACTTCAACTTCTCCAGGGGCCAGCATATTGAGGGCGGCGCCCATCTCCTCTCCCTCGCTGCTTGTACCTTCCCTGACCTTAAAGAGGCAGGTACCCATTTACAGCTGGGTTAACTGGGGGACTGTACTTAAACCAAGGGACGCAAACTGTCACCCATCCAAGTGGTAGCCACCCTCGATGCTGCTTGACCTTAGCTAGGGTAAAGCGAGTGCTCCGATTACTGAGCTATCCTGCCACGCAAAACTGTTTAAAAACAAAAGTACCATAGTTAAATACAAGTTTGAAATCTGCTTATGTATTGCGGTACAATGGAGTTTGCTAATACAATTTTAAAATAATTTAATCCAGTTTGATATAAGTTACTTGAGTGCCATACAATGCACTACAATACCACCACCAGCACAACTACTACCACAACTATCACATCCCCTCACTATTTACGACCTTCCCCTCCCCCTCTTTCCTCCACTGCTCTCGCCGCCACCAACACCACCACAACACCACCACCCACTTACCTCGTGCCTAGAGTATATCAAGGACGCATTGTCTGAGAAAGCTTCTGCACATCAGAGGGAAGCAAAGAAAACATTACCGAAAGAATTGTAACAAAGAAAAAAACATTACTTCAGAAATCAAAGAAAAAAATTTACTTCAGAAATCAAAACAAAGAAGAAATTACTTTTAAAAGTCAAACAAAGAAAATATGTTAGTTCAAAACTCAAAGAAAAATTTACTTCAGAAATCAAAACAAAGAAGAAATTACTTTTAAAAGTCGAACAAAGAAAAATATTCTTCAGAAATCAAACGAGAGGGTAAATGACTTCAGAAATCAAATAAAGAAACAACAAAAGTACTTAATAAGAAAACAATGAAAAAAACATGACTTCACTCACAATCAAACACAAACAGGAATTTGCTTAAGAAATCAAACAAAGAAAAAATTCGCTTAAGAAATCAAACAAAGAAGAAATTTGCTTAAAAATCAAAACAAAGAAGAAATTTGCTCAAGAAATAAAACAAAGAAGAAATTTGCTCAAGAAATCAAACAAAGAAGAAATTTGCTTAAGAAATCAAACAAAGAAGACATTTGCTTAAGAAATCAAACAAAGAAGACATTTGCTTAAGAAATCAAACAAAGAAGACATTTGCTTAAGAAATCAAACAATGAAAACATTTGCTTAAAAATCAAACAAAGAAGAATCCCCGAAATCGAAACGCGAGAACCTTAATGGTGGGTAAACGTAGTCGCATACACAAAATTTTACCATGGGTGACTCGGAACTTTAGCTGATGAACAGACCCCCCCCCCACCCCCTAAAACAACAATACCCCCCTCCTCCCAAAAAGACCCCCACCCCCACCCCAAAAAAGGGAAAAAACAGAAGAAAAAACAACAACTACACAGCACTTTTCGAAATGTCCACGGCATTTCAACGCCATCATGTCCTGTAGACTCTTTAAAAGTCTTGTTGCCTGATGCTCCTATGTACCACAGTTTTGAATTCCTGAGAGAACTGGACATGTTTTTGGTCCAATATTAGTTAGCATTTTAAGGGTTGTCTTGTGTGTGTGTGTGTGTGTGTGTGTGTGTGTGTGTGTGTGTGTGTGTGTGTGTGTGTTACTATGAACTTTATTTTTTGATAACTCAGGCATTTCTTTTAAAAAATTAATAATAAAATTCTTTATTTCCTCTCATGCCTTTAGGGATATGGAGCATTTTACATCATATAAAAAAGACCGAAACAAAATCATAACTGAACAACATCTATGCATCATATAACTAGGTACCATTGAACAAAAAAAATCTGTTTACATGCTTCAAATTCTTTGAACATGTGTGTGTGTGTGTGTGTGTGTGTGTTGTGTGTGTGTGTGTGTGTGTGGAAATCTTTATGATTCAGAAACTTTTGGTATCTTGAAATATTCGGTTGAACAGACTCTTGAGAAGATGTTTCTTAATGTTGATGATGGTGGTGGTGATGATGATGATGATCATGTGATGATCATGGTGATAATTTCATCATAATCATGTTAATACTACCACTACTACTACTACTGCTGCTGCTGCTGCTGTTGCTGCTGCTGCTGCTGCTGCTGCTGCTGCTGCTGCTACTACTACTACTACTACTACTACTACTACTACTGCTGCTATTATTCCTACTACTACTACTACTACTACTACTACTACTACTACTGCTGGTGCTGCTACTACTACTGCTACCGCTACTACTCCTACTACTGCTCCTCCTCCTCCTACTACTACTGCTATTCATGGTTGCCGTCGCCGTAGTTTGCCATAGTTGTTTTCTCATCTTTCTGGCTTTGCGGCTTTTTTCTTCAGCAATGGACCTAAAATATTAGTTGCTGTTGACGCTCTAGTGTCCACCCCTCCCCCCACCACAATCCCATCATTCATCATCATCATCATTTTTTTCTCTTTGTCTTCGTCATGATGTGTACAGCTATTTGACTCTCAATTTTCCCGGCAATGAATCTGAAATGTGAACTGTTGTAAACGCTGCGCATAACACGTTTCTTCACCATCATCACCATCATCATCATCATCATCACCACCATCACCACGGTCATCACCAGCACTACCACCATCATCACCACCACCATCATCATCATCATCACCACCACCATCATTATCACAATCATTATCATCACCACCATCATCATCACCGCTAGTTATCTGCATTATGCTCTTTTGGGCTTCAGATATTTTCAGCCATAAATCTCTAATATAAATTATTGACGCCATTTTAAAACATTCATTCATTTATTCACTCATTCATTTATTCATTCATTCATTCAGTCAGTCCATCTACCAATCAAAAAATCATCCCATCAATCAATCCATCCATCAATCAATCTATCAATCCCTCCCTCCCTCCATCCATCATTCATTCATTTCGTCAGTCATTCATTCAGTTAATCAATCAATCAATCAATACACTGCTAGTCACTGCGAAAATCACAGATCAGCCTTGCCACACCGCTCGTCTAAAGAATCTACACAGTTGTCATTCAGTCAATCGATCAATCAATCGATCAATCAATCAATCAATCAATCAATCAATACACTGCTAATCACTGCGAAGATCACAGACCAGCCTTGCCACACCGCTCGTCTAAAGAATCTACACGTGTAGTCCACTCACCCGCTTCCGACAGCACGAAAGACTCTCGATACCTAGGAGTTGTGACGTCTGAAAAACCAAACCCACACAAACAACGATAACAACAAAGCACTAGGCGACATTTGAAGTAACGGGGTTTATTCAACGCCTGGTGTGTGTGTGTGTGTGTGTGTGTGTGTGTGTGTGTGTGTGTGTGTGTGTGTGTGTGTAGGGGCCAGGGGGTTGCAGAGTACAGGGAGGTGGATGATTGATGCACAAAAGAGAGAGAGAGAGAGAGAGAGAGAGAGAGAGAGAGAGAGAGAGGAGAGAGAGGAGAGAGAGAGAGAGAGAGAGAGAGAAGAGAGAGACACGGAGAGAGAGAATAAATGAATGATTGAATGAATGAATCTTTATTTTTCAAGGGTAACAGAATATGCATGCGCATACCTTTTTCATCCGGCCCTTGCCCTGATTAGGGTTCTATCAACAAAACAAGGTTCAAACCCTACTACAACAACGACAACATGCTGTACAAAAAAAGTATATATTTAATAATACATAATCCCTAACTGATTTGAACATTAATTTCAAGAGATACATAGATTTTTTTTTGAGAAAAGAGATATACTTTAATAAACATATAATTCTCAACATCAAAATGTAACAAAACACCCACACAAACATCTCTCACCTTAATATACAGTTATTAATAATAAACAAACCAAAATGTAGCATGCAAAGAACATCCGCATACAAAAATATGTCTAACATATAAGACAAAACAAATGTAACAGTTTCGAAATTGTGTAAAATGCATACTTGTATATAGGAAATTAAAATTGCATGATTTAGAAAAAAAAACTCAAGAAAATTTCAAAATTTCATAACAAACGGAATTACTGCATTTGTGGCAGTTAAAGTTTTAAGAAAAAATGGAGGGGAGGGAGGTGGGGGGGGGGGGGGGGGTGAGCAATAGACAGATAGGCAGAGCCAGAGTACATTTTTGAATTGTATGATTATCTGGGTAATATGTTATCTTTGACAACACCTACACAAGCTATCTCATCATAATATATTGCTACCATAGTTTATAGTAAAAATGATATTAAGAAAACAAAATATAACATGCAAGGGACACATATAAAGTCTATCAAAAATTATTCAAAACAGTCTTAACGCCTTTCAAGAGAGTAGGCCATTTCGTGCTGGTAGAATCGGATGACAAAATTAAAAAACATAAGCAAACGATAGAGAGAGAGAGAGAGAGAGAGAGAGAGAGAGAAGAAGAGAGAGAGAGAGAGAGAGAGAGAGAGAGAGAGAGAGAGAGAGGAGAGAGAGAGAGGGTTTGTGATCGGATTTTTTGGGGGGGGAGGGGGTGGTTGGTAGCTGTTCTTTCAGACTAGGATGGGCTAAGACATACCAAAAAAAAAAATGACAATAAAACACACGTTATTGTCTAAGCGTTTGATGACGAAGAAGAAGATACACACAGTTCAGTGGTGAGGAATGGCTATTTTATTTAGCGTCTTTTGACACAGGTATCATTGCAGTAGATTAGAACCAAAGTCTTCCCTACAGATCACTGGCTAGAGTCGTTCAGTGGTTACCTTGTCTGTCACTGGATTAGGAAGTTTAACTGTACAACCTCGCCCTAAACGTAACAACAAACATATTTCCAAACATACAAACTCGCCCTAAACGTAACAACAAACATATTTCCAAACATACAAACTCGCCCTAAACGAAACAAAAAAACATATTTCCAAACAGTTTAGCACATTCTTTTATATCAACACATGAAAAAGCGATCGAAAAAAAATATGGCAATAACACGATTTTTAGATAAAACAATAAAAACCTCAGTCGAGACCTCCTCGAAAGTAAAAGGAATACTCCTTGACTTGGATTTACTGGGAGAACCTGTTCATTTGCAGATGTGCACACTCAAAGAAACAATAGGAATGGACAGATTTGGACTCGTTGGTCTTGCCATGTGCAGTCGGTGTGTTGACTGTCCACCTAGTGAAGAAAAGGAGAAGGTCAACATCCACAGGAAGTTTCCAGACCGAGAGGGTCGGGGGTGGGGTGCGGCAGGATTCTTTTAGGGCCGGGGGTAGGGTGGGGTGGGGTGGGGTGGGGATATGTCTTATCTCTGTCGAGTCTATCCACTTTACAACAACCATTTCACGACACCCTACACAGGTCTTTCACTCTAGCAACTAGGTTATATAAATTCTGACTGTGTCTTACCACAACATGAGATAAGAACGCAATACAGAAGTTGTAAAGCAAAAGTCACTTTATTTGACAACTTCTATATTGTACTCTTATTTCAAATTAAAAAAAAATTATTTAAAAAAAACACTTATTGGTATAGCCATAACAACGACTGCGTTCGCAAACTGCTATTTGCCTCTAGCCAAAATGTAGTAGTAGCCTATTAGACTAGTAGCTGTTGCTACAAATACCTAAACTCACCAGCTGACAAATGAACTGCCGTGCTGGGTGAGGCAGGTCTTTTAAGAGGAGTTAACGTATCACCACCACTGTTACTTTTAGTATTCTCTTGCTTATCAGAAGAAGAGCTAGACTCAGGCATATTTCCAACCCGGTTTGTTGTCATTTTGATCGCTCAGCTCCGTGTAGTCCAACAAGAAGGCACTGGGAAGAAACAAAATTGATCCTACATCATCTCTCCATGACGTCAAGTTCCAATTTGACGACATGGTAAGAGCGTCAGAACCCCTGTCGAAGTAAGAAAATTTGACGTCATTGGAGGTGGGGGGCAGGGTTGTTTCGTTTCGTTTTGTTTTGTTTTGTTGTGTGTCTTTCTTTAAGTTAACGTCTGTTCACTCAAGGTGATATTAGACCCAAAATAAAGTATATAGAGAACGTGTGTGTTTCTTCGATTTTATGTCTATTCACACAAAGTGATATTAGACAAGGAGAGAGAGAGAGAGAGAGAGAGAGAGAGAGGTATGAACTGTAGGAAAGTAGTGTAACAATGGAACTGTACAACTATGTACGTAACAATGTAGTCAACGTCACGTAAAACAATGACGAAAACTCTTAACCAAACTACTGAAAATCAGCTGCAACTCTTCTAAGAGACAGATGGGCAAATGTCCATGCCTAGGAAAGGCAGTCTTTTGAATGACATCACATGAACGTGTGATGTGAGAGTGCGTGTGTGTGTGGAAGATATCCTTTGTCTATTTTGGTCTCAGTTCGAATGTTTCTGGATGCAGCTGCTTGAAATTCCAGTCTGAAAAGCTATCGCCAGTTTATCAGATGATGAAAGATTTACATGACAAATCTTTGATTGAATCAACTAGAGCGGCAGTGGCGAAAAGCAAAAACGGAAATCAATAAGCACTCTTCCGTGTGCCCAATACGTTAGCATGCACTTTGAACATGAAACGAATTTTTTAATATCATTTTTGCATCAAAACGCTACCACGCACTTGAACAAGGTATCTTCAGATTCTGGTTTTTCCAAGGTACTTGCACCGCAACAAAGTCAAGACTCAATACTCACTCCCTGGGTAAAAAGGGCTGAGGAAGGCAAAGAATTGAAAGCAAAATTTCCTTTGAATGAGCCATACAAACCCGCATTTTCCCCCATATAATAAATAATAATAATAATAATAGATTAATAATAAACAAAATAAAGATACTAATACTAATGCTCTAATAATACATGGAATTTATACGGGGGTATATCCTTGGCAAAAAATCCCCCCCCCTAAAATCCCTATCGAGTGTTCAACGTTCTAGCCAACTAAGCAAAATAAACAACAACCCCACCCCAACCCTCCACACCCCATCCTCCCCCTACCTCAAATCCGGACTCCTCCCCCCCCCTCCTCTCCCAACCCCATCACTCCTACCCCCTCACTCTCGCCTGCAACAACACTCCACCCTACCCCCCCTTCCCCACAGACACACCCTATATACAGCAGTATGTCTGGCCTCAAGCGCCAAGAGATCACCATTACTTGTATATTATTATGTGGCCTAACTAGCGCGAGAGAGAGCGCTATTAGTTAGTTGTACGGAATGTGGTAGGGTAGGGTAGGCTGGGCAAATGCAGGGTCGAGTCACTGGCCTCTGAGGCAGGTTACTGCTCCGTGTCATTGAAGCCCTTGCGGACCCGAACAGCTTCCAGTTCTCTGTCGTATGTAGTCTGCGTTAGATGGACACAGGTCTTATAGCTTAGGTTAGTCGCCACCCTTTTTTGTGTCCTGGTGACGGTTGCACTAGTGTTGTGGTGAGTTTTGGTGATTTGGTGTGGGTGTGTGGTGTTGTGTGTGTGTGGTGTGTTGTGAGGTGTGGTGTGTTGTGTTGTGTGAGGTGTGTTTGTGTGAGGTGTGTGTGTGTATAATTTTTAATTTATTTTATTTCATTCCTTTTATATCGAGGATAATGGAATAAGCACTTATCAGCTTTTTTACATCCAGTCCCCGTGTGTATGCGGTTTTGTAAAAACTGTCATCTGTTCCCACCGGCACACAATGGCCTACTCTTCCGGATAAAAAGAAAAAAGTGAAATACAGGAATAACGTGTGCGCAAGATGTCTGCGTGCGTTCGCACACGGAACCTCGGTTTATATCACATCAAAAGACTTTTGGGGATAGTGGAAGTCTCTGCTACTGATGTTTAACTCCAGAATAAAAATAGTCCCCTTGAACGGGAATCAACCCGACTCAGATTGGCGAGCGCAATGTTCTAACCACTAGGTTATCCCCGTCTCTATCCCGTTTTGTGTTGCGTATTTGTGTTTGAGGTGGGTGAGTTGTGCTGTGTTGTGGCGTAGTGCGTTGTATTGTGTCAGGTTTCATCGTCATCAGTAGCATTGATTTTTTAAAAAATACGTACCATTGCGTATCTACTGCATTGCATAGTATAGTATAGTTTAGTATAGTATAGTACAGTACAGTACAGTACAGCAGGGCAGAGCAGGGCAGGCCAGGGCAGGGCAGGGCAGGGCAGTGCAGGGCAGGGCAGGGCAGGGCAGGGCAGGGCAGGGTAGGGTAGGGTATGGTACGGCACGGCACAGGACAGCAAAGCACGGCTTATCCTACACTAGCCTAGCCTAATATAGTATAGTATAGCACACTACAGTATAGTATAGTATAGTATAGTAAAGTATAAGTAATAGTATAGTATAGTATATGTATAGTATAGTATATTATAGATAGTATAGAATAGTATAGTAATGTGTAGTATTGCATTCATTGCATTGCTTAATTTTATAGGATCGCTTTACGTCGGGTCGCATTTTAACCTTTCTTAAAAAGCTTTTTTGTAATCCTTTTGTATCGTGAAAAAACCAAACACCCAATTATGATGTAATTCTTGCATCGCATTGCTCTAATAGACTGCATTGTTTTTGCATCTTATCAGCATCGTGGAAAGTCAAAATTATGTAACTATTATAAGCAACTGCATTGGCGTTTCCTGTATATTGCGTTGCTGTAATGTATTGTATTGGTACATGCATGCCTTGCAAGCATTGCATTGTATTGTATTCTATGTAATGCATTGCATTGCTGTAGATTTGCATTGCAAAGTATCGTGTTCTAATTATTGTAATGCAATGCATTGATCTTGCAATTGTTTTGTATGTAGATGTAATGCATGATTGCGTTGTTTTAGTCTTACGTTACATTTCATTGTCTTGCATTTATCTCTCTACGCAACGAAGTTCCAGGATGACAACGTGAGTACTGGAAGACAGATAACATTAAAAAGAAAACCCTGGCGACTTGACCATGTTATCACTCTGCAGCTTGTCTCTTCTCCAGGATGCAGTGCCTTTGAACCCCCATCCACAGATCTTGACCCCTGTTTGTCGTCAGTCTGTCGTTCTCTTTTGTGCAGTCTGTCCGTACTATATCTAAAATTATATATATCTCGATATCTATATCATATATATATAAATATTATATATATATATAGTGCGTGTGTGTGTGTGTGTGTGTGTGTGCGCGCGGCGCGAGCGAGCGATCGTGCGTGAGTGCGCCCGCGGGTGCTGCACACAGACCACATAGCACATGCACGGCACATGCATGTACCTTCATTCCACTTTACTTTTATTCCTCCATCTTCAATACAATTATACATCCTAAACCCACCACCCATCCCTACTCCACCCCCACCCCTCTACTCTACTCTAGCACTGTACAACGCAACTCCGCCCCCCCCCCTCCTCCCCCCTTTCCCCCCTTATGCACAAAGGGACAAAATCACTTAGAATTCAAAGAGCAGCCAGATAGCGGGCGGCAAAGAACGGCCAATTATCACCAATCCGTACCGCGCCAACATTAATTTAGCCAACGGCTACAGGGATATTTACACCGCCAGAGGTCTGAGAATCAGCCATGATGACGAACCAAACCGTCATTCCCCCCGACTCCTCCCTCCCTCCCCCCCCCCCTCTCTCTCTCTCTCTCTCTCTCAGCTAGCCTGTGGTTAGCGTGATAATCTCGTGATCTGCTGACCCGGGTTCGATTCCCGTTCAATAGGAATTTTTCCTCTGGATTTAACAATCAGTGCCGACTCCACTCGCCCAAACGTCCCTTCGGTTGAAACTATAAACCGAGGTCCCGTGTGCGAACGCACGCAGAACATCCTGCCTCACAGACGTCAAAACCCGTTCCGCTTTTCGGAAGAGTAGGAAGTGGTGGGGTGGTGAGTTTGTGGTGATATACCAATTGTGTGCCGGTGGGAAAGGTTGACAAAATTGACAAACTTGCATACACACGGGAACTGGATAAAAAAAGCCCATGCGTTTTTATTTCTTTATCTTCGCAATAAAGAATAAATTTAAATCTCTCCTCTCTCTCTCTCTCTCACGCTCTAAAAACTCTCTCCCTCTCTCTCATCTCTCCTCGACTCTCTCTCCAGCCCTCTACTCTCTCTCTCTGTCCTCTCTCCTCTCTCTAACTCGAAACGAAAGAGCGGAACATAGAAGCACTGATTTTGACAACATTTTTGCTTCTGTTAATAATCCTAACCAGTTCTAGAGTGAAATCCACAAGCACAGAGGTGGTAGTAGCGTTTGTACTAATAACATTTCAGAGGATGAGTGGATGCCTCACTTTGAATCTGTCTTTAATGATGGAGGTGTTGGTGATGAAAACTCCCTCATGATGAAGGGGATGAAGTCACATTTGATGATATACTGGACAGTGAGATATCAGAGGACGAAATTAGAAAAGCTATAAATCATATGACTTATAGAAAGGCAGCAGGTTTTAGATGGTATATAGCTGAAAGTTGAAAAGGTTGTAGAAACATAATGCCATTTTGTCAAAAATACTTCAATGCTTATAAATTTTTTGATGGGATTTTTTGTTCCCCTCAAAATGGACCGAAGCAAGCCAAATATCACTTCATAAGAAAGGGGATACTAGTTAACCCAAACAATTACAAGGTATAACTCTTATAAGTATTCTTATAAAGTATTTTACGTTTATCATTAATAGAAGGCTGACCTTGGTGGGTAAGCAGAAATGGTTCTATTTGTGAAGCCCAGCTGGATTTAGAAAAGGCCGGTCAAACAATAGACCACAAAATTTACTCTGAATGCGTTGTTAGAAAACTATTTGCTTAAACACAGGAAGCTATATGTAGCTTTCATCGATTTTAAGAAAGCGTACCATACTGTCAATCGTAATGTTTTGTGGTCTGTACTGCTTCGTGCAGGCATTAATGGTAGAATGTTTAGGATGCCTCGGGCTATGTATTCAACTGTTAGAGCGTGTGTAAAGTGCCAGAGTGAGACTGGATATTCAAGTTTCTTTAATTGTTTACAGGGTTGAAGCAGGGTTGCATTGTAAGCCCGGTCTTATTTTCTTTATTGATTACTTAGCTAGCAAATGAACTAATCTTAAAAGGTAAACACGGTGTGATTCTTGAATCCAGTTAGATTGATTTATATCCTTAGGCTGTTGTGTAGATGATTTGACCCTACTGCATCGACCACAGTAAGGTCTACAAGTCATCAACTGAATCAAACTAAGAATGAACCAAGAGATTAAAGGTTATAGTATACTTAGAAAAATCCAAAATAATGTGTTTAAGGAAAGGTGGCTATATCATTGTCCAGAGAAAAGTGGTTTTTGAATGAGGAAGTCGTTAGAAGTCGCGAATTCCATAAAAAGTACATAGGTCTTACATTATCCACAGAAACAGCGTTACAGCGCAATGGAATAAGTAAAGCTTATAGGTTACGAAAAAAGTGTGAAAGGATATAATGTGTACTTTAAGAAAATTGGAAGTAGTTCCCCCGAAATTTTTCTTCAAACATTTTGTCACACAAGTTGTTCTGCTTGTTCGGTATGCTTCTGAGGTAGGGGACATAAGGCTTGCGACAAGTCGAACAAGATTCATCTTTATGCAAGTATAAGATTCCTGGCATAGTGCGGAATAAAACGGCCATTGATGTTGTATATGTCGAACTAGGGCCTTTTTCCCACTATGGATTACAGCTATTACTAGATGTTTGATATTGGCTCAGACTGTTGAAACAATCTGAAGAAAGATAATTCTAAAAAAGCATACAGAATGTAGTTAGCTATGCATCAGAAAGGCAGTGACTTGGGTAACTCACATTAGAACATCTTTTGTGACAACTGTTTTGAACAATTTTGGCTCGTTTGTGTGGTTACGAAAAACAGTTTGTCAAAGAGCTTAAAGAGAGAATTGCACCACAGCAATTTTTGCTACAATTGGTGTCATCGATTAGATTCTAATCCTAGGTTTTCTTATACTGCAAAATAAAACACAGATTTGCTATCGAAAACTAAGTAAGCATTTTGTAGTTGAAATATACAGAAAATCCTGCGCAATTCAGCAGGGCGTGTCACCTGGTCAAATGTACACAAACATCGCTTTTTTTCCCCTACAGCTGAAAACACTGCATTCCTGCCTGTCTGGGCATAAAGAAAAGATGAAAGCTAACGTAAATCAAAAGCGGCCCCAAGCCCACATTGTGTTTCAGTGTTCCTTGTAATGGACATTAGACAGCAGTACAATCTTCATGTCCCTTGTATGTGGACATTAGACAGGCAGTACAATCTTTCATGTCCCTTGTATGTGACACTAGACAGCAGTACAATCTTAAGCGCTGTGACGTTAACCCCAGACATGCCTCTTGTCGGTTTATAGCTAGACACTCACAAGCTTCATTAGTCAATATTACAAAATTCCTCTTTGCTGTCTTTCTTAATTTTTAACAGAATTTTCCTCGAGATGCATGAACTAAATAGGAAGCAACTATCTCCAGTGTTCAAGACTGTTTTCCATCTGATTGTGCAGTTGTCTCAATGGATAACTCATGTAAGGCCAGTATTGTGTTTCCTGATCATGTTTATATAGCAAACGGTAAAATGTAGTATGGATGCTGTATTTTTCTCCCCATGAAAGGGGCGGTTGGCCTGTTTTTCATTAAAATTCAGATTCAGAGAGTTTCAATTCTCTCTCCCTCCCTTCCATCCCCTTCTCTCTCCCACCCTTCCTAGCCCTCCCCCCCCGCTCTCTCTCCGCCCCAATCTGTCTTGGTCATTGATCTGGACATTGCTTTCACTAAGCGTAGGGCAAAGTTCAGCGCACGTGTGGAAGTGTCATTACTGGTGTATTGTCCCTGACTGCTGAAGACGTTCAACTACGCCAACCTGATCCGAAAGTAACTCGATAATCGTTTTTAAAACTGCTTTAATACATCGGTTTATACCAACACAGATGCTTGACACGACCCGAAGTAACTGCAATAAAAAATTGATTTATAAAATGACAAAAAAACAACTCAGGTGAAACTGCAAACTAAGACTCATCAACTTTACTGGGAAAATCTGTTGAGTTATACTAGATTCAAAGACGTATGCTGGTATCTATTTTTTATTTATTAATTTTATTGTATTCTTTTATTTCGAGAATAATGGAATAAACACTCATGTGCTTTATCTTTTACACCCAGTCCCCGTGTGTATGTATGCAGTTTTGTAAATTTTGTCATCCGTTCCCACGGCACACAATGGCCTACCTTCCGGAACGGGTTTTAAACGTGTGCGCAAGATGTCTGCTGCGTTTGCAACACGGAACCTCGATTAAAGTCTCATCTCAGGACTTTTGGTTAGTTGGAGTCGGCACTGATGTTAACCTTCCAGAGGAAAAATAATTTTTATATGTTGGATTGATTGGATCACGAGAGCATCACTCAGACCTCCAGGCTATGCCGTCTAGTGTCAGCAATATTGAATGTTTGAGAATTCCATTGATATTGAGGTCGATAGTAATGTATTGTAAGCTGAACGTATACATTTGTTTAAACCAATAATACGGTAACGCAGCAACCCACAACAAAAGTTTTGTCAGACCAGGGGAGGCAGTTCTAACCCTGTTGATCCTGACCATTTTAGGACAAACCACCACTTAATGACACCACGTGCACACGCGCGCAGCGCGCACTACACACCACACACACACACTCACACCCCCACCCAAAAAAAAACAAACACACACACACACACACACCCACACACACACACAAGTGACACACTAACACAAACACACACACACACACAACACACACACACACAGAAGAAGCACACACAACACACACATACATACACACACACCGCAGTTCGTTCACATTCCACAGTTAGACTCGGGAAATCTTAAGAAGAAATAGAGACCGACTCTCTGTCTGTCTGTCCTGTCTGTCTGTCTGTCTGTCAGAACTGTCTGTCTGTCTGTCCTGTCTATGTCCTATCTCTCTCATCCATCTAAACTGTCTTCATGCCTCAGCTTTTGTGTCTAATTGTGGTCTTTCTATTTCTGATGCATTTGTCAGTCGTCCTCTGCTGTCTGTCCCTGCTGTCTGTCTGTCCTATTCTCTCTCTGTCTGTGCTTATCTGTCTCCCGTCATCTATTTTTCCAGCCTCTTCCTCTCTTTCTCTTTAGTTACTCACATTAACATATGTTTTTGGGTCCACATTCCTTAAGTGTCAGTCCGGTGTGACCCGTGCCTGTATGCATGCTCATGTAACAACGCAACTCTATCATCCTTCTCCTTCATTCCCCTCCATCACTACCAACCACCCCTTCCCGCTTCCTCAAATTGTTATTGGTTGTTTTTTTTTAAAACCACCAACCCACCTGATCAGTACGAGATTATAATCCAATGTAGTCTGAATTCAGGAAAGGTATCGATGGCTGATGACTATCACGCCAACATGATTGCCAACAGACATTCAAGGGGATACCCCAGACACCAAAGGCATGACCCTGGCTATGATAGACCAGTCCAGTCCTTTTCCCTCCCACTGTTACCAAAACGCAGCCAGCAGAGACATTTCAGGGAAATAACTATACATACCCACAAGAGCATAATTCCAAACACCCCAGACTATTCTAGTCCTCGATCTTTTACGCGCCAAAACCGTCATCCAGCAGCAGAACACCAGAGAAGACCATTACAAATCTAGATGCAACAAATCTAGACAAAAAAACCGACATAACCAGTTCCTGTTCTTCTCACTCTTACAGTGCCATTGCCAGCATATACTCCAAAGAGAATCCCCTGTCAACGAAAAGCGTAACCACGCCATAAACGGAACCGAACAGACCGTCATTCCCCTATTCTTCTCCAGCTACAATACCGGGGTCAAGAAACACTCTTAATAGGAATAACTTCTGCGAATGTCTTTCCTTGGTACACTCCTTCTCGTTCTCTCCGCTCTGCTGCAGATCCTTTCCTTACTAATACCTAGATCAACCAATCCACCATAGGCCGTACGCTTTCTCTGTTTCTGGTCACGCTCTGAATGAGCTCCCTCTCCCCTCCGCCAAAAGCCTTTTTGTGACACATTTAAATCCAGCTAAAGAAAATTCTTTTTAAACCTAAGGATTTTTCTCTTCCTGCACCATCTCATATATTTCCCTGCCTTCACAGCCAAGAATCTATCGCCCAGCCAGGGTGTGTGACCTGTGTGTGTGTGGTGTGTGTGTGTGTGTGTGCGTGCGGCGGCGTACGCGCGTGCGTGCGTGCGTGCTTGCACATTTTGACTTGGTGGATACTATAATATTGTTATTGAGTGTAAGCGCTTTGATTTGTCTCTGCAAGATATAGCGCTATCAAATCCATTTTATTATTATTATCAAGTATTATATTATTATTATTATTATTATTATTATTATTATTAATATTATTAATTATAACTTACACCAACCAGCCATATGAACCTGAATATTATGGAAGATTATTTCAGTACTTTATTTCTCTCATGCTGCTACACACGAAGTCCGAGCACACGTACTCGAGAGAAAAGGCTGTACACTGAAGGGAAAAAACCTACACAAGCAAACAATCCAGTTCTATACTTGTTACTTGCTACCATTCTTATCGTCAATAGGACTCAAGATAGTACTCTTTATACTAAAAGGTGCTATGAACCCTGAAATAATCAGAAAGCCTATTCCAGTTACTAGTCCAGTTCTCTCACAACATCGCTAACAACATAGCCGAGAAAATAGCTGTTACACTGAAGTAAAATCTAGACAAAACCAAACAATCCAGTCCTGGATACTTTTCACTGCTACCTTACCATTGTCAACAAAATGCCAAGAGAATGCTCTTATTAACACAAAAAGGCCAAAACTAAATGTTCAGAGAAACCAGACGTGAACAACTGATCCTTAATCTTCACACAACCATAATAGAAGACAAAATTTACAAAACCGCATAAACACGACGGGACTGGTAGTAAAAAAGCACATGAGTGCTTATTCCATTATCCTCGATATAAAAGAATACATAAATAAAAAAAATAAAATAAAATAAATAATAATTATTATCGTTGCCAGCAGACACCTCAGGGAATAACTTACACACCAGTGGCATGACCGTAAACATAGTAGACTATCCTAGTCCTTACTTCTGTCACTGCTACTGCACATCGCCACAGACATCCACAAGAAAAAAATCTCATAAATACACTGAGGCAAGACCTAAGGTAAACCAAACAAGCCAGTCCGTATTAAATTAATCACTGTTATCTTGTTGTTGCCAACAGATTACCAACAGAATACCCTTCCCACTAAAAGGCCAGAACCTTACCCTAATGAACAGACCAGTTCTTATTCTTCTCACTGCTACCGTATCATCACCAACATATACTGAAGACAATGCATTTTACACTAAAGGCAAGAGCATAAACATAACCACGCAATCCAGTCATACTTTTCACTACTGCCACACCATCACCAACAAATACTAAAGAGAATACCTTTTACACTCCAAATGCAGCAAGCAAGACAAAACCGAACATCCAGGTTCAGTTCAATCTCACTCATACAGCACGATGCCAAACATTTATTACGGTAACATTTACTTTTTAATGTATGGCTTGTAACCGAAGTGAGTTTCTCTGTGAGATCATAGTGTTTGAATCAATATACTGAAGGGAATATCTGTAACCCTAGGGACAAGAACCCAAACGTAACCAAAGAATCCAGTCCTTATACTTTTCACTGCTGTCATACCATCACCAACGTATACTCAACAGAATACCTTTTACACTAAAACTAAAAGAAAAATTCCAAACGCAACCAAAGAATGCAATCCTTGTTCCTATTATAGCTACCATACTGTTGCCAACATATACTCCAGAGAAAGCTTTTTACACGAAAGGCAAAAAGCCAAACGTAACCGAGACAATGTAGTCTCTTTTCCCTATTACAGCTACATACTGTTGCCAACATATACGTCTAGAGAATAGCATTCACAACAACGAAAGGCAAAAAGCCAAACTAAGAGAACAATGCATTACTGCCATCCTATTATCGGCCACACGCTAGCCGCCAAGAGATCACAAGGACTACCCTGTTACCACACTTTAATGCAACAACCTAACGAAACCGCACAACCCAGTCATGTTCTTCTCACGAGCGACCATACCGTTACCCACAACACTTCGGGGAATAATCAACACACCAGTGGCAACGACCCCTACATATAATACAATTCCATCCTTGCTTCTCTCAATGCGACACGACAGTATTTTAATTTAATACCACTTTAAGAGTCACGGCATAAATTTCTCTGTCGTGAAATTTGGGCTGCTCTCAACGGGGAGAGCGCGTCGTCACAAGAGCAGCGCCACCCATTTAAACATTTTTCTGTCTGTGACTGTATTTGTTTCCCTATCAGATTGGCTTATTTTTCTACAGAGTTTTGCCAGGAACAACCCTCTTGTTACCGTGCATGGGTTCTTCTACGTGCGCTAAGTAATTTTATGTAACACACGAGAACTCGGTTTATCGTCTCATCCGAAAGACTAGCACCCAGACCACCACTCATGGTCTAATGATTGGGGGAAGAGTTTCGGATCCAAACGGGACCAACATATACTCTCAAGGGAATACCTTTTTCACCAAAGGCTAGAAACTGAACGTTACCAAACAATCGAGTCCTTATACTTTTCATTACTACCATAGCATGGCCAACAGGCTCTCCAGAGAATAAGATTTACACTAGAAGGCAGGAACCTCAACATAACCCAACAAACCGTATTCTTCTCGCCTATCTATCTATCTATCTATCTATCTAACTATCTATCTACTATCTCACTATCTATCTTTCTCTATCTATCTATCTATCTATCTATCTATCTATCTATCTATCTATCTATCTATCTATTATCTATTCTATCTATCTATCTAACTATGTCTAGCTATCTACCTACCTACCAAAAACTATCTATCAATCTATCTATCTAATCTATCTATTCTATCTATCTATTTTATCTACCTATCTACCATACCTACCTATCTATCTATCTATCTATCTATCTATCTATCTTTCTATCTATCTACCTAATCTACCTACCTACCTACCCTACCTACTATCTATCTATCTATCTATCTATCATCTATCCTATCTAATCTATCGTATCTATCTATCTATCTAACTATCTGTCTGTCTGTCTGTCTGTCTGTCTGTCTGTCTATCTTCTATCTATCAAGCTATCAATCTATCTATCTATCTATCTTTCTATCTAACAATCTAACTAACTATCTACCTGCTACCTATCTATCTATCTATCTATCTATCTATCTATCTATCTATCTATCTAATCTATCTGTCTGTCCCTGTCTTCTGTCTGTCGTCTGTCTGTCTATCTATCTATCTAACTATCTATATATATATATCTATCTATCTATCTGTCTGTCTGTCTGCCTGTCTGTCTGTCTGTTTGTCTGTCATATGTGTGTGTATAAATGTGTATACACGCACACACACGCAAGGTCATTCATACACATGATGCACCAGCTTGTACACGCTGCTGAAACAGAGACATATGCGCTGGCTCGGCCATGTCGTGCGCATGGACGATGGACGGATCCCTAAAGACCTCCTCTATGGAGAACATGTGCAGGGAAAACGACCCACAGACACAGACCACTGCTGCGATGCAAAGACGTGTGCAAGAGGGGCTTAAAAAGCCCTGAACATCGACCAGAACAACTGGGAAGCAACAGCCCTCGAACGGTCAGCCTGGAGACTGCGCAGAAAGGTCTCTCCAAGTTCGAAGAGACACTTGCTCAGCAGCAGGAGGCAAGAAGAACGAGAAGAAAGGCTGCAGCCCAGGCAGACAGACCAGCATTTTCAGACTTCCTCTTGCCCTCTGCCACAGGACTGATTCAATCCCGTGTGGGATGGCCCAGACCATAGCCGGAAGCTGTTCAAGAGTAACCATCTAGAGCGCAACTCCATAGTCATCCGAGACGACGGCCGCGATATGCAATACTACCTTCCCCTCCTCATCAATCTGCCACCACCACCACCACCACGCACCACCGACCACCACCACACCACCACTACCACCACCACCACCAACCACCCACCACCCCCAGTACCCTATCCTCCCCTCACCCCTTTTTACAAGATTCTAATCACAAGTCATCCAACCTGCAAGAACAACACTGGCACCAAGCGAAGTAGCAAGTCATTAGTTTAGTCATTACTACACAAGAGTGCTCATTTACACACCCTATGGCAAGAAACCTGCAGCTAACCAGGCACCATGACAGAGTGGTTAGCGCCTTGGGTTATGGACTGGAAGGTAGGGGCTTCGATCCCATTAAAAGTCATGGGGATTTATGGGACTTAAGCCAGCTCCTACCCAGAGTGAGTTTGCTCTGGGCTCATTGGGAAGATTGGGACCACACAGTCGAGCTTTATTTACTTTATGGATGCAATTTGGAGAGTGTTGCTCAAATTATCTGACCAACACACTGTTGGTGTCTGTATCTCTTGGGCCTTGTTGACACGGGTATATTATGATAGGAAAAGTGGAATACAGTCTTGCCAAGCAGTCTCAAAACGCATGAATTTCCCTAGCAGCAACATCATTACATCCTCCTCCTCATCATTGATCATCATGCAATGAAAGAAAATTGCCTCTGATTCGGTGGCTGCGGTTGCTCTGGTCTCATGTTGACCTCTATCTCTGTTTCCCCACGAACAGCTATGTAGTCAAAGCCTCGAGGTGGTAGATATCACGGGAGAAGGTTTTTGTGGTGGCCACCCGAGCGAGTGTCCTCCAGCCCAGCTCGTGACTGAGCTATTAGTGTCGTCAGTAATGAACTTAGTAGATTGTGTCCTGCATATGCTAGCTCAGTACAGACATCACTGATCACCATCAAAGTGACCCAACCGCAGTGCAGCGACTCCTCTGGTTGGGTAGCCCCACAGCCACTTTATGTTGATGAGGCTCCCTGGTGGACTTCTGGCCATGAGGATGCAGCATAATGAATTCGGGGTATGGTGGGGCGGATTGGGAATAGCGACATGGAACAGCAGGACAAACTCACATATGATGATGCAGCAAAAAGAAAAAGAAAGAAAAAACAAAAAGAAAAAAAGAAGACAAAAGACAGGCCAGTGCACCGGTCATGGCCCCCTACCCACCATCCCCCCGCCACTCCACTGCTGGTCTGAGCTAGAATCCGACATTGGCTTTCTAAACAGTGTCAACGTGTGGTCACAGTCATGTTTCAAGGTCAGCACTCAGTGTGAGAAAAAGAAGAAAGATCAAGACAGCCTCTCTTGTCCATCCTTTTGTTCCTTCTGATCTTCTTTCTTTCTCTGACTGTCTGTCTGTCTGTCTCCTGTGTGCGTCGTGCGGTGCGTGCGTGCGTGTGTGTGTGTGTTGTGTGTGTGTGTGTGTGTGTGTGTGTGTGTGTGTGTGTGTGTGTGTGTGTGTGTTGTGTGTGTGTGTGTGTGTTCCTGTCTTTCTTCGTCTTCTTCTTCTTTTCTTCTTCTCTTCTTTCTTCTTCTTCTTCTTCTTCTTCTTCTTCATCATCTTCTTTTTCTTTCTTCTTCTTCCTTCTTACTTCTTCTTCTTCTTCTTCTTCTTCTCTTCTCTTCTCTTCTTCTTTTCTCCCTTCCCCTCTCTCTTTCTGTCTTGTCCCTGTCCTATCTTTATCCCTAGCATCTGAAAAGTGCAATATGTATGTATATTCATGCCGCACTTATAACACCTTATATATGTATATATGTATGTATGGTTATGTAATGTATGTTTGTATGTATGTATGATAAGTAATGATGTAATATATATATATAAAATATATTATATATATATATATATAATCTGTGGTGCCTATACGCTTGCACGTGAGCGTGCACGTGAATGTATAAATTATAATACTCACCTTAAAGTGAGCGTCAGGACTACTAGCAAACACTGTTACCCGAAGAAAACTCAAGGGGACACCATTGACGCTATACAATTCACCTAATCTGCAAAGACCGACATTGAAAATCATCCAGAGAAGTACCAACAGCAAGTCAACCCCTCATTACACCTCAATGGCTACCAGAACACAGGAACACAAGAGGCTACAGTTTTGTTCCTGAGAGAAGAAACTCAGACATGACAGACAGCAGACAGACCAACATACAGACAGAAGACAGAACAGACAGAAGACAGACCAAGTCAGGACAGAAGACAGACCAACAGACAGAAACAGACCAGACAGACAGAAAGAACAGACAGGTAAGACAGACCGACCAGAACAAACAGACAGAAAGACGAGACCAGACAGCCAGAATACAGACCAACAGACAGAAGACAGACCAGACAGACAGAAGACAGACCAGACAGACAGACAGACCAGACAGACAGAAACAAGACCAGACAGACAGAAGACAGACCAGACAGACAGAAGACAGACCAGACAGACAGAAGACAGACCAGACAGACAGACAGACCAGACCAGACAGACAGAAGACAGACCAACAGAAGACAGAAGACAGACCAGACAGACAGAAGACAGACAGACAGACTGACATACCAACGAGACAGAAAGACAGACCAGACAGACAGAAGACAGAACCAGACAGACAGAAGACAGACCAGACAGCCAGACAGACAGACCAACAGAACAGAAGACAGACCAGCCAACAGACCAGACAGAGACAGAAGACAGACAGACAGACAGAAGCAGACCAACAGACAGACCTACCAGACAGACAGACAGACCAGACAGACAGAAGACAGACCAGACAGACAGAAGACAGACCAGACAGACAGACAGACCAGACAGACAGAAGGCAGACCAGACAGACAGACCAGACAGACCAGATAGACAGAAGACAGACCAGAAAGACAGAAGACAGGCCAGTCTAAGTGTTATTGTCCCTCCCTCTGCTGTCATAGGCTGTGTGATGGCGGATATTGGCTTCTTGACGAGTTGTACATGCTGGCAATGTGGGATGATCTTTTTTGGAGGGATGGATGTGGGTGGGGTTGTTGTTTCTTTCTTGTCTGTTTTTTTTTTACATTTCGATGTCAGGTGAGGAAAAGGATGACAATAAATCTTTTGTTTCGATTGAAAATGAATAAAACAGCCATTTGCTTTTTTAAAATCTAGTCCCCAATGCCCTTAGAGACATCATCAGGATAATAAAATAAACCCAATACCCATTACATGGATTGAGAGAGAAAGAGAGTGAGAGAGAGAGAGAGAGAGAGAGAGAGAGAGAGAGAGTTAGTTCACAGGGAGGTCGTCATAAAGAATGAGTGATTGATGGAGAACAGATGCCAAAGACCCAGAATGTAAGCTGGGCGAATGGAAACCATACATGACGTTTTTGTTCATCTTGCTGCCAAAGAGCTTGCATATCAAAATCAAAATTACATTAAAAAAATTGCAAGTAAGGTTAAGCATTATCTTTTACTAAAATACTACAGTTCATTTTTCGGTACTGTTGTATTATGGTCAGTTTAGCATCACGACATTTCAAACCTGGGGGATACTTTCACTTTGCACACATTATGACCCCGGCACTGTACGTACTTGGCTTAGGTGGCTGCAGTTTTTCTCTGAACTGGATGAATCAACGACACTGCAGCGAATCCACTTAGAAACTCTCGCCTTGAACTTGGTTCCTGTGAAAACAATACAATAAGAAAGTTATACAGCACAGTTGAGGTACCACAACATGAAGTTGACGCTAACGCCACTCTGTGACTGCAAGCAAGATATGGACTGTTCCTGACTGTGCATTTGGAGCTCTCCTGACCAGATGGCATAGGATTTCACAAGGGCAAGAGTTAGAACCAGAAAGTGCAGGACAATAGCCTACCAAATCACAGTCGGTCTGCAAACAATGGCATGCCGATGATCACTCTCTTGGAAGTGGAATTTGTTATCACGGGGTCTCAACGACGTGTGCCCAATACGTTAGCATGCACTTTGAACATGAAACGAATTTTTTAATATCATTTTTGCATCAAAACGCTACCACGCACTTGAACAAGGTATCTTCAGATTCTGGTTTTTCCAAGGTACTTGCACCGCAACAAAGTCAAGACTCAATACTCACTCCCTGGGTAAAAAGGGCTGAGGAAGGCAAAGAATTGAAAGCAAAATTTCCTTTGAATGAGCCATACAAACCCGCATTTTCCCCCATATAATAAATAATAATAATAATAATAGATTAATAATAAACAAAATAAAGATACTAATACTAATGCTCTAATAATACATGGAATTTATACGGGGGTATATCCTTGGCAAAAAATCCCCCCCCCTAAAATCCCTATCGAGTGTTCAACGTTCTAGCCAACTAAGCAAAATAAACAACAACCCCACCCCAACCCTCCACACCCCATCCTCCCCCTACCTCAAATCCGGACTCCTCCCCCCCCCTCCTCTCCCAACCCCATCACTCCTACCCCCTCACTCTCGCCTGCAACAACACTACCACCCTAACCCCCCCTTCCCCCACAACACACCCTAATATACAGCAGTATGTCAGCCTCAGCGCCAAGAGATCCACCATTACTTGTATATTATTATGTGGCCTAACTAGCGCGAGAGAGAGCGCTATTAGTTAGTTGTACGGAATGTGGTAGGGTAGGGTAGGCTGGGCAAATGCAGGGTCGATCAACTGGCCTCTGAGGCAGGTTACTTGCTACCGTTCATTGAACCCTTACGGACACCGAAACAGCTTCCAGTTCTCTGCGTATGTAGTCTGCGTAGATGGAACACAGGTCTTATAGCTTAGGTTAGTCGCCACCCTTTTTTGTGTCCTGGTGACGGTTGCACTAGTGTTGTGGTGAGTTTTGGTGATTTGGTGTGGGTGTGTGGTGTTGTGTGTGTGTGGTGTGTTGTGAGGTGTGGTGTGTTGTGTTGTGTGAGGTGTGTTTGTGTGAGGTGTGTGTGTGTATAATTTTTAATTTATTTTATTTCATTCCTTTTATATCGAGGATAATGGAATAAGCACTTATCTGCTTTTTTACATCCAGTCCCCGTGTGTATGCGGTTTTGTAAAAACTGTCATCTGTTCCCACCGGCACACAATGGCCTACTCTTCCGGATAAAAAGAAAAAAGTGAAATACAGGAATAACGTGTGCGCAAGATGTCTGCGTGCGTTCGCACACGGAACCTCGGTTTATATCACATCAAAAGACTTTTGGGGATAGTGGAAGTCTCTGCTACTGATGTTTAACTCCAGAATAAAAATAGTCCCCTTGAACGGGAATCAACCCGACTCAGATTGGCGAGCGCAATGTTCTAACCACTAGGTTATCCCGTCTCTATCCCGTGTGTTGTGTTGCGTAGTGTGTTGTGGTGGTTGAGTTGTGCTGTGTTGTGGCGTAGTGCGTTGTATTGTGTCAGGTTGCATCGCATCAGGTCGCATTGATTTTTAAAAAATACCGTACCATATCGTATCTACTGCATTGCATAGTATAGTATAGTTTAGTATAGTATAGTACAGTACAGTACAGTACAGCAGGGCAGAGCAGGGCAGGCCAGGGCAGGGCAGGGCAGGGCAGTGCAGGGCAGGGCAGGGCAGGGCAGGGCAGGGCAGGGTAGGGTAGGGTATGGTACGGCACGGCACAGGACAGCAAAGCACGGCTTATCCTACACTAGCCTAGCCTAATATAGTAATGATCGCCACTACAGTATAGTATAGTATAGTATAGTAAAGTATAAGTAATAGTATAGTATAGTATATGTATAGTATAGTATATTATAGATAGTATAGAATAGTATAGTAATGTGTAGTATTGCATTCATTGCATTGCTTAATTTTATAGGATCGCTTTACGTCGGGTCGCATTTTAACCTTTCTTAAAAAGCTTTTTTGTAATCCTTTTGTATCGTGAAAAAACCAAACACCCAATTATGATGTAATTCTTGCATCGCATTGCTCTAATAGACTGCATTGTTTTTGCATCTTATCAGCATCGTGGAAAGTCAAAATTATGTAACTATTATAAGCAACTGCATTGGCGTTTCCTGTATATTGCGTTGCTGTAATGTATTGTATTGGTACATGCATGCCTTGCAAGCATTGCATTGTATTGTATTCTATGTAATGCATTGCATTGCTGTAGATTTGCATTGCAAAGTATCGTGTTCTAATTATTGTAATGCAATGCATTGATCTTGCAATTGTTTTGTATGTAGATGTAATGCATGATTGCGTTGTTTTAGTCTTACGTTACATTTCATTGTCTTGCATTTATCTCTCTACGCAACGAAGTTCCAGGATGACAACGTGAGTACTGGAAGACAGATAACATTAAAAAGAAAACCCTGGCGACTTGACCATGTTATCACTCTGCAGCTTGTCTCTTCTCCAGGATGCAGTGCCTTTGAACCCCCATCCACAGATCTTGACCCCTGTTTGTCGTCAGTCTGTCGTTCTCTTTTGTGCAGTCTGTCCGTACTATATCTAAAATTATATATATCTCGATATCTATATCATATATATATAAATATTATATATATATATAGTGCGTGTGTGTGTGTGTGTGTGTGTGTGCGCGCGGCGCGAGCGAGCGATCGTGCGTGAGTGCGCCCGCGGGTGCTGCACACAGACCACATAGCACATGCACGGCACATGCATGTACCTTCATTCCACTTTACTTTTATTCCTCCATCTTCAATACAATTATACATCCTAAACCCACCACCCATCCCTACTCCACCCCCACCCCTCTACTCTACTCTAGCACTGTACAACGCAACTCCGCCCCCCCCCCTCCTCCCCCCTTTCCCCCCTTATGCACAAAGGGACAAAATCACTTAGAATTCAAAGAGCAGCCAGATAGCGGGCGGCAAAGAACGGCCAATTATCACCAATCCGTACCGCGCCAACATTAATTTAGCCAACGGCTACAGGGATATTTACACCGCCAGAGGTCTGAGAATCAGCCATGATGACGAACCAAACCGTCATTCCCCCCGACTCCTCCCTCCCTCCCCCCCCCCCTCTCTCTCTCTCTCTCTCTCTCAGCTAGCCTGTGGTTAGCGTGATAATCTCGTGATCTGCTGACCCGGGTTCGATTCCCGTTCAATAGGAATTTTTCCTCTGGATTTAACAATCAGTGCCGACTCCACTCGCCCAAACGTCCCTTCGGTTGAAACTATAAACCGAGGTCCCGTGTGCGAACGCACGCAGAACATCCTGCCTCACAGACGTCAAAACCCGTTCCGCTTTTCGGAAGAGTAGGAAGTGGTGGGGTGGTGAGTTTGTGGTGATATACCAATTGTGTGCCGGTGGGAAAGGTTGACAAAATTGACAAACTTGCATACACACGGGAACTGGATAAAAAAAGCCCATGCGTTTTTATTTCTTTATCTTCGCAATAAAGAATAAATTTAAATCTCTCCTCTCTCTCTCTCTCTCACGCTCTAAAAACTCTCTCCCTCTCTCTCATCTCTCCTCGACTCTCTCTCCAGCCCTCTACTCTCTCTCTCTGTCCTCTCTCCTCTCTCTAACTCGAAACGAAAGAGCGGAACATAGAAGCACTGATTTTGACAACATTTATGCTTCTGTTAATAATCCTAACCAGTTCTAGAGTGAAATCCACAAGCACAGAGGTGGTAGTAGCGTTTGTACTAATAACATTTCAGAGGATGAGTGGATGCCTCACTTTGAATCTGTCTTTAATGATGGAGGTGTTGGTGATGAAAACTTCCCTCATGATGAAGGGGATGAAGTCACATTTGATGATATACTGGACAGTGAGATATCAGAGGACGAAATTAGAAAAGCTATAAATCATATGACTTATAGAAAGGCAGCAGGTTTAGATGGTATTTTAGCTGAAAGTTGAAAAGTGTTGTAGAAACATAATGCCATTTTGTCAAAAATACTTCAATGCTTATAAATTTTTTGATGGGATTTTTTGTTCCCCTCAAAATGGACCGAAGCAAGCCAAATATCACTTCATAAGAAAGGGGATACTAGTTAACCCAAACAATTACAAGGTATAACTCTTATAAGTATTCTTATAAAGTATTTTACGTTTATCATTAATAGAAGGCTGACCTTGGTGGGTAAGCAGAAATGGTTCTATTTGTGAAGCCCAGCTGGATTTAGAAAAGGCCGGTCAAACAATAGACCACAAAATTTACTCTGAATGCGTTGTTAGAAAACTATTTGCTTAAACACAGGAAGCTATATGTAGCTTTCATCGATTTTAAGAAAGCGTACCATACTGTCAATCGTAATGTTTTGTGGTCTGTACTGCTTCGTGCAGGCATTAATGGTAGAATGTTTAGGATGCCTCGGGCTATGTATTCAACTGTTAGAGCGTGTGTAAAGTGCCAGAGTGAGACTGGATATTCAAGTTTCTTTAATTGTTTACAGGGTTGAAGCAGGGTTGCATTGTAAGCCCGGTCTTATTTTCTTTATTGATTACTTAGCTAGCAAATGAACTAATCTTAAAAGGTAAACACGGTGTGATTCTTGAATCCAGTGAGATTGAGTTATATCCTTAGGCTGTTGTGTAGATGATTTGACCCTACTGCATCGACCACAGTAAGGTCTACAAGTCATCAACTGAATCAAACTAAGAATGAACCAAGAGATTAAAGGTTATAGTATACTTAGAAAAATCCAAAATAATGTGTTTAAGGAAAGGTGGCTATATCATTGTCCAGAGAAAAGTGGTTTTTGAATGAGGAAGTCGTTAGAAGTCGCGAATTCCATAAAAAGTACATAGGTCTTACATTATCCACAGAAACAGCGTTACAGCGCAATGGAATAAGTAAAGCTTATAGGTTACGAAAAAAGTGTGAAAGGATATAATGTGTACTTTAAGAAAATTGGAAGTAGTTCCCCCGAAATTTTTCTTCAAACATTTTGTCACACAAGTTGTTCTGCTTGTTCGGTATGCTTCTGAGGTAGGGGACATAAGGCTTGCGACAAGTCGAACAAGATTCATCTTTATGCAAGTATAAGATTCCTGGCATAGTGCGGAATAAAACGGCCATTGATGTTGTATATGTCGAACTAGGGCCTTTTTCCCACTATGGATTACAGCTATTACTAGATGTTTGATATTGGCTCAGACTGTTGAAACAATCTGAAGAAAGATAATTCTAAAAAAGCATACAGAATGTAGTTAGCTATGCATCAGAAAGGCAGTGACTTGGGTAACTCACATTAGAACATCTTTTGTGACAACTGTTTTGAACAATTTTGGCTCGTTTGTGTGGTTACGAAAAACAGTTTGTCAAAGAGCTTAAAGAGAGAATTGCACCACAGCAATTTTTGCTACAATTGGTGTCATCGATTAGATTCTAATCCTAGGTTTTCTTATACTGCAAAATAAAACACAGATTTGCTATCGAAAACTAAGTAAGCATTTTGTAGTTGAAATATACAGAAAATCCTGCGCAATTCAGCAGGGCGTGTCACCTGGTCAAATGTACACAAACATCGCTTTTTTTCCCCTACAGCTGAAAACACTGCATTCCTGCCTGTCTGGGCATAAAGAAAAGATGAAAGCTAACGTAAATCAAAAGCGGCCCCAAGCCCACATTGTGTTTCAGTGTTCCTTGTAATGGACATTAGACAGCAGTACAATCTTCATGTCCCTTGTATGTGGACATTAGACAGGCAGTACAATCTTTCATGTCCCTTGTATGTGACACTAGACAGCAGTACAATCTTAAGCGCTGTGACGTTAACCCCAGACATGCCTCTTGTCGGTTTATAGCTAGACACTCACAAGCTTCATTAGTCAATATTACAAAATTCCTCTTTGCTGTCTTTCTTAATTTTTAACAGAATTTTCCTCGAGATGCATGAACTAAATAGGAAGCAACTATCTCCAGTGTTCAAGACTGTTTTCCATCTGATTGTGCAGTTGTCTCAATGGATAACTCATGTAAGGCCAGTATTGTGTTTCCTGATCATGTTTATATAGCAAACGGTAAAATGTAGTATGGATGCTGTATTTTTCTCCCCATGAAAGGGGCGGTTGGCCTGTTTTTCATTAAAATTCAGATTCAGAGAGTTTCAATTCTCTCTCCCTCCCTTCCATCCCCTTCTCTCTCCCACCCTTCCTAGCCCTCCCCCCCCGCTCTCTCTCCGCCCCAATCTGTCTTGGTCATTGATCTGGACATTGCTTTCACTAAGCGTAGGGCAAAGTTCAGCGCACGTGTGGAAGTGTCATTACTGGTGTATTGTCCCTGACTGGCTGAAGACGTTCAACTACGCCAACCTGATCCGAAAGTAACTCGATAATCGTTTTTAAAACTGCTTTAATACATCGGTTTATACCAACACAGATGCTTGACACGACCCGAAGTAACTGCAATAAAAAATTGATTTATAAAATGACAAAAAAACAACTCAGGTGAAACTGCAAACTAAGACTCATCAACTTTACTGGGAAAATCTGTTGAGTTATACTAGATTCAAAGACGTATGCTGGTATCTATTTTTTATTTATTAATTTTATTGTATTCTTTTATTTCGAGAATAATGGAATAAACACTCATGTGCTTTATCTTTTACACCCAGTCCCCGTGTGTATGTATGCAGTTTTGTAAATTTTGTCATCCGTTCCCACGGCACACAATGGCCTACCTTCCGGAACGGGTTTTAAACGTGTGCGCAAGATGTCTGCTGCGTTTGCAACACGGAACCTCGATTAAAGTCTCATCTCAGGACTTTTGGTTAGTTGGAGTCGGCACTGATGTTAACCTTCCAGAGGAAAAATAATTTTTATATGTTGGATTGATTGGATCACGAGAGCATCACTCAGACCTCCAGGCTATGCCGTCTAGTGTCAGCAATATTGAATGTTTGAGAATTCCATTGATATTGAGGTCGATAGTAATGTATTGTAAGCTGAACGTATACATTTGTTTAAACCAATAATACGGTAACGCAGCAACCCACAACAAAAGTTTTGTCAGACCAGGGGAGGCAGTTCTAACCCTGTTGATCCTGACCATTTTAGGACAAACCACCACTTAATGACACCACGTGCACACGCGCGCAGCGCGCACTACACACCACACACACACACTCACACCCCCACCCAAAAAAAAACAAACACACACACACACACACACCCACACACACACACAAGTGACACACTAACACAAACACACACACACACACAACACACACACACACAGAAGAAGCACACACAACACACACATACATACACACACACCGCAGTTCGTTCACATTCCACAGTTAGACTCGGGAAATCTTAAGAAGAAATAGAGACCGACTCTCTGTCTGTCTGTCCTGTCTGTCTGTCTGTCTGTCAGAACTGTCTGTCTGTCTGTCCTGTCTATGTCCTATCTCTCTCATCCATCTAAACTGTCTTCATGCCTCAGCTTTTGTGTCTAATTGTGGTCTTTCTATTTCTGATGCATTTGTCAGTCGTCCTCTGCTGTCTGTCCCTGCTGTCTGTCTGTCCTATTCTCTCTCTGTCTGTGCTTATCTGTCTCCCGTCATCTATTTTTCCAGCCTCTTCCTCTCTTTCTCTTTAGTTACTCACATTAACATATGTTTTTGGGTCCACATTCCTTAAGTGTCAGTCCGGTGTGACCCGTGCCTGTATGCATGCTCATGTAACAACGCAACTCTATCATCCTTCTCCTTCATTCCCCTCCATCACTACCAACCACCCCTTCCCGCTTCCTCAAATTTTTGTTGTTTTTTTTAAACCACCAACCCACCTGATCAGTACGAGATTATAATCCAATGTAGTCTGAATTCAGGAAAGGTATCGATGGCTGATGACTATCACGCCAACATGATTGCCAACAGACATTCAAGGGGATACCCCAGACACCAAAGGCATGACCCTGGCTATGATAGACCAGTCCAGTCCTTTCCTCCCACTGTTACCAAAACGCAGCCAGCAGAGACATTTCAGGGAAATAACTATACATACCCACAAGAGCATAATTCCAAACACCCCAGACTATTCTAGTCCTCGATCTTTTACGCGCCAAAACCGTCATCCAGCAGCAGAACACCAGAGAAGACCATTACAAATCTAGATGCAACAAATCTAGACAAAAAAACCGACATAACCAGTTCCTGTTCTTCTCACTCTTACAGTGCCATTGCCAGCATATACTCCAAAGAGAATCCCCTGTCAACGAAAAGCGTAACCACGCCATAAACGGAACCGAACAGACCGTCATTCCCCTATTCTTCTCCAGCTACAATACCGGGGTCAAGAAACACTCTTAATAGGAATAACTTCTGCGAATGTCTTTCCTTGGTACACTCCTTCTCGTTCTCTCCGCTCTGCTGCAGATCCTTTCCTTACTAATACCTAGATCAACCAATCCACCATAGGCCGTACGCTTTCTCTGTTTCTGGTCACGCTCTGAATGAGCTCCCTCTCCCCTCCGCCAAAAGCCTTTTTGTGACACATTTAAATCCAGCTAAAGAAAATTCTTTTTAAACCTAAGGATTTTTCTCTTCCTGCACCATCTCATATATTTCCCTGCCTTCACAGCCAAGAATCTATCGCCCAGCCAGGGTGTGTGACCTGTGTGTGTGTGGTGTGTGTGTGTGTGTGTGCGTGCGGCGGCGTACGCGCGTGCGTGCGTGCGTGCTTGCACATTTTGACTTGGTGGATACTATAATATTGTTATTGAGTGTAAGCGCTTTGATTTGTCTCTGCAAGATATAGCGCTATCAAATCCATTTTATTATTATTATCAAGTATTATATTATTATTATTATTATTATTATTATTATTATTAATATTATTAATTATAACTTACACCAACCAGCCATATGAACCTGAATATTATGGAAGATTATTTCAGTACTTTATTTCTCTCATGCTGCTACACACGAAGTCCGAGCACACGTACTCGAGAGAAAAGGCTGTTACACTGAAGGGAAAAACCTAAACGAAGCCAAACAATCCAGTTCTTATACTTGTTACTGCTACCATTCTATCGTCAATAGGCCTTCAAGATAGTACTCTTTATACTAAAAGGTGATATGAACCCTGAATAATCATGAAAGCCTATTCCAGTTACTAGTCCTCAGTTCTCTCACAACATCGCTAACAGACATAGCCGAGAAAATAGCTGTTACACTGAAGGTAAGAATCTAGACATAACCAAACAATCCAGTCCTGATACTTTTCACTGCTACCTTACCATTGTCAACAAATGCTCAAGAGAATGCTCTTATTAACACAAAAAGGCCAAAACTAAATGTTCAGAGAAACCAGACGTGAACAACTGATCCTTAATCTTCACACAACCATAATAGAAGACAAAATTTACAAAACCGCATAAACACGACGGGACTGGTAGTAAAAAAGCACATGAGTGCTTATTCCATTACCTCGTTATAAAAGAATACATAAAAAAAAAAAATAAAATATAAATATATAAAATTATTATCGTTGCCAGCAGACACCTCAGGGAATAACTTACACACCAGTGGCATGACCGTAAACATAGTAGACTATCCTAGTCCTTACTTCTGTCACTGCTACTGCAACATCGCCAACAGACATCCTCAAGAAAAAAGCTCATAAATACACTGGAGGCAAGAACCTAGAGGTAACCAAACAAGCCAGTCCGTATTATTATCACTGTTATCTTGTTGTTGCCAACAGATTTCCAACAGAATACCCTTCCCACTAAAAGGCCAGAACCTTACCCTAATGAACAGACCAGTTCTTATTCTTCTCACTGCTACCGTATCATCACCAACATATACTGAAGACAATGCATTTTACACTAAAGGCAAGAGCATAAACATAACCACGCAATCCAGTCATACTTTTCACTACTGCCACACCATCACCAACAAATACTAAAGAGAATACCTTTTACACTCCAAATGCAGCAAGCTAGACAAAACCGAACAATCCAGGTTCTGTTCTTCTCACTCTTACAGCATCGTTGCCAACATTTATTTACGGTAACATTTACTTTTTAATGTATGGCTTGTAACCGAAGTGAGTTTCTCTGTGAGATCATAGTGTTTGAATCAATATACTGAAGGGAATATCTGTAACCCTAGGGACAAGAACCCAAACGTAACCAAAGAATCCAGTCCTTATACTTTTCACTGCTGTCATACCATCACCAACGTATACTCAACAGAATACCTTTTACACTAAAACTAAAAGAAAAATTCCAAACGCAACCAAAGAATGCAATCCTTGTTCCTATTATAGCTACCATACTGTTGCCAACATATACTCCAGAGAATAGCTTTTACACGAAAGGCAAAAAGCCAAACGTAACCGAACAATGTAGTCCTTTTCCCTATTACAGCTACATACTGTTGCCAACATATACTCTAGAGAATAGCTTTCACACGAAAGGCAAAAAGCCAAACGTAAGAGAACAATGCATTACTGCCTCCTATTATCGGCCACACGCTAGCCGCCAAGAGATCACAAGGACTACCCTGTTACCACACTTTAATGCAACAACCTAACGAAACCGCACAACCCAGTCATGTTCTTCTCACGAGCGACCATACCGTTACCCACAACACTTCGGGGAATAATCAACACACCAGTGGCAACGACCCCTACATATAATACAATTCCATCCTTGCTTCTCTCAATGCGACACGACAGTATTTTAATTTAATACCACTTTAAGAGTCACGGCATAAATTTCTCTGTCGTGAAATTTGGGCTGCTCTCAACCGGGAGAGCGCGTCGTACAGAGAGCAGCGCCACCCATTTAAACATTTTTCTGTTCTGAGTGACTGTAATTTGTTTTCCCTATCAGATTGCTTTATTTTTCTACAGAGTTTTTGCAGGACAACCCTCTTGTTACCGTGCATGGGTTCTTCTACGTGCGCTAAGTAATTTTATGTAACACACGAGAACTCGGTTTATCGTCTCATCCGAAAGACTAGCACCCAGACCACCACTCATGGTCTAATGATTGGGGGAAGAGTTTTCGGATCCAAACGGGACCAACATACTCTCAAGGAATACCTTTTTATCACCAAGCTAGAAACTGAACCGAATACCAAAACAAATCGAGTCCTTATACTTTTCATTACTACCATAGCATGGGCCAACGGCTCTCCAGAGAATAAGAATTACACTAGAAGGATCAGTGAACCCAACATAACCCAACAAACCGTAATTCTTCTCGCCTATCATCTATCGATCTATCATCTAACTATCTATCTACTATCTCACTATCTATCTTTCTCTATCTATCTATCTATCTATCTATCTATCTATCTATCTATCTATCTATCTATCTATTATCTATTCTATCTATCTATCTAACTATGTCTAGCTATCTACCTACCTACCAAAAACTATCTATCAATCTATCTATCTAATCTATCTATTCTATCTATCTATTTTATCTACCTATCTACCATACCTACCTATCTATCTATCTATCTATCTATCTATCTATCTTTCTATCTATCTACCTAATCTACCTACCTACCTACCCTACCTACTATCTATCTATCTATCTATCTATCATCTATCCTATCTAATCTATCGTATCTATCTATCTATCTAACTATCTGTCTGTCTGTCTGTCTGTCTGTCTGTCTGTCTATCTTCTATCTATCAAGCTATCAATCTATCTATCTATCTATCTTTCTATCTAACAATCTAACTAACTATCTACCTGCTACCTATCTATCTATCTATCTATCTATCTATCTATCTATCTATCTATCTAATCTATCTGTCTGTCCCTGTCTTCTGTCTGTCGTCTGTCTGTCTATCTATCTATCTAACTATCTATATATATATCTACTATCTATCTATCTTTCTGTCTGTCTGCGTCTGTCTGTCTGTTTGTTCTGTCATAATGTGTTGTATAAATGTGTATACACGCACACACACGCAAGGTCATTCATACACATGATGCACCAGCTTGTACACGCTGCTGAAACAGAGACATATGCGCTGGCTCGGCCATGTCGTGCGCATGGACGATGGACGGATCCCTAAAGACCTCCTCTATGGAGAACATGTGCAGGGAAAACGACCCACAGACACAGACCACTGCTGCGATGCAAAGACGTGTGCAAGATGGGCTTAACAAGCCCTGAACAATCGACCAGAACAACTGGAAGCAACAGCCCTCGAACGGTCAGCCCTGGAGACTGCGCAGAAAGGTCTCATCCAAGTTCGAAGAGACATTGCTCAGCATGCAGGAGGCAAGAAGAACGAGACGAATAGGCTGCAGCCCAGGCAACAGACCGCATTTTCAGACTTCCTCTTGCCCTCTGCCACAGGACTGATTCAATCCCGTGTGGGATGGCCCAGACCATAGCCGGAAGCTGTTCAAGAGTAACCATCTAGAGCGCAACTCCATAGTCATCCGAGACGACGGCCGCGATATGCAATACTACCTTCCCCTCCTCATCAATCTGCCACCACCACCACCACCACGCACCACCGACCACCACCACACCACCACTACCACCACCACCACCAACCACCCACCACCCCCAGTACCCTATCCTCTCCCTCACACGCCTTTTTTCAAGATTCTAATCACAAGTCTCCAACCGCAAGACCAACACTGGCACCCAAGCGAAGTAGCAAGTCATTATTTTAGTCATACTACACAAGAGGTGCTCATTTACACACCCTATGGCAAGAAACCTGCAGCTAACCAGGCACCATGACAGAGTGGTTAGCGCCTTGGGTTATGGACTGGAAGGTAGGGGCTTCGATCCCATTAAAAGTCATGGGGATTTATGGGACTTAAGCCAGCTCCTACCCAGAGTGAGTTTGCTCTGGGCTCATTGGGAAGATTGGGACCACACAGTCGAGCTTTATTTACTTTATGGATGCAATTTGGAGAGTGTTGCTCAAATTATCTGACCAACACACTGTTGGTGTCTGTATCTCTTGGGCCTTGTTGACACGGGTATATTATGATAGGAAAAGTGGAATACAGTCTTGCCAAGCAGTCTCAAAACGCATGAATTTCCCTAGCAGCAACATCATTACATCCTCCTCCTCATCATTGATCATCATGCAATGAAAGAAAATTGCCTCTGATTCGGTGGCTGCGGTTGCTCTGGTCTCATGTTGACCTCTATCTCTGTTTCCCCACGAACAGCTTGTGTCAAAGCCTTCGAGGTTGTAGATTCACGGGAGAAGGTTGTTGTGGTGGCCACCCGTGCGAGTGTCTCAGCCCAGCTCCGTGACTGAGCTATTAGTGTCGTCAGTAATGAACTTAGTAGATTGTGTCCTGCATATGCTAGCTCAGTACAGACATCACTGATCACCATCAAAGTGACCCAACCGCAGTGCAGGACTCCTCTGGTTGGTAGCCCCTCAGCAGCTTTATGTTGATGAGCTCCCTGTGGACTTCTGGCCATGTGGATGCAGCATAATGAATCGGGGTATGGGTGGGGCGGATTGGAATGAGCGACATGGGAACAGCAGGACAGGAACTTCACATATGATGAGGCAGCAAAAAGAAAAAGAAAGAAAAAAACAAAAAGAAAAAAAGAAGACAAAAGACAGGCCAGTGCACCGGTCATTGCCCCCCCCCATCCCCCCCCACTCCACTGCTGGTCTGAGCTATGATCCGGACATTGGCTTTCTAACCAGTGTCACGTGTGGTCACATTCATGTTTCAAGGTCAGCACTCAGTGTGAGAAAAAGAAAGGAAAGATCAATACAGCCTCTCTTGTCCAGCTTTTGTTCCTTCTGATGCTCTTTCTCTGTCTGTCTGTCTGTCTGTCTCCTGTGTGCGTCGTGCGGTGCGTGCGTGCGTGTGTGTGTGTGTTGTGTGTGTGTGTGTGTGTGTGTGTGTGTGTGTGTGTGTGTGTGTGTGTGTGTGTTGTGTGTGTGTGTGTGTGTTCCTGTCTTTCTTCGTCTTCTTCTTCTTTTCTTCTTCTCTTCTTTCTTCTTCTTCTTCTTCTTCTTCTTCTTCATCATCTTCTTTTTCTTTCTTCTTCTTCCTTCTTACTTCTTCTTCTTCTTCTTCTTCTTCTCTTCTCTTCTCTTCTTCTTTTCTCCCTTCCCCTCTCTCTTTCTGTCTTGTCCCTGTCCTATCTTTATCCCTAGCATCTGAAAAGTGCAATATGTATGTATATTCATGCCGCACTTATAACACCTTATATATGTATATATGTATGTATGGTTATGTAATGTATGTTTGTATGTATGTATGATAAGTAATGATGTAATATATATATATAAAATATATTATATATATATATATATAATCTGTGGTGCCTATACGCTTGCACGTGAGCGTGCACGTGAATGTATAAATTATAATACTCACCTTAAAGTGAGCGTCAGGACTACTAGCAAACACTGTTACCCGAAGAAAACTCAAGGGGACACCATTGACGCTATACAATTCACCTAATCTGCAAAGACCGACATTGAAAATCATCCAGAGAAGTACCAACAGCAAGTCAACCCCTCATTACACCTCAATGGCTACCAGAACACAGGAACACAAGAGGCTACAGTTTTGTTCCTGAGAGAAGAAACTCAGACATGACAGACAGCAGACAGACCAACATACAGACAGAAGACAGAACAGACAGAAGACAGACCAAGTCAGGACAGAAGACAGACCAACAGACAGAAACAGACCAGACAGACAGAAAGAACAGACAGGTAAGACAGACCGACCAGAACAAACAGACAGAAAGACGAGACCAGACAGCCAGAATACAGACCAACAGACAGAAGACAGACCAGACAGACAGAAGACAGACCAGACAGACAGACAGACCAGACAGACAGAAACAAGACCAGACAGACAGAAGACAGACCAGACAGACAGAAGACAGACCAGACAGACAGAAGACAGACCAGACAGACAGACAGACCAGACCAGACAGACAGAAGACAGACCAACAGAAGACAGAAGACAGACCAGACAGACAGAAGACAGACAGACAGACTGACATACCAACGAGACAGAAAGACAGACCAGACAGACAGAAGACAGAACCAGACAGACAGAAGACAGACCAGACAGCCAGACAGACAGACCAACAGAACAGAAGACAGACCAGCCAACAGACCAGACAGAGACAGAAGACAGACAGACAGACAGAAGCAGACCAACAGACAGACCTACCAGACAGACAGAGACAACCAACAGACAGAAAACAGAACCAGACAGACTGAAGACAGACCAGACAGACAGACAGACCAGACAGACAGAAGGCAGACCAGACAGACAGACCAGACAGACCAGATAGACAGAAGACAGACCAGAAAGACAGAAGACAGGCCAGTCTAAGTGTTATTGTCCCTCCCTCTGCTGTCATAGGCTGTGTGATGGCGGATATTGGCTTCTTGACGAGTTGTACATGCTGGCAATGTGGGATGATCTTTTTTGGAGGGATGGAAGTGTGGGTGGGGTTGTTGTTTCTTTCTTGTCTGTTTTTTTTTTACATTTCGATGTCAGGTGAGGAAAAGGATGACAATAAATCTTTTGTTTCGATTGAAAATGAATAAAACAGCCATTTGCTTTTTTAAAATCTAGTCCCCAATGCCCTTAGAGACATCATCAGGATAATAAAATAAACCCAATACCCATTACATGGATTGAGAGAGAAAGAGAGTGAGAGAGAGAGAGAGAGAGAGAGAGAGAGAGAGAGAGTTAGTTCACAGGGAGGTCGTCATAAAGAATGAGTGATTGATGGAGAACAGATGCCAAAGACCCAGAATGTAAGCTGGGCGAATGGAAACCATACATGACGTTTTTGTTCATCTTGCTGCCAAAGAGCTTGCATATCAAAATCAAAATTACATTAAAAAAATTGCAAGTAAGGTTAAGCATTATCTTTTACTAAAATACTACAGTTCATTTTTCGGTACTGTTGTATTATGGTCAGTTTAGCATCACGACATTTCAAACCTGGGGGATACTTTCACTTTGCACACATTATGACCCCGGCACTGTACGTACTTGGCTTAGGTGGCTGCAGTTTTTCTCTGAACTGGATGAATCAACGACACTGCAGCGAATCCACTTAGAAACTCTCGCCTTGAACTTGGTTCCTGTGAAAACAATACAATAAGAAAGTTATACAGCACAGTTGAGGTACCACAACATGAAGTTGACGCTAACGCCACTCTGTGACTGCAAGCAAGATATGGACTGTTCCTGACTGTGCATTTGGAGCTCTCCTGACCAGATGGCATAGGATTTCACAAGGGCAAGAGTTAGAACCAGAAAGTGCAGGACAATAGCCTACCAAATCACAGTCGGTCTGCAAACAATGGCATGCCGATGATCACTCTCTTGGAAGTGGAATTTGTTATCACGGGGTTTTAAAAACTGTGCTAGGTAAGCTTTGACGTTCCCCAGGTTTTACGTGTACTGTGAAGGTTTGTTTATGTTAGATTGCATGCTAATTGCTTGACGAGTGAGAGTGCAGTGCGCGTAGGTTTAAGCGTGTGAGGGGACCTATGTAGGGCTTCTATTGAGTATATTAATGTAACCCAGTAGGTTTTTTTGGTTTTTTTTTAGTAATGAATTCTTGTATTTCTTATCACACAGCCTTTAGTCAACTCTCTGATAATCGCTTGTATAGTGTAAATGACAACCGATTCACCGGGTTTCATTTTCTTTACTTTGTGAAAACCCTTCAAAATCGGCTGTTATTGATTAAATCGTATTTGTACAATTTAACACAAGAAATGACTAGTCATCTAGCCAGTATTTCGTCCAAAAGGAAGCAGTTAATAACATTTACATTCAAGCATCAGATTTTTTTTTGGAGGGGGTGGGGTGGGGTGGGGGTGGGGGAGTAAGGGGGTGGGTGGGATTACCGTCAGACGCGGCACATTACAAGGGCTATTATTAGGGCCCCATGGGAGATCATAAAAAAAATCCTCAACATCAATTCTATCAAGTTCTTCCGAGATTCGAACCCACGAGTTTTCAACCAGTATGGTTTAGCCTGGAGCACGTCTCCCAAACCACTCTCGACTCTTGCGGCAGTCGATGGAGTGTTCAATGCAAGGGAAGTAATTAAGTCGACAGTGACTTAACAGAGTTACGTACCTTCCATCGATGGAAATTGTTGAATTTTTCGACTACCTCTCCACTGCGGCTAAGCAAAGTAACCTGACTTGAAATGGTTGTGAGGAGTGAAGTAGTCTAGCGGTTAGAGCTTTGAACTTGTTATCTGAAACCAACTGAGGTGTAAGGTTCAGTTTCTGCTGAGCAGTCTGAGTGGATCATCCACCCCCCTCCTCCCCTCCCCCAGCCCCTGAGGATACCTTTGGTACTATGTCCATTCCCATAACATCTTTCAAAGGAGACTGTCCGGTCTAAACGTGGATCTTTGTGGTATTGTACTATTCGGAGCTGTATTGCATTGTGTTGTATTGTATGGTAGAGCACTCGCTTTCCCCTAGCTAAGGTTAAGCAGCGCCGAGCGTGGTTACCACTTGGACGGGTTTATTTATTTATTTATTTATTCTTTTATATCGAGGATAATGGAATAAGCACTCATGTGCGTTTTTACATCCAGTCCCTGTGTGTATGCGGTATTGTAAATTCTGTCATCTGTTCCCACTGGCACACAATGGCCTAGTCTTACGAAAAGCGCAACATAATTTAATGTGTGCGCAAGATGTTCTGCGTGCGTTCGCACACGGGGCCTCGGTTTATAGTCTCATCAGAAGGACGTTTGGGTAGAGTGGAGTCTGCACTGATGTTAACTCCAGGGGAAAATATCCCCCTTGAACGGGAATCGAACCTGGTCGTCAGATTGCGAGCGCAATGTTTCCCAACCACAAGGCTATCCCTCCCCCCCCCCCTCCCCCCCCCCCCCCCCCCCACCCCCCGGGTGGACCGTTGCGAGCCTTGGCTTCAATACATTCCCCCAGTTCACCCAGCTGTAAATGGGTACCTGCCTCTTTAGGGTCAGGGAAAGTAAAGCAGCGAGGGAGAGGAGATGGGCGCCGCCCTCAATATGCTGGCCGCTAGAGAAGTTGAGGTCTCTGATGCCTCGCTCCCCTACGACCACATACATTTTAGAACACCTATTACTTTTACCTTGTATTGAATGATGTTGTTTTGAATCGCATCGTATTGTATTGTATTGTATTGTATTGTATTGTATTGTATTGTATTGTATTGTATTGTATTGTATTGTATTGCATCGTATCGTATCGCATCTTGTCGTTTACCATTTTCAACCTCACGGCAGATTTTATGGCGTAAAAACGATGCATGCAGACCATGACTAACAGTGTAGTTGATGAGACAAAGCCAGTCTGGATTTTAATTAGGATCGAACCCCCAACCTACACCAGTCCTCTTGTGATCAGGACTTTCACTGTTTATACCACATCTTTCTTTTTTCCTCTTATAAATGAATCGGCATGTCTATCAGCTTTAACTTTATTCATTTCCTCTTCGTTCCTCGGCTACTACTAATAATAGTGTATGGAATTTATAATTATAGCGCTGAATCTTGTAAAGCAACAAATCAAAATGCTCAGATTTTTTGTTTTGGATGATAATGGAATAAGCACTCATGTGCTTTTTTTAACATCCAGTCCCCGTGTGTATGCGGTTTTGTAAATTTTGTCATCTGTTCCCACCGGCACACAATGGCCTACTCTTTCGAAAACCGGAACAGGATTTAACGTGTGTGCAAGATGTTCTGCATGCGTTCACACACGGGACCTCGGTTTATAGTCTCATCCGAAGGACTAGAGCTCCGAGGTTCACCAATGGTGAGATTTGTGTAGTCGTGACCGTTTTTGCCCAACAGTTAAGATAGCCGCACATTCCAAGTTCGCGGATACCATTCATTTTTTGTTTTTAAACTTATAAGTAAAGCGTTTTCAAAAGCTATTGTTGAAAAACTTTCTTCTGAGTGGCTGATGAATATCAGATTATAAAAGAAGAGATTTGAGGTTATTTGTTCGGTTTACTTTTTTTAAAAATAGAAGTTTTTTGTTGATTTGTTAAGAATATTTACTGTTTGGGTTTTTGGTGTTGTTGTTTGTTGTTATTGTCGTTGTTGTTGTGTTGTTTATATTGTTGCTGTTGTTGTTATTGTTGCTGTTGTTGTTGCGTTTCGTCATCATTGTTGTTGTTGTTGCTGTTGATTTGTTGCTGTTGATATTGTTTTTGTTGCTGTTGATTTTGTTGTTGTTGCTGTTGTTGTTTTTGTTTTTCTTCTTTTTGTTTTCCCTTTTTGTTCTTCGCCATTCTTGTTCTTTTCTTGTTTTGTTTTTGTTTTTGTTCTTTTTCTTGTTCTTCTTCTTTTTTTCTTCTTTTCCTTCTTCTTTCTTCTTCTTCTTCTTCTTCTTCTTCTTTAAAAAAAATTTTTAAAAAAAATTTTTTTAAAAATTTTTTTCCCCCCCCCAAATTTTTTTTTTTTTTGGGGGAAACCCCCCTTTTTTTTCCCCCTTTTTAAAAAAGGGTTTTTTCCATTTTTTTTTTTTTTTTCCCCCCCCCAAAAAAAAGGGGTTTAAATTTCCCCCCGGGGGGAAAAAAAAACCCGGGGGGGGGTTTTTAAAAACCGGTTTTTTTTTAAAAAACCCCCCCTTTTCCCCCCTTTAAAAAAGGGGCCCCCCCCCCCCAAAAAATTTTTTTTTAAAAAAAACCCCAAAATTTTGTTTTTTGGGGGTTTTTCCCCCGGGCCCAAATTTTCCCCAAAGGGAAAACCCCAAAAAAGGGGTTTTTTAAAAGGTTTTTAAAAAAAAAAAGGGTTTTTCCAATTGGGGCCCCCCCCTTTTTTTTTTTAAAAAATTAAAATTTTTTCCCCTTTTAAAAAAAAACCCCTTTTTTTTTTAAAAAAAATTTTTTTTAAAAATTTTTTTTTTTTAAAAAAATTTTTTTTTTTTTTTCCCCTTTTGGGTTTTTGGGTTTTTTTTTTTTTTTTTTGGGTTTTAATTTTTTTTTTTTTTTTTTTTTTTTTCCCCTTGTTTTTTTTGGGTTTTTTGGGGGAATTTGGGGGGGTTTTTTGGGGGTTTTTTTTGGGTTTTTTTTTTTTCCTTTTTTTTTTTTCCCTTTTCGGGTTTTTTTTTTTTTTTTTCTTTTTGGGGTTTTTTTTTTTTTAAAAAATTTTTTTTTTTATTTTTTTTTTTTTTTTTTAAAAGGTTAAAAAAATTTTTTTTTTTTGTTTTTTTTTTTTTTTTTTTTTTGGGTTTTGTTTTTTTGGGGGATTTTTTCCCTTTTTTTTTTTTCCTTTTTTTTTTTTTTGGTTTTTTTTTTTTTTTTTTTTTTCTTTTTTTTTTTTTTTTTCCCCCAAAGTTTTTTCTTTTTTTTTTTTTCCTTTTTTTGGGGTTTTAAATTTTTTTTTTGGGGAAAAATAAAAAAAAAAATTTAAAAAAAATTTTTTATTATTTTATCCCCCCAAAAAAAATTTTTCCCCTTTTTTTTCCTTTTTTTACAAAAATTTTAAAAAAAAACCCAAAAAAAAAATTTTTTTTTTTTTTTTTTTTTTTTTAAAAAAAAAAAAAAAGGGAAACCCAAATTTTTGAAAAAAACCTTTTTTTTAAAAAAAAAAACCCCTTTAAAAAAAAATTTTTTTTTTTTTTTTTCCCCAAAAAATTAAAAAATTTTCTTTTTTTTTGGTTTTTTTTTTCCCTTTTTTTTTTTTGGGGGGCCCCCCCCAAAAAAAAAACCCCCCCCCCCCCCCCCAAAAACCCCCCCCCCCCCCCAAAAAATTTTCCCCCCCTTCATTTTTTTCCCCTTTTTTTTTTTTTCTTTTTCCCCCCTTTTTTTTTCCCTTCCCCCCCCCCAAAAAAAAAAACCCCCCCAAAAAAACCCCCAAAAAAAAACCCCCCCCCCCCCCCCCCCCCCCCCCCCCCTTTTTTTTTTTTTTTTTTTTTTTTCCCTTTTTTTTTAAAAAAAAAATTTTTTCCCAAACCCAACCCTTTTTTTTTAAAAAAAAAATTTTAAAAAAAATTTTTTTAAATTTTTTTTTTTTTTAAAAAAACCCTTTTTTTTTTTTTTAAAAAAATTTTTTTTTTTTTTTAAGGGTTTTCCAAAACAAAAAACCCCAAAAAAAACCCAAAAAAAACCCAACCCCCCAAAAAACCCCCCCTAAAAAAAAACCCCTTTTTTAAACAAAAAAAAACCCCCCCCCCAAAAAAAAAAAAAAACCCCCCCCCTTTTTCCTTTTCCCTTTTTTTTTTTTTTTTCCCCCCTTTTTTTTTTTTTTTTTCCCCCCCAAAACCCCCCCCCCACCACCAAAAACCCCCCAAAAAACCCCCCCAAAAAAAAAACCCCCCCCCCCCCCCCCCCCCCCCCCCCCCCCAAAAAAAACCCCCAACACACAAAAAACCCCCCCCAAAAAAAAACCCCCCCCCCCCAAAAAAAAAAAAAAAACCCCCCCCCAAAAAACCCCCCAAAAAAAACCCCAACCAAAAATTTTAAAAAAACCCCCCCAAAAAAATTTTTTTAAAAATTTAAAAAATTTTTTTTTTTAAAAAAAAAAAAAAAAAAAAAAAAAAAAAATTTTTCCCCCAAAAAATTTTTTTTTTTGGAAATTTAATTTTTAAAAAATTTTTAAAATTTTAAAAAAAAAAAAAAAAATTTTTTTTTTTTTTTTTTTTTTTTTTAAAATTTTTAAAAAGGGGGTTTTAAAATTTTTTTTTTTTTTCCCCCCGGGCCCCCCCAAAAAAACCCCCCCCCCGGGGAAAAAAAAAAAATTAAAATTAAAAAAAAAAAAAAAAAATTTAAAAAAAATTTTCCCCGGAAAAAAAAACCCCCCCCCCCCCCACCAAAAAAAAAACCCCCCCCCAAAAAAAAAAGGGGGAAAAAAAAAATTTTTCCCCCAATTAAGGCCCTGAAAAAAAACTTTTAAAACTTTTCCCCAAAAAAAAAAAAAAAAAAAAAAACCCCCCCCAAAAACCCCCCCCCCCTTTTTTTTAAAAAAATTAAAAAATTTTTTAAAAAAAAAAAAACCCCCTTTTAACCCCAAAAACCCCCCAAAAAAATTTCCCCCCCCAAAAAAAAATTTTGGGGGGAAAAAAAAAAAAATTTTTTTTAAAATTAAAAAAAAAAACCCCCCCTTTTTTTGGAAATAAAAAAAAAAAAAAAAAAAGAAAAAAAAAAAACACACAAAACACACACCCCCCCCCCCAAAAAACCAAAAAAAACCCCCCAAAAAAAAACCCCCCCAAAAAAAAAAAAAAAAACCCCCAAAAAAAACAAAAAAAAAAAAAAAAAACCCCCCCCCCCCAAAAAAAAACAAAAAAAAAAAAACCCCCCCCCCCCCAAAAACCCCCCCCCCCAAAAAAAAAAAAACCAACCCCCCCCCAAAAAAAAAAACCCCCCCAAAAAAAAACCCCAAAAAAAAAAAAAAAAAACCCCCCCCCCCCCCAAAAAAAAAATTTCCCCCAAAAAAAAAAAAACCCCCCTAAAGGTTAAAAACAAAAAAAAAAAAGGGGGTTTTTAAAAAAAAAAAGGGGGGAAAAAAAAAAAAAAAAATTTAATTTAAAAAACCCCCCCGAAAAAACCCCCCCCAAAAAAAAAACCCACAAAAAAAAAAAAAAAAAAAAACCCCCAAAAAAAAAACCCCCCCCCCCCCAAAAAAACCACCAAAAAAAAAAAAAAACCCCCCCAAACCCCCCCCAAAAAAAACCCCACACCCCCCCAAAAACAAAAAACACACAAAAAAAAAAACCCACCCACACACACACCCCCCCAAAAACAAAACCACACACACACACCCCCCCCCCCCCCCAAAAAAACACACAACCCCAAAAAAAGGGGGGGAAAAAAAAAAGGGAAAAAAAAAAGGGGGAAAAATTTTTTTTAAAAATTTAAAAAAGGGGGGGGTTTTTTTTTTTTTTTTAAAAAAAAATTTTTAAAAATTCCCCAAAAATTTTTTTTTTCTTTTTTTTTTTTAAAAGGGAAAAAACCCCCAAAAAAAGGGCCCCCCAAAAACCCAAAAAAAAAAATTTTTTCCCCCCCCCCCCCCCAAAAAAAAAAAACCCCCCCCAAAAAAAAAACCCCCCCCCCCCACACACACCCCCCCCCCCCCCAAAAAAAAAAAACCCCCCCCCCCGGGGGGGGGGGGGGGGGGGGGGGGGGGGGGAAAAAAAAGGGGGGGGGGAAAAAAAGGGGGGGGAAAAAAAAAAGGGGAAAAAAAAAAACCTTTTTTAAAAAAAAAAATTTTAAAAAAAAGGGCCCCTTTTTTTCCCCAAAAAAAAATTTTTTTTTTTTTTTTTTTTTTTTTAATTTTTTTTTTTTCTAAAAACCCCTTTTTTTTTTTCCCCCCCCAAAAAAAAAAACCCCCCCCCCCTTTTTAACCCCTTTTAAAAAAACCCCCAAAAAAAAACCCCTTTTTCCAACAAAAAACCCCCAAAAAAAAAAAAAACCCCCCCCCCCCCCTTTTTTTTTTTTTGGGGGGTTTGTTTTTTTCCCCTTTTTTCCCCCCCTTTTTTTTTTTTTTTAAAAAAAACCCCCCCCCCCCTTTTTCCCCCCCTTTCCCCCGGGGAAAAAAAACCCCAAAAATTTAAAAAAAAAAAAAAATTTTTTAAAAAAAAAAAAACCCCCCCTTTTTTTTTTTTAAAACTTTAAAAAAAAAAAAAACCCCAAAAAAACCCGGGGGGCCCCAAAAAAAAAAACCCCAAAAAACCTTTTAAAAATTTCCCCCCCCCCAAAAAAATTAAAAAAAAAAACCCCGGGGGGGTTTTTTTAAAAAAAAATTCCCCCCCCCCCCCCTTTCCCTTTTTTTTTTAAAAAAATTTTTTTTCCCTTTTTCCCCCCTTTTCCCCCTTTTTTTTCCCCCCCCCCCCTTTTTCCCCCCTTTTTGCCCCCCCCCCCTTTTAAAAAAAACCCTTGGGGGGGGGAAAAAAAAAAAAAATTTAAAGGGGGAAAAAAAAACCCCCTTTTTTTAAAAAAAAAAAATTTAAAAAAAAAAAAAAAAAAAAAAAAATTTTAAAAAAAAAAAAAAAAAGGGGTATCCCCCAAAAAAAACCCCCCCAAAAAACCCCGGTGAAAAAATTTAGCCCCAAAAAATAAAAAAAAAATTTTCCCCCAAACCTCCCCCCAAAAAGGAACCCCCCCCCTTTTTTCCCCCCCCCTTTCCCCCCCAAATCCCCCAAAACCCCCCCCCAAAACCCCCCCCAAAAAAAAAAAATTTTTTTTTGGGCCCCCAAAAGGCCCCCCCTTTTAAAAATTAAAAATTTTAAAAAAAAAAAAAAAATTAAAAAAAAACAAATTTTTTTTTTTTTTTTTAACCCCCCCCAAAAAAAAAAAAAAAAACCAAAAACCCCTTTTTCCCAAAAATTCCAAAAACCCCCCCCCCCAAAAACCCCCCCCCCTTTTTTCCAAAACCCCTTTTTTTTTTTTTTTTTTTTTTTTAAAATTTTTTTTTTTTGGGGGGGGGGAAAAAAAATTTTTTTTTTTTTTCCAAAAGGGGAAAACCCCTTTTTTTTTTCCCCCGGGGGGGGGGTTTTGGGGGGGAAAAAAAACCCCCGGCCCGGGGTTTTTTTTAAAAAAAAAGGGGGGAAAAAAAAATTTTTTGGGGGGGGGGTTTGGAAAATTTTAAAAAAAGGGGGGGGGAAAATTTTTTTGGGGTTTTAAAAAAATTTTTTTTGGGGAAAAAATTTTTTTTGGTTTGGGGGGTTTTTTTTGGGGGGGTTTTTTTTTTTTTTGGTTTTGGTTTTGGTTTTGGGGGGGGGTTTTTGGGGTTTTTTTGGGGGGGTTTTGTTTGGGGGGTTTTTATGGTTTAGTGGGTTTTTTTTTAAAAAAAATTTTTTTAAAATTACCAAAAAATTTTTTTTTTTTTAAAAAAAAAAACCCCCCGGGGGGGGGAGGGGGGAAAAAAAAAAAAAAAAAAAAAAAGGGGGGGGGGGGGGAAAAACCCCCCCCCAAAAAAAAAGGGCAAAAAAAAAATTTTAACCCCCCGGGGAAAAATTGGGGAAAAAAAATTAAAAAAAGGAAAAAAATTTTTTTAAATAGTATAAATAGTATAGAAAAAAATTTTTTTTTTTTTTAAATTTTGGGATTTTTTTTTTTAAAAAAAAAGGGGGGGTTTTTTAAATTAAAAAAAAAAAAAGGGAAATTTTTTTCCAAAAAAGTTTTGGTTTTTTTTTTAAAAACCCCCAAAAAAATTTTAAAAGGAGGGGCCCCGTTTTTTTTTTTTAAAAAGTTTTTTTTTTGGGGAAAAAATTTTTTTTAAAAATTTAAATTTTTTTTTTTTTTAAAATTCCCGGTTTTTTTTTAAAAAAAATTTTTTTTTGTTTTGTTTTTAATTTTTTTTTTTTTTTTTTTTTTTTGGGGTTTTTTTTTTGCTTTTTTTTTTGGGAAAAATTTTTTTAAAAAAAAAAAAAAATTTTTTTTCCCCATTTTTTTTTTTGGGGTTTTTTTTTTTTAAAAAAAAAAACCCCCCCTTTTTTGGGGCGCCCCCGGGGCCCCTTTCCAAAAAAAATTTTTAAACCCCTTCCCCCAAAAATTTTTTTTTTTTTTCCCGTTTTTTTTTTTTTAAAAAAAAATTTTTTCCCCCTTTTAAAAAAAAAAAAAATTTTAAAAAAAAAATTTAATTTTTAAAAAAAACCCCCATTTAAAAATTTTTTTTCCCCCACCCCCAAACCCCCCCCCCCCCTTTTTTTTTTCCCCCCCCCCCCCCCCTTTTCCCCCCAACCAAAAAAAAATTTAAAATTTTTCCCCACCCCCCCAAAAAAACCCAAAAAAAACCCCCAACCCCTACCCCCCCAACCCCCCCCCCCCCCCCCCCCCCCCCCCCTTTTAAAAAAAAAACCCCCCAAATTCCCCCCCCCCCCCCCCTTTTTTTTTTTCCCCCCCCCTTTTTTTCCCCCCCCCGGGGGGGGCCCCCCCCGGCCCCCGGGGGGGAAAAAAACGGCCCTTTCCCCCCCCCCCCCCCTTTTTCCCTTTCCCCCCCCTTTTGGGGGAAAAATTTCCCCCTTAAAATTCCCCCCGTTCCCCGGGGTTTTAAAAGGGGGGGGGTTTTTTTGGGGAAAAACCTTTGGGCCCCCCCCCCTTTAAAAAAAAACCCCGGGCCCGGAAAAAAAAACCCCCCGGTTTTTCCCCCAAAAAAAAAAATTTTTTTTTCCCCCCCCCCCCCGGGGGAAAAACCCCTTTTTCCCCCCCCCCCCAAAAAAACCCCTTTTTTTTTTTTTCCCCCCCTTTAAAAATAAAAAAACCCCCCCCCCTTTTTAAAATTTTTCTTTTTTTTCCCCCCCCCCCCCCTTTTTTTTTTTTTTTTTTTTTTTTTTTTTTTCCCCCCCCTTTTTTGGGGGGGGGGGGGGGAAAAAAATTTTTTTTTAAAAAATTTTTCCCCTTTTGGAAAAAAAGGGGGGAAAAAAAAATTTTAAAAAAAATTTCGGGGGGGTTTGGAAAAGGGTTTTTTTTTGGGGGTTTAAAAGGGGGGGGTTTTTTTTTAAAAATTTTTAAAAAATTTTTTTTTTTTTTTTTTAAAAAAAAAAAAAAAAGCCAAAAAATTCAAAGGGGGTTTTTTAAACCCAAAAATTAAAATTTTTTTAAAAAAAATTTTTTTAAAATTTTTTTAATTTTTTTTTTTTTGGGTTTAAAAAAAAGGCCCAAAAACCCAACCAAAAGGGGGAAAACCAAAAAACCCAAAAAAAAAATTTAAAACCTTTTTATTTTAAGAAAATATTTTTTTTTCCAAAAAAGGGGGGGTTTAAAAATTTTTCCCTTTTTTTAACCCTTTTTTTTTTCCCCCAAAAAAAAAAAATTTTGGGGGTTTTAAAAAAAATTTTTTTTAAAAGGGGGGGGAAAAATTAACAAAAAATTTTTTTTAAATTTTTAATTTTTTGGGGGGTTTTTAACCCCCAATTTTTTTTTTTTTTTCCCCGGGTTTTAAAAAAAAAAAGGGGGGGAAAAAAAAAATTTTTGTTTTTTTAAATTTTTTAAATTTTAAAAAAAAGGGAAAATTTTTTTAAAAAAACTAAAAAAACCAAAAAAAAAGGGTTTAAAAATTTTAAAATTTAAAAATTTTTTTTAAAAAAAAATTTTTTTAAAAAAAAAGGGGGGGGTTTTGGGGCCCCAAAAAAACAAAGGAAAAAAAAAAAAGGGGGAAAAAATTAAAAAAAAATTTTGGGTTAAAAAAAGGGGAAAAAAAAAATTTTTTTTTAAAAATTAAAAATTTGGGTTTTTTAAAAAAAACAAAATTTTTTTCCCCAAACCCGGGGGGAAAAAAAAAAAAAAAAATTTTAAAGGAAAAAAATTTTTTTTAAAAAGGGGAAAAAACCCCCCCGGTTTTAAAAAAAAATTTTTTCCCAAAAACCGTTTTTAAAAAATTTGGGTTTTAAACAAGGAAAAAAAATTTAAAAAAAAAAATTTTTGGAAGGGGAAAAAAAAAGGGGGTTAATAATTTTTTTTTTAAAAAATTTTTTTAAAATTTTTTTGGGTTTTTTTTTGGGGTTAAAAAAAAAAAGGGAAAAAAAAAAAAACCAAAAAATTTTTTTTTGGGTTCAAAAATTTTTTAAAAAAAATTTTTTTAAAAAAATTTTTTTTTAAAAATTTTTTTTTTTTTAAAAAAAGGGAAAACCGGCAAAAAAGGGGCCCCCCCTTTTTGAAAAAATTTGGAAAAAAAAAAAAATTTTTTTCCCCCCCCGGGGGAAAAAAAAAAAAGCAAAGAAAAAAACCCCCCAAAATTTTTTTTTTTTAAATTTCCTTCCAAAAAATTTTTTCCCCCAAAGGGGACAAAACCCGGGCCCCCCCTTTTTTTTGCCTCCCCCCAAAAAAAAAAAAAAGGGGTTTTTTGGTTTTTAAAAACCCCCTTTTAAAAAAAAAACCCCCTTTTTTTTTTTTCCCTTTTTTAAAACAAAAAAAAGTTTTTTGGGGAAAGATTTTTTTCCAATCCCCCTTGGGAAAAATCCCCCCAAAAAAATTTTTTTTTTTTTTAAAAAAAAAAAAAGGGGGGTTTTTTTTCCCCCAAAAGGGGGTTTTTGTTTTTTAAAATTCAAACCCCCCAATTTTTTTTTTTTCCCCCCCCTTTTCCCCCCCTTTCCCCCCCCCCTTTTTTCCCCCCTTTTTTTTGGGTTTTTTCCATTTTTTGGGGGAAAAAAAAACCCCTTTTCCCATTTTTTTAACCCCCGGGGGAAAAATTTTAAAAAAATTTTTTCCCCCCCTTTTTTTTTTAAAAAAAATTTAAACCCCCCCCCCCTTTTTTTTTAAAAAAAAACCCCCCCCAAAAAAAAAACCCCCAAATTTTGGGTTTTTTTTTTAAAAAAAACCGGGGGGTTTTTTTTAATTTTTTTTTTTAATTTTTTCCAAAATTTAAAAACCCCCTTTTTCTTTTTTAAAAACCCCCCTTTTTTTGGGGAAAAAAAAAAAAACCCCCCCCCCAAACCCCCTTTGGGGGGGAAAAAAAATTAAAAAAACCCTTTTTTAAACCAAAAAAAATTTTAAAAATTTTTTTTTTTAACGGTTTTTTAAAAATTGGGGGAAAAATTTTTTTTTTTTTTTTTTTTTTTTTAAAAAAAAAAACCTTGGTTTTTAAAAAAAAAATTTTTTTTTTTTTGGGGTTTTTAAAATTTTTTAAAAAAAATTTTTTCCCCTTTTTTTAAAAAAAAAAAAATTTTTTTGGGGGGGGTTTTTTTAAAACCCGGGGGAAAAGGGGGAAAAATTAATGAACCCGGGAAAAAAAAAAAAAAAAAACCCCCCCCCCCCCCCAAAAAAAAACCCCCCCCCAAAAAAAACCCCCCCCCAAAAAAAAAAAATTTTTAAAAAAAAAAAAACCCAAAAAAAAAAAAAAAAAAAATTCCCAAAACCCCCCCAAATTTTCAAAAGGGGGGGTTTTTTTAAAAAAAAAGGGACCCCCCCTTTTTTTTTGGGGGGGCCCCCCGGGGGCCCCCCCCTTCCCCCAAATTCCCAAAACCCCCCCAAAAAAAACCCCCCCCCAAAAAAAAAAAAAAAAAACCCCCCCCCCCCCCCCCCCCCAAAAAAAAACCCCCCCCCCCCCCCAAAACCCCCCTTTCCCCCCCCCTTTTTTATTACCCCAATTAAAAAAGGGGTTTTTTTTTTGGGGGGGGTTCCCCGGCCTTTTTATCCCCCAAAACCCAACCTTCTTCCCCCCTTTTTCCCCCCCCCTTTTCCCCCCCCAAATTTTTTTTTTTTTTTTCCCCCCCCCCTTTTCTTTTTTTCCTTTTTTTTTTTTTAAAAGGGGGGGGGGAAAAAAACCCCCCAAAAATTTTTTTGGGAACCCCAACCCAAAAAATTTTTTTTTAAAAAACCCTTTTTTTTCCCCCCTTTAAAAAGGGGGGTTTTTGGGAAAAAAATTAAAAAAAAAAAAATTTTCCCCCCCCCAAATTTTTTTCCCCCCCCTTTTTCCCCAAATTTTTTTTTTTTAAAAAAAAAAAAGGGACCAAAAAAAATTTAACAAAAACTAAAAAAAAAGGAAAATTTTTTCCCCCAAAAGGGCCCCCTTTTAAAAAAAACCCCCCCAAAAAAGGGGGGGAAAAAAAACCCAACCCCCTTTTCCCCCCCCTTTTTCCCCAAAAAAAAAAAAAAAAAAAACCCCGGGGTTTTTCCAAAACCCCTTTTTTCCCCCTTTTTTTTTTTTCCCCCCCCTTAAAACCCAAAAAAAAACCCCCCAAAAAAACCCAAAAACCCCCCCCCTTTCCCCAAAATTTTTTTCCCAAAAAAGGAAAAAAAATTTTTTAAAAAAAACCCCCCCCCCCCTCCCCCCCCCCCCCCCGGGGGGGCCCCCTTTTTTTTTTTTTTGGGGGGGGGGGGCCCCAAGGCTTTTTTCCCCCCCTTTTGGAATTTTTTTTTTTTTCCCCCCTTTTTTTTAAAAAAAGGGGAAAATTTTTTTTTTTTTTTTTTTTTTTTTTTTTTTAAAATTTTTTTTTTCCCCCCCCCAAAAACCAAATTTAAAATTTTTAAAAAAATTTTTTTCATTTTTTCCCCTTTTTTAAACAAAAAAAAAAAAAAAAGGGCCCCCAAAAGCAAAAAAAAACCCCCCTTTTTTCCCCCCTTTTTTCCCCCCAAAAAAAAAAAAAAAGGGGCTTTAACCCTAAAAAAAAACCAATTTTTTAAAAATTTCCCAAACCCCCTTTCCCAAACCAAAAAAAAAGGGTTTCCGAAAAAAATTAAAAAAAAAAAAAAAATTTTCCCAAAATTTTTAAAAATTCCAAAAAAATTTTTAAAAAAAAAAAAAACCCAAAAAAATTTTCCCAAAAAACCCAAAAAAAAAACAAAAAAAAAAAAAAAAAAAAAAAAAAAAAAAAAAAAATTTTTTTAAAAAAAAAAAAAAAAAAAATAAATAAAAAAAAAAAAAAAAAACCCGGGGGAAAAACCCCCCGGGAAAAACCCAAAAAAAAAAAAACCCCCCCCTTTTTTCCCTTTTTTTGGGCCCCCCCAAAAAAAACCAAAAAAAATAAAAAACCTAAAAAAAAAAAGGGAAAAAATTAAAAAAACCCCGGTTTTTTTTTAAACAAATATTTCCCAAAAACCAAAAATTCCCCTTTTCCCCCCCCCCTTTTTTCCCCCCCCCCAAAAATTAAAAAACCAAAAAATGGGGGGAAAAAAAAAAAAACCAACCCCCTTTTTTCCCCCCCACCCCCCAAAAAAAAAAAAATACCTTTTACACTCAAATGCAGCAACAAAACAAAAACCCAACAAACCAGGTTCAGTTCTTTTCACTCTTTCCCCCCCCGTTTTCCAAAAATTTATTTTCGGTAACATTTTCTTTTAATGAAAGGCTTTAACCGAAGTGAGTTTTCCCGTTAGATCATAGTGATTTAATCAATATACGAAGGGGAAAATCTGTAACCCAAGGGGCAAGAACCCAAACGTAACCAAAGAATCCAGTTCCCCCAAAAATTTTTACTGCTGCATACCATCCCCCCCCAACGAAAACTCAACAGAAAACCCCTTTTTCACTAAAACTAAAAGAAAAAACCCAAAAGAACCAAAAAAACAATTTCCCATTTTCCTATTATAGCCCACCCAAATGTTCCAAAACCCAAAAATCCCCGAGAAAGCTTTTTTCAAAGAAAGGCAAAAACCAAACGAACCAAAAATGAATCCTTTTTCCCCATTAAGCTACCCTACTGTTGCCAACATATACTCCAGAGAATAAACTTACAAAAACGAAAGGGAAAAAGCCAAACTTTAAAGGGAAAAATGCATTCCCAAAAACCTATTATTGGGAACGCTAGCCCCCAAGAGAAAAGGCTATTTCCCCACAAAAGGGGAAAAACCAACGAAAAGGCAACAACCCTCCATTTCTTTTCCCCCAGCACCAAAGGTTCCCAAAAAAAACCCCTTCAATAAACAACAACCCCCAAGTAACCCCAAAAACCCCTTCATTTTAATACCCAAAACCATCCGCCCTTTTTAAAACAAAACACCCGTATTTTAAAAAATTTAATAAACCACTTTTAAGATCCCGGCATTTTTAAATTTCTCTGGCGGAAAAAAAGGGGTGCCCTCCCGGGAAGCGCGTCGACAAGACAGCGCCACCCATTTAAAATTTTTCTTTCTGGTTTACTGTTTTGTTTTCCCTTTTCAGATTTCTTTTTTTTTTACAGAAATTTTTCAGGACAACCCCCTTGTTACCGTGCATGGGTTTTTTCCAAAGTCCTAAGTAATTTATGTAACAAAACCCAGAACTCGGGTTTTTCGCCAACCAAAGACTAGCACCCAACCAAACCCCTCATGGTCTAATGATTGGGGGAAGAGTTTTTTGGGTCCAAACGGGACCCCAAAAAATACTCCCCAAGGGGAAAACCTTTTTTCCCCCAAAAACTAGAAACTGAACCCAAACCAAAAAAAATCGATCCTTATACTTTTTATTACTACCATAGCATGGGGAAACGGGTCTTTCCCGAGAATAAGAATTTTCACTAGAAGGCATGAACCCAACATAACCCAACAAAAACCCTAAATTTTTCTCCCTATCATCAAACATCTATTCATCTAACATCTATCTAAATATCTCAAATATCAAACTTTCTCTATCTATCTTTTCTATCTATCTATCTATCTATCTATCTATCTATCTATCTATCTATTTTTTTTTTTCTTTTCTATCTATCTAACTATTCTAGCTATCTACCCACCTACCAAAAACTATCTACAATCTACCCACCCAACCCAACCCACCCACCCATCTATTTTTTCTACCCATCTACCCTCCCACCTATCTACTACCACCATCTATCTTTTCTAACCCTTTCTATCTATCTACCTAAACTAAACCCACCTACCTACCCCACCTACTATCTATCTATCCCATCTATCTATCATCTATCCCATCTAAACTATCTATCAAACTATCTATCTTAACTTTTTCTGTTTTGTCTTCTTTCTTCTTTCTTCTTCTATCTTCTTTTTCTAAACAAACCCATCAATCTACCCATCTATCTATCTTTCTATCTAACAAACCCAACCTTAACCCACCCACCTTCTACCCATCTATCTATCTATCTATCTATCTATCTAAACTATCTATCCCATCTTAATCTATCTTCTTCCCCGTCTTCTGTCTGTCTTTCTGTCTATCAAACTATCTAACTATCTATATATATATTCCCATCAAACAAACTTTCTGCTGTCTGCGTCTGTCTGTCTGTTTTTCTGTTTAAATGGTTGTAAAAAGTGTATACACCCACACACACGCAAGGTCATTTATACACATGAGCAAACCCGGGTTGTACAAAGCTGGGTGAAAAAAGAGACCTTTTGCGCTGGCTCGGCCATGTCGTGCCATGGACGTGTACGTACCCTAAAAACCCCTCTATGGAGAACTTTTGCAGGGAAAAAAGAAACCCCCAGACACCCCACCAAATGCTGCGATGCAAAGGACGGTTTCAAAAAGGGGGTTAAAAGCCCTGAAAAATCGACCAGAACAACTGGGGAAACAACAGCCCTCGAACGGTCAGCCCCGGAACTGCGCAGAAAAGGGCTCACCCAAATTTTGAAGAGACATTGCTCAGCAGCAGGAGGCAAGAAGAACAGAAAAAGGCTGGGAGGCCCCCGGCAAACAACCGCATTTTCAGACTTCCCCTTGCCCTCTGCCAAGGGGCTGTTCCCTTTCCCGGTTGGGGGGGTTTTGGCCCAGCCATAGGCCGGGGCTGTTCAAGAGTTTAACCCTCTAGAGCGCAAATCCATAGTCTTTCCCAGACGACGGCCGCCCATATGCCCAAAACTACCTTTCCCCTCCTCTTTAATCTTCCCCCCACCACCACCAACCACCACCACCACCACACCACCCACCACCACCACCACCAAACCCCCCACCACCCCCGAACCCTATCCTCCCCTCACCCCTTTTTTCAAATTCTAAAAAACACCAAAAAAATTCCAAAAAAAAACCGCAAAAAAACCCAAAAACGGGGACCCCAAACAAGTAGCAAGTCATTATTTTTTTCATTTCTACACAAGAGGGGCTCAAAAAACCCCACCCAATGGGAAGAAACCTGCAGCTAACCAGGCACCCTAAAAAGAGTGGTTTTGCGCCCCTTGGGTTTTGGACGGAAGGTGGGGGTTCCCCACCCATTAAAAATCATTGGGGGTTTATGGGGCTAAAGCCAGCTCCTACCCCAAAAGGGGTTTGCTCTGGGGTCCCTTTGGGAAAATTGGGAAACCACAAAAGCGAGCTTTTTTTTACTTTAAGGGTCAATTTGGAAGTGAGCTCAAAATTTCACCAAAACCCAACAGTTGGTGTCTGAAACCCCTTGGGCCCTTGGTTTAAACGGGTAAAAAAATGATAGGAAAAGTGGGAAAACGTCTTGCCCCAAACCTTTTCAAAAACGCATGAATTTCCTACAGCAAACATCATTACATCCTCCCCCTCATCATTTAACAACATGCAAAGAAAAAAAATTGGGCCCCTGAATTTCGGGGGGCCGGGTTTCTCTGGTCTCCCTGTTGACCCCTATCTTTTGTTTTCCCCCAACAGCATTTCAAAGGCCCTTTGAGGTTTTTTTGATTCACGGGGGAAGGTTTTTTTGGTTGGGCCCCCCGGCGAGTGTCCCCCGCCCAGCTCCCCGGGCGACTAAAAAGGTCGTCAGTAATGAACCCTTTGTAATTTTTTCCTCAAAATGCTACCAGTACAGACATAACCCGATCACCAACAAAGAACCCAAACCCGCAGTGCAGGGCTCCTCTGGTTGGGTTTGCCCCCAGCCCCTTTATGTTGATGGGGGCTCCCTTTGGACTTCTTGGGCCCTGAGGATGCAGCAAAAATGAAATTTGGGGTATGGGGGGGGCGGAAATTGGGGAAAAGGGGACATGGGGAAAAGCAACAAACTCACATATGATAGCACAAAAAAAAAAGAAAAAAAAACAAAAAAAAAAAAAAGAAGACAAAAGAAAAAAGGCCAGTGCACCGGCATTGGGCCCCCCCCACCCCCCCCCCACTCCACGCGGTCTGAGCAAGAAACCGACATTGGGTTTCTAAACCCGTTCAAAGTGTTGGGCACATTTATGTTTCAAGGTCAGCACCAGTGTTAAAAAAGAAAGGGAAAGATCAAACAAACCTCTCTTGTCCATTTTTTTTCCTTTTGACTTTTTTCCTTTTTGCTGTCTGTCTTCTGTCTCCTTTTGGCGTGCTTGCGTGCGTGGTGGTGGTTTTGTGTGTGTGTGTGTGTGTGTGTGTGTGTGTGTTGTGTTGTGTGTGTGGTTTTGTGTTGTGTGTGTGTTCCTGTCTTTCTTCTCTTCTTCTTCTTTTCTTTTTCTTTCTTTTTTCTTTTTCTTCTTCCTTTTTTCTTTATCTTCTTTTTTTTCTTCTTCTTCCTTTTTCTTCTTCTTTTTCCTTTTTTTCTTTCTTCCTTTCTTCTTCTTTTTTCCCTTCCCCCCTCTCTTTTTGTCTTTTCCCCGTCCAAACTTTATCCCTAGCTCTGAAAAGTGCAATATGTATGTTTTTCAAGCCGCACCCTTTTAAAACCCTTTTATATGTATATATGAAGTATGGTTTTTAAAAATTTTTTTTATTAAATTTTATAATAATATTAAATATATAAATAAAATATATTAAAATATATATATATATTCCCGTGGTGCCAACGCTTTCACGTGGCGTGCACGGGGAATGGGATAAATTATAAAACCCCACCTTAAAGGGGGCGTCAGGCTACTTCAAAAACTGTTTCCCCAAGAAAACTCAAGGGGACACCATTAAAGTATACAAAATTTCCCCCAATCTGCAAAGACCACATTGAAAAACACCAGAGAAGTACCAACAGCAAGTCCCCCCCCTTAAAACCTAATGGACCGCACAGGAACACAAGAGGCACGTTTTGGGTTCCCCCAGGAAAAAACTCAGACAGACAGACAGGGAGAAAAGCCAACAACAGACGAAGACAGAAAAGACAGAAGACAGACCCAAATCAGGGCAGAAAACAGACCAACAGACAGAAACAGACCCCGACAGACAGAAAAAACAGAAGGAAAGACAGACCGACCAGAAAAAACAGACAAAAGACAGACCAGACAGGCCCGAAACAGACCAACAGACAGAAGACAGACCAACGACAGAAGACAGACCAGACAGACAAAAACAACCAGACAGACAGAAACAAAACCAGCGAAGGGAAGGGCAGACCGGGCAAAACAAAGACAAAAAAAAAACAGCCCCGAAAACAGACAGACCCGACCAGACGACAGAAGACAGAAACCCGAAGACAGAAGAAAAGACCAACAGCCCGAAACAGACCCGACAGACGACAACCAACAGACAAAAAACAGACCAGACAGACAGAAAGACAGAAACCCGACAACAGAAGAAAAGAACCAGACAGACAGACCAACAGAAAAGAAGACAGACCCGCCCAAAAGAACCAGACCAAAACAGAAGACAGACCCAAAAGACAGAAGCCCGACCCAAAAGAAGACCAAACCCGACAGACAGAAAACAACCCAGACAGAAAAAGAACCCGACCAAAACAGACCCGAAGCAACATGACCCGACAGACCCAAACAGACCAGAAAGACAGAAGACGACCAAAAAAAGAACAAAGAAAGGAAGGCCCGGTCTAAGTGTTATTGTCCCCCCCCTCTGCTGTCAAGGGTTGTGATGGCGGATTAAAGGCTTCTTTAAAGAGTTGTACATGCTGGCAAAGTGGGAAAGATCTTTATTTGGGGGGATGGATGTGGGGGGGTTGTTGTTTCTTTTTTTGCTTTTTTTTTTTTCAAATTTTTGATGTCCGGTGAGGAAAAGGAAGACAATAAATTTTTTTTTTCGATTGAAAAAGAAAAAACACCATTTGGGTTTTTTAAAATCTAGTCCCCGCCCTTAGGGAGACATCACAGGATAATAAAAGAAACCCAATACCCATTACATGGATGAGAGAGAGAGAGAGAGAGGAGAGAGAGAGAGAGAGAGAGAGAGAGAGAGAGAGAGAGTTAGTTCACAGGGAGGTCTGTCATAGAATGAGGTGATGATGGAGACAGATGCCAAGACCCAGAATGGTAAGCTGGGGCAGGAAACAATACATGACGTTTGTCATCTTGCTGCCAAAGAGCTTGCATATCAAAATCAAAATTACATTAAAAAAATTGCAAGGAAGGTTAGCATTTTCTTTTACTAAAATACTCAGTCATTTTTCGTACTGTGGTATTATGGTCAGTTTAGCTTCACACATTTTCAAACCTGGGATACTTTCCTTTGCACACTTTATGACCGGCACTGTACTGGCTTAGGTGGCTGCAGTTTTCTCTGAACTGGATGAATCAGACGGAACACTGCAGCGAATCCAACTGAGAAACTCTCGCCTGAACTTGGTTCCTGTGAAACAATACAGAAGAAAGTTAACAGCACTGTTGAGGTACCACAACATGAAGGTGACCGCTAACGCCAGCTCTGTGACTGCAAGCAGATAAGGACTGTTCATGATCTGTGCATGGAGCTCCTGAGCCCAGATGGCATAGATGCAGATGGGCAGAGTTAGAACCAAGAAAGTGCAGGACAAAGCCAGTACCATCACCGTCGTCTGCAAAGCAATGGTCTTGCGATGATCACTCTCTTGGGAAGTGGATTTTGTTATCACGGGGTTGACTGTCACAGACCTGCTCTGCCACAGCGTGAAGGACAGGATAATGTTACAGATAAACAGAAAGACAGCGGGGAAAAGGGACGCCGCACACATGTCTATCCACGTGTAGATGTGTCTTTTGAAGTAGCTGTACACTCCTGGCACCGCGTCACACTTTTTGTCCAAAGATATCTCCATCCCCAGCAACAAATGAGCGTGAAGGAAGCCAGCAGTGATGTACACAACAGCCACGGTGATCCACGCTTTACGCAGAGTGCACACCGCTCTCATTTTGTGCGGCCACAAAACCGCCATAGTTCTCTGAACTGTGATACAAGTCACTAACCAGGCTGAGGTCGAGCTGAAAAAATAAAGAATCCATGAATAAATTTTACAGGCTGGCGAATTCAGTTCCATCAGATCCACATAGTACATGCAGCGTATCCATTCCCGTGGCATTCCCACATAGAGCAATATCAGGTCTGACACAGCAAGGGAAATAATGAAGGCGTGTTGAGTAGAGTTACTTTCCTTGGTGCGACGCATGACACAAATAGTGGCGACATTTCCGAAGCCCCCTAGCAGTAAAATAAAAGGAGTTCCCACTCTCCACATGAAGAAAGCTGCTTTGTATTCAGTAAAGGACGTCACATCCTTCCAGTTTGTTATCGTTGTATTGTGTGTGGACTGAAAAGAGGCATCTGACAAATTCTCCATTTTTTTTCTGTGGCAAAAGCAGACTTTCTAGAGTGTAGGAAGATACATTCTGAATTTTCTTTTCAAAGTGCACACGTTCTGACGAATGACTTATTCTAATTGTAGTTGAAAGATCCCAGCTTTTCTGTTTACAGATAGAAACATCAACTGTTTCAGAAAAGCTCAACCCAGTAGATTGTGAGCCTTGAAAATTCCACTCAATAATTTCAACCTGTTAAATCATCGACATCATTTGTAGCTTGTGGTACCAAGTTCGGTTTACTTGGGATTCTCGGCCCTTAGAAACGTCACCATATGCAGAATATTCACTAAGAGTTACTCTACGCTTGTAAGTATAGTTTTAGTAGAGGGATGATCACCTTGCATAACCCACTGCTTTGATGACCTTAGTCCTTCGGATGAGACTCTAAACCGAGGTCACGTGTACAAAGCACGCAGAACATCCTGCGCACACGTTAAAACCCGTTCACCCGTTCCGCTTTTCGGAAGAGTAGGCCATTGTGTGTCGGCGGTGGGAACGGATGACAAAATTGACAAAACTACATACACACGGCGCCTGGATGAAAAAAAAGGCACAGGAATGCTTATTCCATTATGATCGAAAAAAAAGATTAAAAAGAAGAAAAAAAAAGAGGAAAAAGTGGTGGGCGGTTCTCCACTGTCATTCCGCTAGTTAGAGCACAGAGGTAAATGCAGTTTTTTGTTTAAGAAACAACAACAACAACAACAACAACAACAACAACACCCTTCCACCAATCTCTCAAAACAACAATGATTACAAATCCACAGAAATAAAAAAACAAATAATAGATAATAGAAAAGGTAAACAAACAAATATCTATGAA
>CM054141.1:54061413-54076864 GCA_028751875.1 Rapana venosa
TTTATTGTTTAAGGAGTGAAAGCTCAGTGGTCAGAGCGCTCGTTCTCCCCAAACTAAGGTGAAGCAGCGTTGAGTGTCGTTGTTTGGTGGATGGGTGACCGTTCGCGCGCCTTGGCTTCACTACAGGTTCCCCAGTTCAACCAGCTGTAAACAGATACTTGCCCTCTTTAGGGACAGAGAAGATAAAGAAGCGAGGGAGAGGAGATGGGTGCCGCCCTCAATATGCTGGCCCCTGGAGAAGCAGAGGTCTCTGACACCTCGTTCCCCAACGAACACATAGGTTATGGGAACACCTTGCTGCTCAAGACAGATTTATATCCAACAGAAGAATTGCAAACACCCAACACATATCCTAAATACAAGTTACTTCAGGTTATTCGGGGCCTTTTGGTATGGTTGGCAAGTTTGTTGAGTCAGTTCAAAGTGATCTTTCTTTTCTCGCCAGTGGACAAAACATGAACCTTTTGTATTTTCCATTTACCTTTTTGACTCTGGGAGGAGAAATCTCAGTGGTCTTCCCCCACTTCAGGTTATGCAGCATCGAGCGTGGTTACCACTTGGATGGGTGACCAATTGCGCGCCTTGGCTTCAGTATAGTCCCCTAGTTCACCCAGCCGTAAATGGGTACCTGCCCTCTTTAAGGTCAGGAACGGTAAAGTACCGAGAAAGAGGAGATGGGCGCCGCCCTCAATATGCTGGCTCCTTGAGAAGTTGAGGTCTCTGATGCCTCACTCCCCTACGACCACATAGGTTATGGGACACATTTACTTACTTGACCTTATCTGTTGTTTACTATCAGTTATAGGCGTAGTTTTCTTTGTATCGATACCAACACTCTTTTTTGTACCTGTCTAGAAATTCTGCACGGGAAATTTCCTCTTTTCTCTGAGCGTGTTGGTTTAGAACTGCAAAGTAGCACGCGCACACACGCACACACACACACAAGACTATAACGTAAACCGAGGCCCCGTGTGCGAACGCGTGCGGAACGTCTTGCGCACATGTTGAATCCTGTTCTGCTTTTCGTAGGGGTGGGCCGTTGTGTGCCGGGGGGAACAGGACAGAATTTACAAAACCGCATACACACGGGGACTGGTGGTAAAAAAGCACATAAGTGCTTATTCCATTATCCTCGACATAAAAGAATTAAAAAAAACCCACACACCCCAAAACACACTTTTGGGAAATGAATCATTATTGATGTCATGCACCCGAACCTGAAGACTTTATCGGCTTCCTTTCTGAACACTGATTTCGTCAGCAAAGTACAATTTTTTTCTCTATCCTTATTGATTCCTTTTTCTGGTGTTCCTTGTGACAAGATTCAGTCAGTGACAAAGGCAGCGCCAGCTTTGACCACAACAATTGGAGAAAGATGCTCACCTTCGTGTTGTTTGCAGATAACAATGTACCCGGTGATGCCGGTAGGTGAGACAGGTGAGGGGACACAAAGGCAAGGACTGAACAGAAAGGATCCATGCAGAGCACACCTTGTGGGACACCAGTTGATTCCTATACATGGGTGTGTTTTTCAAATTCATTTATCGTCTTTTCACAAGTTGTGATATTAGACGGAATTGATGTGTGTGTGTGTGTGTGTGTGTGTGTGTGAGTGTGTGTGTGTGTGTGTGTGTGTGTGTGTGTATGTGTGTGTGTGTGTGTGTGTGTGTGTGTGATTTTTTATTTGAAGTTATCTTAGAATGCTTATACCGATATGAAATGTAGCTTTCTTGCATCTTTCGATATAATGGTAGGTATCAATGTGCCTGTCAGTATTGTAATTACACTTCATGGGATGAATAAAGTGTTTTGACTTCACTTGACTTGACTTGACTTCCTGATACAATGCTTTCTTAGTAGTGGAGGTCTTTACAGTGATTGTGCTATCAAAGGTCTGCTGGGAGCAGTGTTCGGTGGCGTGATTAGTCAGTGATTACCTTAAAGTGACTGATGGTAGGAGACATTGATTGGATTGATGCCAAGACAAGGACAAAGATAAGAACGGTTGAAAATTCTAGTGTCTCGGTGGATTACATTCCAGAGAACATGGAAAATCGTGTCATTTGTTTCACTGACTCCAAATTATGAACAAAAATTACTTACAATGGATCATCTGATCATGTAGTTTTTTTGATGATTTCAATTCAAATCAATAATGTTAGCCTCATTTTTCAGTCTAAATGTACGAAATACCTCAAACAATGCAACAAAAAGCGTAAGTCTAAACTAAGTAAACAAACAAAGAAACCGTCAGTTGAATAAAAAGAAAAACTGCAAATAATTAAACTGCGGTTTTGAAACACAGCACCACAATTCCTGCAAAGCAATCCCAACGCTACATATCGCTCACATGAAGGGCAACATAGCTATCCCCCACAGCATAGCACACTGCTGGGTTATCCTAAGTCACACAATTTATGCATACATGTGGGACTAACAGAGCGTATAAGGCTTCACTACCACCGACATGAATGTACGCCTTAAAAGTTGCTTCTCTGTCTCTGTCTGCCTGCCTATCTCTCTCAGTGTCTGTCTCTGTCTCTCTCTGGCTCTCTATCTCTCATATTGTTATCCTAAGTCATATTTTTGTAGCAGAATTTTTGTTATACAGTAACATGTTGTCGTTACTATTGCTTTTACCCACACCAAAATACTAAGCAGTTCGGCATCCTCCTTCATGTATGGGCCAATGGTCTTTTTGTGAATAAATCCTTCGAGTTCGAGTTCTCTATCTATATCTCCTATCCATCTTTAACGCCGTATAGAGCCACCGAGGCACCGCACTGTGAAACTGTTCACCAAATTCTTCTATTCAATTATTAGCTGGGTGCCAAAATCTTGGACACCACTCTAAGAAATTTCTCTGTCCATGTTCTAACGTTGCGAGTTTTGCTGTATAATTTTGCCTATCTGCATGGCCATTTCTCTTTCTCGAAAGCTCGCGAGTAACTACTTTTACAGAGGTCATGGGATCTGCTGGTAACATGACTGTGTTGTGTGGTCAAGCTGTTGTTGTGGCCAAGTGGCCAGGCTGAATGGGGACGGGTCTGAAAGCCTGCAGTGGAAACTTTCCTTCTCTTCTTTCACCAGGTGGGCTGTTTGCACGCATACCGGAAGAGGTGAGAAACTAAGAAATACAGGAGCAGTATTTTGTGTTTTATAATATATTCTTGCACTTCCTGACAGATTTAAGTCTTTTATACCCCCCCAAACCCCCCCCACAAAAACCCACAACAAAACCCAAACAAACCCAAAGCTTCTCCACCGTTTTACATGTGATGTTCAGCGTGGCTTCTAGCCCCGATGCCAGCTGGCAAAGGTTAAAGCAGGAAGCCGAATCAGACCAAGCCTGGTTCCATCTAGTCTGCATTAAAAGGGCCACGTCTTTAAGAGGGGAACAACAACAATAACAACAGCAACCATATTTCTCCATAGTTCGGGCTCGTGCGGCACGTTCGTGTCTGCGCGGGCCTGTCTGTTTCTTACAAGAATTGTACTAGTTACAAGATTCAGCGCTATATAAATTCCATACATTGTTATTATATTATTATTATTACTAGTTTCAGGGTGGCCCGAGGAGCTCAAGTGAGATGACTTGTGACCTCGGTTCTCAAATCGGAACTATTTCGCTGGGGCTTTAATATTATTTTCACCTCATCACCATCTCCTTGCAGCGCTCAGACAGCAACCACCATTGTCTGTCATATGAGCGACAGTGCATTGTGCTGCCGTTGAGCGCCTGGCAAGTCAGGCCCAGCGCATCTAACTTCTGCGAGAGAGAGAATTAAAATTTTGTTGTTGTTAAAGTCTGTCTGTAAAAAGGGTAGGAGAATGGACCAACAAGGCAGAAAACAGACAAGAAAGAGATGACAGGAAGAACAGTAAAACGAATTAAATAAAGAGAGGTTAAGGAAAAGAGCGATACCCTAGCACAGAATTCCAGAGGTGGGGATGCTTTTATACCAACAGGCTCTTGGTATATATACTATCAGTTACTATTTCAGCTTGCCAGGATGTAACTAGTTGTTTTACAGCTGTGTGGAAGGAAGAACAAGTTTGGGATTCTTTCTCGGGCTTTAGTTTTAACAGGGCAGAGAGCTGAGCAGAGCTTTTTAGAAAACAAATTGGTAATGGACAGTGATGTGTCCGTGCTGTGCAGGTCAGGACCCAGCGCATACTTCGGCGAGAGGATGTAAATTTGTTGTCGTGTTGTAAAGTGTGTGGGGGTTGAACAAGAGCAGAAATAGTAGTCAGAAGTGAGTGTAAGATAAACAGTTAAAGAAGAGCATACAGAAATGCATAAGGTTAAGAAAAGTCAGCACACGTTTCGCAGAATGGTGGTGTGTTTATGTGTGTGGTGATACTGTTGTTGTTAGTGTGTAAGGTGTCAATGTTGTTTTCAGTGTGTGGAGTTTGTTAAAATAGATGTGTGTTGTCAGTGATTGCTAGACTGTTTGTGTTATAGTGTGAGTTGAGTGTGTGATGTTGTGTTTTTGTAGTTAGTTGAAGTGTGTGTGTGTGAGTTTGTCGTGGTGTGTTTTTTTGTGGTTGTGTGAGAGTGGGTGTGTTGTGTATGTGTGAGTTGTGTGTGTGTGAAGATTGTGTGTGTGTTTGTTGTGATGTTTTGTATAAAGATATGTGATGTTTGTGCTGATAGGTTAGTGTGGTGTGTGTTGTGTGTGTGTGTGTTGTGTGTGTGTGAGTTTGTGTGTAGTGATGTTAGTGTGAGATTGTGTTGAGTGTGTGAGTTTGTGTGTGTGTTTATGTGAGTTTGTGTGTGTGAGTTTGTGTGTGTGGTTTGTTGGTGTGTTTGTGTGTGTGACGTTGTGTGTGTGTGTGTTTGTGTGAGTTGTGGTGTGTGTTATTTGCAAAGCGTGCAAGTGTTTGCGCAGGAATATTCATTTATTTGTATAAATGCGTGTATAATACATATGATATTTTATATGCATGCGCGCGTGTGTGGCGTGCATGTTTGTATGTGTGTGACGTGTGTGTGATGTGTGTATGTGTGTGAGTGTGTGTGCGTGCGCCGCGCCCGCGTGTGCATTTATGGGCGTTTGTTTTCGCGCGCGCGCGCGTGCGTGCGTGCGTTTGTGTGTGTATGTGTGTGTTCGCGAACACGTATGCACATGTGCGCGCTATTATGTCGTTTGTTTGTATAAATGCGTATATCATGAATGAATATTCAAAAAACGAAAATGTGTGTGCGTGCCCGTGCACGCGCGTATGTGTGCGTACGCGCTATGTATTAGAGAGAGAGAAAAGAGAGAGCGAGAGAGAGAGAGAGAAGAGAGAGAGAGAGAGAGAGGAGAGAGAGAGAGAGAGAGGAGAGAGAGAGAGAGAGAGAGAGAGAGAGAGAGAGATGGAGAGAGAGAGAGAGAGAGAGAGAGAGAGAGAGAGAGAGAGAATGACAAAAGAGTTTATTGTTCAGACTCGGAGTGTCTATAAACAAGGAGGAATGGGTAGATGCAAAACAACTGCAGCAATTCATCAAGTTCACAAGATCATTTCAAATACCTAGTTCCTGAAGAAAGAAAAATAGAGAGAGAGACAGAGAGGAGACAGAGACAGAGACAGAGAGTGAGTGAGAGAGAGAGACAGAGACGAGACAGAGAGAGAGACAGAGACAGGACAGGAGAGAGATCAGAGGACAGACAGACAGAGAAGACGGGACAAAAAGAGAGAGATAGATGATAGAGGAGGAGAGGGGAGAGAGAGAGAGAGGAGAGAGAGGAGAGAGGAAAAGAGAGAGAGAGAGAGAAACAGACAGACAGAAAGAGACAGAGATAGAGAGACTAGACAGACAGACAGAGAGAGACCAAAGTTAGATAGATAGATAGATCGATCGATAGTAGATAGAAAAATTTGATAGATAGATAGAGAGAGAGAGAGAGAGAGAGAGAGGGAGAGAGAGAGAGAGAGAGAGAGTAAACGAGATGAGAGAGAGAGAGAGAGAGAGAGGAGAGAGAGAGAGAGAAAAGATTCCAATTTATAGTTTAAAAAAGGCTTTCTAATGAACAATTCTTCCTGAAACTATTGTCATCATTGTTGCTTTCAAACGGTATTAAGTCTTGGAACAAAGGACTTTTTTTCTTCTTTATTTGAAGCCCTGGCGCTCATCCCACGATAAAAGGGAAAATTTCTGTTTTCTTCCTCTTGTATTGTCTGTCTGTAGTGTTTTGACTTTTGTCGTTGTCGCCCGTCTTTTGTCTGTCCGTCTGTCTGTAGCTGTTTCCCTTTGCCTTGTCTGTCTGTTGTCCTCTGTCTGTAGAGTTTATTTTTGTCCCTGTTGTTTGTCCGTCCGTCTTCTTCTGTTGTCTATGCTGTATCTCCTTTGCCTTGTCGTCAGTCTTAAGCTTTCCCTTTGTCTCTGTGTGTTTGTCGTCTATCTTTTGTCTGTAGCCTTTACCTTTGTTTTGTCTGTCTGTTCGTCGTCTGTAGGCACATGTAAACTGAAGCACACACACACACACTTTAGCTTACACAACAACAAAACGGCCACAAAACCACAAACCATACATGTAAACCCATGCCACACAACAAAAAAAATATGTGACGCAGTCCTAACAGCACAATGCATTCGGGGAAAAGACCGCACGCACACCTGCACAACATGTAAGCTGCACATTGAGTACACACATACACACAACCCAATCTCGAAACTGTACATTGCAACACTCAAACACACACACGTACGTTTTGGGACAAGCACGAAAAGATGCCGCGTGCCCATAAGTACTTTTCGTTAACCACGCAGCAATCACACAACACACACAAAAAAATGCACACAGTACTCCCCCAACCACGCACAACATAGACACAACACCACAAATGGCCATATCCCACCAACGACGCATTAACAAAAAATGCTCGTACAAAAACACATACACACATTCAATAGTATCATACGAGATACAATACTTACCCTTTATGAGTCGATGCCCGAAAAACTCTCTCTGATCCTCTCTCTCACAATCTTCATCTACTATCTATTATTACTCCCTCCTACCTACCTATTATCATCTATCTATCTTCTATCTATCTATTATCTATCTATCTATCTATCTTTATCTCTCTCTCTCTCTCTATCATCTATCTATCTATTATTATCTATCTATTTCTATCTATTATCTATTTCTATCTTCTCTATCTATTATTATTATCTATTAATTTCTATACTCTTTTTTATAAATCTATTTAATCCATCCACCCACCCTCTAAAATTATACATACTATATACATGAATTCACATGCACGCGCCCGAAAACACACACCACACACACACACAACAACACACACCACCAAAACCCCACCCACACACAACACACACACACACACACACACATATATATATATTATATATTATATATATTATATATATATTTATATTTATATTTTATATTAATATATTATATAGATTTTTAGATATTATTTTTATTATACCTCCCTACTGCCTACATTATACAATACATGCATGAGCATGCTAATTATAATACTATATGATATATATACCTCCCTACCTACATACAAAAATGATACATAATAATAATACTAAACTAATACATATACTTTACAGTATACAAAATACATGCATACAGTCACACACACTACACACAACCCGCGAGCGTGTGTATATAAAATAAAATAATAAAAAATATTATGGAATTTTATAGCGTGAATCTTGTAAAAAAAAACAAAACGAAGCGTTCCTTTAATCATTTACAGGATGCAACTCTCCTTTTAAAAATAATGAGAAATCCCGCGCGCGATACGCAGTACACGCACGCACACCATCAAACACCACACACCCAAAACCCCACACCGGAAAAACACTTAGGACGGTGAAAAAATGTGTTGAAAATTAGGGGGCAGTAGTGGGGGGAAAGTCTCAGGTAGGAAATAAGTGGTTTATATGTGATTATGTGTGTGTTTGGCTGTTATGTGTCGATATGTGTATAACTTTGTGTGTTTGATGTGAACACAAGTGTGGGTATGTATGTGTGCGTGCGTGCGTGCGTATGTTTAGGGATGTTTGGTTTGTGTTGTGTGTTTTTTGGGTTGTGTGGTGGGTGTGTGTGTGTGTGTGTGCGCGTGCGTGCGTGCGCGTGCGTGCGTTTTTGTTTTGTGTGTTTGTGTCTCTGTGTGGTTGTGCCATAATAAATGTGTGATCAGGGGTCTGGGACACTGGGAGCCGTTTAGTAACGAATTGCGTCACTGTGCTCTGAGGGTTTGCAGTCACTGTGTTGCAGGTTTGCAGTCATGTGCTCTGCAGAGGTTTTCAGTCACTGTGCTCTGCAGAGATTTGCAGTCACTGTGATCTGCAGAGATTTGCAGTCACTGTGATCTTCAGAGATTTGAAGTCACTGTTCTCTGCAGAGATTTGCAGCTACTTTGCTTTGCAGAGGTTTGCAGTCACTGTGCTCTGCAGAGATTTGCAGTCACTGTGATCTTCAGAGATTTGAAGTCACTGTTCTCTGCAGAGATTTGCAGCTACTTTGCTTTGCAAAGGTTTGCAGTCACTATTCTCTGCAGAACTTTCAGTTCTATTTTTCTGCAGGATTTTAAGTCACTGTGCTCTGCGAGGGTTTTCAGTCACTGTGCTCTGAGAGGTTTTCGTCACTGTGCTTGCGAGATTTGCAGTCACTGTGCTCTGCAGAGGTTTGCAGCACTGTGCTCTGCAGAGTTTGTATTTACCTTGCCCGCAGAACTTTGCAGTCATTTTGCTCCCGCCCCTTGCAAACCTTGTGCTCCAGCATTTTAAACCACAGGAGGTTTACAAACATGTGCCCAGAGCTTTACAACGTGTCCAGATTTTCAGTTTCTGTGCCTGCAGCTTTTGCCAATCATTGCTTTGTAGGTTTTTGCTTTCTTTTTGAAGTGCTTTGCTTTTATTTCCTCTTTAAGCATTGCCCTTGGGCTTTCCTTTACTTTTCTTGCAGAGATTTTTCGGGTTCTTTTCCTGCAGCCCTTTGCCAGACTGTGCTTAGAGGTTTTTCCATCATGGCTCGAGAGCTTTACAAACCCCTGTGTCGAGAGCTTTGCAACCCCTGTGTCCGCGCTTTGCAGTTTACTGTGATGCATATATTTTACAAAAACTGTGTTTCAGTGCGTTGCAGTATTGTGCTCCCGTGTTTCAAAAAACTGTGCCCCAGGCTTTGCGTCCCCGTGCTCTGCAGAGCTTTTTAACAACGTTGCTTAGCCCTTTGAACCACGTGTTATGCAAAACGTTGCAACCAATGTGCTCCAGCCCTTTGCAACGCTGTGGTCTGCAGGTTTGCAACCAATTGCCCCAGAGCCCTTTTCGTCACTTGTTCCGAAGAGTCAGTTTAAGTCTGCAAGTGAGGTCGAGTTTGTCTCCCCTTTTTTGCCGGCTTTAGTCTGTTGTTGACTGTCTGTCTGTTGTCTGTCTGTCTGTCTGTCGTTTCTATCTATTATCTATTATTATCTATCTTTCATCTACTATACCCACCCACCAAACCCACTACCCACTACCTACCCACTACCTACCTACTACTATCTTAAATCTATTTTTATCTTCTATCTATTATCTATTATCTAAATTTTTTTATCTTCTATCTATTAAATTTTCTATCTTTATCTGTCTGTCGTTGTCTTTCTATCTTCTATCTATCTTCCCTCTCTCTGTCTGTTGTTATCTATTACCTACCCACCTACCTACCCCCTATTTTACCTGCCTGTATGTCGTCTGTTGTCTGTCTCTCCTGTCTCTTTACTATCTTCTGTCTCCTCTCTTATTTCAAAAAACATTAAGGTTCGAGCTCGAGTTCGAGTTCTCTCTCTCTCTCCCTCCGCTTTTCGAAAGAGTAGGCCATTGTGTGCCGATGGCAACAGATGACAAAATTTACAAAACCGCATACATACGGGGACTGGATGTAAAAAAGCACATGAACGCTTATTCTATCATCCTCGATATAAAAAAATATCAAATGTCAATCCCCTGTCTCTCTCTCTCTCTCTCTCTCTCTCCTTTTCTCTCTCTCTCTCTCACTCCTCCGCCCCCTCTCTCTCCTCCCCCCTCTCTCTCTATGTATGTATGTATGTATGTTATGTATGTATGTATGTATGTATGTATGTATGTATGTATGTATGTATGTATGTATGTATCTGTCTGTCTGTCTGTCTGTCTCTGTCTGTCTGTCTGACTGTCTGTCTGTCTGTCTGTCTGTCTGTCTTTTTCTGTCGTAATATTAATATTGTTATTTCTAGGATAAAAATACGCATTTGTAAACTGCTGTCTGAACTCTACCTCGTTTTATGCCGTCTTGTGTTTACATTGTTTTCAAACTTGAAATTGGATACTGGTTTCATTTCAGGCCGAAAATGGGTCTTTCACTATATTCCTTTGCTCTTAAGCTCCAGTTATTCTTAGATCTACAACTAGACAAGAAAAATATTAAAATCAAAATACTCCTGAAATATGTTTCCAGAAAAAGCGACACCAAGACTGTACCTTCCGCTAAGCTTATCTTTAGCTTTTGACTTCTATTTTTCAGATATCCCTGATGGGACCTCTGCGGTCGGCAGGGCCATAAACAACATGATAGGACTTCCATTAACTGCCTTAAGAGTCACTGAGGCATCACACCAACACTTTCAGGCAGCCGTCTTTCTTTAAACAAAACAGCTATGGCTTGTGGTATGGACGGGAACATCCCAGCACTGCATCAGCGGCCTGGGTATGGAAGGTCAGAAGGTCAGTTTGTTATGTCCAAGGTCACAAGGTCAGTTTGTTATGTCCAAGGTCACAAGGTCAGTTTGTTATGTCCAAGGTCACAAGGTCAGTTTGTTATGTCCAAGGTCACAAGGTCAGTTTGTTATGTCCAAGACTTACACCCTGAAAGAGTAGCTACGCCATTGCAACACCTGCTGCAGGATTCAGAGATAACTCAAAAGTCCTTTCCAAGACATCCCCTCTGAAAGAGTCACTCTGCTGTTTCAACAACTGCTCAAGGATTCAGAGAGAACTCAGGGTCCTACAGTTGTTGAATCAAAGCGGACACCGCTGAATACAACCAGAAAAGCTCAGAGGCAGCAACAGGGATGGGCTGGGCCGGGCCACCTCTAGTCACTGTCCTAATGGCATCTTCAGTGTTGGCAGCTCCATGTGGGTGTTTGGTGTTGGGCACGGCTGTGTGGTGTGGTTAGATGGGAGTGAGCAGCATGAGATGGGCATGATGAGCATGGAGGCAGAGCTAATGGATGTTGACGTGCAATACTGTATCCCTTGCTTGCCTCTGTTCTTCTCATGATCTGTACTGAGAGTTTGCGTCTTTTTAATCTCTTGAGTTAGTTATCCTTTTTTTCCTCCTTATTCTTGTTGTTGCTGCTGTTGTTGCTTCTTCTTGTTCTTCTTGTTCTCCTTCTTCTTCTTCGTCTTCTTCTTCTTCTTCTTTTTCTTCTTCCTTCTTCTTCTTCTTCTTCTTTTCTTCTTCTTCTTCTTCTTCTTCTTCTTCTTCTTCTTCCTTCCTCATGTGGATGCTACATAACCAATTGAATTTTTTTTAAATCTACATTTATGATAACAAAGGAGCTTTCAGTTCTCTTGGTCTGCCGGTCTGAGTGCTTGTCTTGAATAAACTATTTTTGCCACGACCTGCTTTGGGAACAAAAGATATTACATTTTCCACTTTGTTTCATTCTTGTCTCACTCTGGTCCTTTTCTTTGAAGATGTTTTTATTATGAAAGTTACTATGGGGTACGATTAGCGGTGTTCCGTTTCAATTTCCTGTGCAGAATGAGTTAGCAGTGGGTTATTATGAATCTGGTTTTGTTACTTGTGTCAGTGAGATTATTCACAAAATCGCGTTAGTTTTAACATGTTGTTTTAGCCTTAACTTTGGCCTTTACTTTAAAAGTTAAAAGTAAAGTAAAGTTTTAGCCTTTGTTGAAAACTGCAGTGTTTTCTTGTTTATGTTCTTTTCGTTCTCGTTCTTGTTCTTGTTCTCCTTGTTCTTCTTTGTTCGTCTTGTTCTTGTTCTTAAGTCAAGTCAAGTCAAGTCAAGTCAAAAACACTTTAATCATCCCATGAAGGGCAATTACAATACTGACAGGCAGATTGATACTCATCAAATATATCAAAGACACAAAAGCTATATTTCATATTGGTTTTCAAATAAAATGTCACGAACACACACAAAACACACACACACACACACACACAACACCACACACACACACACACACCCCACACACACACACCACACACGCGCGCATGCGCACACACACGAAAAAACGCCCGCACGCACAACACATCAATTGTAAACACAATTTTTAAACCCATTGACTAGAAGACATAAAAATTATTTTTACACACGCATTACGCAGCACGTACACACGCACGTACGTGTGTGTGCGAACACGCCCACGCACACCCACACATACACCAATATAAGAATTCATTTTTTAAAGGGACAGTTGACTAGAAAAAAGACTTATTTCACACACCACGCACCTACCCACCCACACAACACACACCACACAATTATGTATTGACTACACTCGTAACAAATGATAATCAGGCAGATAATTCAGAGAAATGTAAAAACTAGGTAGTCAGCATCATTGTGAATTCAGAATTCGAAGGGCTTACGGGCAAAAAAGAATTTCTTTTTCTGTTGGGTTTTGCTGAGGGGACACTGAAAACGGCGTTCCGAAGGCAACATTTGAAATTCTGGAAACAAAGCATGGGAAGGATCAGCCAAAATGGCTGTGGCTTTGCGTACAAGCTGCTGATTGCAGAACGACATGAGATCTCTTGTTCTTTTCCAATTATTTTTGAGCAGATTTTACAATCTCTGCAGGCCATTCTTGTTTTTAACACTAAGGTTTTTGTACCAACAAATGAAAGCAAAACTTAGAACACTCTCTATGTAAGACTTGTAAAACAAGGAAGGATCTTTTTGTCTACAAAAAAATGAGTTCAGTTTCCTCAGAAAATACGAGTTGTTGTCCCTTTTTGACAATAGCGTCCCGTGTTAAACGTCCCAGTTTAACTTGTGGTCAAAAACAGTTCCCAGATACTTAAGTTCAAAACGTTTTCAACCTCTTGATTATGGATAATAATATTCTTAGGAGTATGCCCTGATCTTCTGAAGTCGATAGGCAGGTCTTTTGTTTTAGAAACGTTTAGCTCCAGATAGGCCCCGTCACACCAGTGTACGAACTCGGTGAGGGCTGGACCGTTTGGGCTAAGACTGTCCGGATAAGAGGGATAACAGAGCACTATCGTCTGCGAAATTTCCAGAAAGGAATTTCCATAGTTGCTTCTGCAATCATCTGGGGTATAGAATGTAAAAGAAGTTTGGGGAGAGGACGCAACCCTGCGGAGAACCAGTGCAGGTAAATCTAACCGAAGAAGATATTTTGTTGCCAAAACACGCTGTGGTCTGTTGGTTAAAAATTCAATCAGCCCAAAGAACAAGTTGATTGTCTACGTCAAATTTTGAAATTATTTTGTTAACCAGAACGTGGGGGCTGCATTGTATTGAAAGCTGAACTAAAGTCAGCGAACAATATTCTGGCATGAGAGTCAGGTGTTTCCAAGTGGCTATACAACTTGTTCCCAAAAAGATAGTTTGGCATCTTCGACACCCCTTCGAGACCTGTATGCAAATTGCAGTGGGTCAAGGTCTTTCTCTGTAGCAGAAAGAATGAGAGATTTTACGATCTTTTCCAGCGTTTTCATCACAAGAGATGTGAGAGCTACAGGTCTAAAATCGTTAGGCCGAGAAGGATTGGGTTTCTTTGGAAGAGGTAAATTTCATTGGAAGTTTTCCAAATAACAGGAATCTGACAAGTATCCAGTGAGGCCTGGAACAGGTGTTGAAGGACACTGGCAAGCTCCAGTAGCGCAGAATTTCAGGGTTCTTCCACATAAAACCATCTGGTCCGGGAGATTTGTTAATATTTATTGCCTTTAAGTGCTTACAGATAATTTTTTTCATCAACAATGAAGCTATTCTCAGGAAACTAGGGTTGCTTCAGATCATTTAATTCATCTGAGAAATCATGCTTTTCAAAGCGAGTAAAAAATGCGTTTAGATGGTCTGGTAAGTTGTTATCACATACTCCCTGCAAACTGATCTTTGACCTATGTTGGACACCTACCATATTTACTGCAGACATATTTTTGATACCCTGCCATGCAGCACGAAAATTGTTCCTCGCAAACTTGTCTTCTTGTCTTCTTATTGTTCATCCTCCTCCTCCTCCTCCTCCTCATCATCATCATCAGCAGCAGCGGCAGAAGCAAATAGCAGCAGCAGCAGCAGCAGCAGCAGCAGCACCCCCACCACCACCACCACAACCACCACCACCACCACCACCACCACCACCATCATCATTTATCACCCCCACCGTCATCACCCCCACACCACCACCACCACCACTTTCACCAAATACCACCACCACCAACCACCACCACCACCACCACCATCATCTCATCATTTTTTCTTCTTCTTCTTCGTCTTCGTCTTCGTCTTCTTCTTCTTCATCTTCTTGTAAGCTATTATGCAACTAAGTGAAACTATCGGTATATATGTTTGCGACGGGACTTACCTTTTTGTTTTGCCTTCTGCCTGTTTCTTTCTGTGTTTGCTATGTGTCTGTGGTGTTTTCACTAATATCATGGCATAACAACCTGCTCTGTCACAGTAAAAGCCCAATGTACACAGAAAAAGAGATGATGCTCAGGTGATGTAAACTTACTAATTTGGCAACAGTCTACCTCATCAATAGAGAATAACTGTTTACCCATCGACTTTTAATTGTCTCATTTTGTTTTCTTCTGTCTTTTTTTAATCCGACTATCATTATTATCAATCTACAAATGAGGATCCAGGCCTTGGAGATGAGATGCTTCAGAAAACTCCTTGGCACTTCATACATGGACCACATTACCAACGAAGAAGTCTGACAAACCATCACCCAACAAGTAAAGCACTACAAAGACCTGCTGACCACAGTCAAGAAAAGGAAGCTCAGACCGTATGGGTATGTGAAAAGATCAGATGAGCTCTCCAAGACCATACTACAAGGGTGATGGCGAAGATAAGGCAAGGCAGGCCGAAGAAGAAATGGGCAGACAACATCACTGAATAGACCGGGAAGAGCTTCTCCACAACCCAGGAACTTGCCCACACCCCCCCACAAATGAAGCCAGCTGGTGCAATGTTTGTCACTGCAGTGCCCCTATGACCCCAGAGAGGGTTATGGGGGGCAGATGAGATGAGAGGAGATCATCATCATGAGTACAAATAATACATTATGGGTGTTTTTTTTCTTCATTTCATTGCAGAGTTACTTGTCAGTAGGTTATGATTTATCCTGTTTGGTTTCTTCTTTTATCTCCTCTTTTTACATCATTTGGATCTTTGTAAAAGTACAAGGTGTCAGGATGTTCTTTTAGATTAAAAAGTGCCCGGTTTTTTT
>CM054141.1:54082364-54084864 GCA_028751875.1 Rapana venosa
ATGTGTGTGTGTGTGTGTGCGTGTGTGTGTGTGTGTGTTGTGAGAGTGTAAGTGTGTGTGTGTGCGTGTGTGTGTGTGTGTGTGTGTGTGAGAGTGTAAGTGTGTGTGTGTGTTGGGGGGATGGGGGTGGGACGGTCGCGTACGCAAAGATCTCACTAGTGGTGAATCTTGGAGCTCTAGCCGAGGAGCGAGAGTAAAACGTTGATATTACTGTTAATCATGCAATTTCCTACTTCAGGTAAGGTAAAGGAGTCCCATAACCTATAAGGTCGTAGGGGAGCGAGGCGTCAGAGACCTCACTTCTCTAGGGCCAGCATATTGAGGGCGGGGGCGCCCATCTCCTCTCCCTCGCTGCTTTACCTTCCCTGACCCTAAAGAGGGCAGGTACCCATTTACAGCTGGGTGAACTGGGGGAACTGTACTGAAGCCAAGGCGCGCAAACGGTCACCCATCCAACTGGTAACCACGCTCGACGCTGCTTAACTTGGCTGGGGGAAAGCGAGTGCTCCGACCACTGAGCTATCCCGTCCCTCCTACTTAACTAGTGCAAAAAGTACGCAAGCATTATGGAATAATTGATTCTTTCCGAGTGCCTTTGTTTTCTCCCTTCATTAATGGGCTTCGGAGGAGACTATAAACCGAGGCCCCGTGTGCGAACGCACGCAGAACCTCTTACGCACACGTTAAAAACCGTTCCGCTTTTCGGAAGATTAGGTCATTGTGTGCCGGAGGGAACGGATGACAAAATTTATAAAACTGCATATACCTGGGGACTAGATAAAAAAAAAGAGCGTAAGTGCTTATTCCATTACCAACGAAATAAAAGAATAACTTTTTTTTAATGCTAAATTTTTGTTATGGATGTTGTTGTTGTTTGCATTAAGTTATATCTTTTATGTTTATTTTCCCTCTTTAGTTTGTTTTCTATAGCAAAGACGATTGCAACAAACACCTAGACAGCGTTAAAGGAGTGAAATGTTTGATTTGAAAATGCTGTTTGGAAGAAAACTACTTTGTTGTTATGCTGATTTGAATATGTTTATTAGTAGCCATTATCAAATGAGTTAAATACATCCTTTTGAACATGCCCTAAGCTATTTGCTTGTTATTGCTGTCAATATGTGTATGCATGTCATATATGTTTTCTGAATAACAATAAATTTAAACCAAGAAGAAGTTAGAGAAGAAGAATACAAAGAAGAAGAAGAAGAATGCAAAGAAAAAGAATGCAAAAAGAATGCAAAGAAAGATGCAAAGAAGAAGAATGCAAGAGAAGAAGAAGGAGGAGGAGGAGGAGGAGAGAAGACCACCATCACCACCACCACCACCACCACCATCACCAACCACCACCACCACCAACAACAACAACAACCACCACAAAAACAACAACACAGCGTCTGCTCAATTCATTCAAACCAGAAGGACATAACCCCACCCTAGAGAATTTTTCAGGAAGAAAAACAGGTGAATGACCGAGATATCACTGAGCTATAAAAAGACACAAAAAAAAAGACCGCTAACCACCAAAAAAAAAGAAAGAAAGAAAGAAAAAAAAAAAAAAAAAAATCCCCCAAACGCCAAAACGACATGAAAGGAAGCGACTGTCTCCGAGAAGTGAATGGTGCGAGGGGACTAACAGATTGAAGCGAGAAGGGGAAGGGGTGGGAGTGGAGGAGTGGGGGAGGAGGGGGGGGTTAGGGGCTTGGAAAGGAGAGGGATGGGATGGGGGTGATGCTGCCAGAGAATTTGCGCTGACGTCAAGAGAGGGATTTGGGGAATGACAGCCTCCAAGAACGGCAGTCGCGGCTTCTTGTCCAGTCTACAGGTACAGCTGATGTATCGGTGTGGCGGCAGATGGCTTATCTTGTCTGGAGTCCTTTGCAAGTTCTTTAGCAGTTCGGTTTTAGTCTGTCTGTTTGTCGGTTTTTTTTTTTATATCTGTCTGTCTCTTTGTCTGTCTGTCTGTTTGTCTGTCTGTCTGTCTCTAGCCTTCTCGTAGGTACTGCTGTGTGTGTTGTGTGTGTGTGTGTGTGTGTGTGTGTGTGTGTTGTGTGTGTGATGTGTGTTGTGTGTGTTGTTGTGTCGTGTGTGTGTGTGTGTGTGTGTGTGGTAGTGTGAGTGTGTGCGTTGTGTGTGTGTGTGTGTGTGATGGTGTGTGTGTGTGTGTGTATTGTAGTGTGTGTGTGTGTGTGTTGTGTTGTGTGTGGGAGTGGGGTTGGGTGGGTGGGGGTATGGGGTGGGGGTGTCGTGCGCGCGTTGTGTGTGTTGTGTTGTGTGTTGTGTGTGTGTTTTGTCTGCTGTGTACTTGATGTTGTTTTGTCTTTTTGTGTTTTGTTTTTTGTTCTGGCACTTCCTGTTGTTGTTGTTGCCGTTGTTGATTGCATTTTGTGCTCCGATCGTTTTTTTGTTTTTGTTTCTTTTTATAAAAAAAACATTGTTTACTCATTACATGATGCACTTCTAGATTTTCTTTCATTTCGTTTAATTAAAAATGTTCTTT
>CM054141.1:54104864-54107364 GCA_028751875.1 Rapana venosa
CCCCCCAAAGGGAAACAAACCCGGGGGAAAAAAAACCCCCCCAAAAAAAACCATGGGGAAAAGACAGTAACCCAAACGCGTTTAAAACAAAAAGGGGACAAGACATAGAAAACAACAACAACAAACAAGAAACCGTCACTTTTTCACGTCGAGTTTGAAATATCCCACATTTCTTTATACACTGCGAGAGAAAACAAAGAAAAAAAGTGCCTTGTATTATGTTAGCCCCGTTTTTTTCGACGATGCCCCTAAAAACGAGAGGAGGCAGCTCGTTTTGGAAACTGGGCAGAAATGGTTTATAGGAAGTGCCTACATTCAAGGAAGGGAAAGGGAAACTGTAAACTCAGGGGCAGGGTGGTGGTGGGGGGGGTGTTGTGTGGGGGGGGGGGGGGGGGGGGGGGGGGGGGGGGGGGGGGGGGGGGGGGGGGGGTTTTTTCCCTTTTGCTTTTTTTTGTTTTTTTTTTTTTTTTGGGTTGGGGTTTTTTTCCAAAAAACGGGGTTTTAAAATTTTTTTTGGTTTTTATTAACGATTTTTTTTTTTGTTTTGGGGCTTTAATTTTTTAAAAATTTTCTTTAAATTTTGGAAAGACGAAAAAAAAGGGGGTTTAAAGAAAAATTCTGAAAAACCGGGTTTTTTTTTAAAAAAAAAAAAAAAAACTCATAATTTTTTTTGAAAGTGGGGTTTTAACGGGGGGGCCCCCCCCCCCCCACACCCCGCCCAAAACCCCACCCCACCCCCCCCACCCCAAAAAAGGGGGGCGGGGAAAGGGAGGGGGGGGGGGGGGGGGGGGGGGGGGGGGGAAAAAAAAAAAAAAAGGGGGGGGGGGGCGGCGCCAAAACGGGGGCCCGGGGGGGCCACCCCCGGGAAAACCAACCAATTGCAAAAAAACCCCCCAAAAATTTTTAAAAAAAAAAGCCTCACCACAACAAAAACCCCCCCAAAAAAACCCGGGGGGGGCCCAAACAAAACCAAAAAAAAAAACAAACAAAAAACCCCCCCCCCAAAAAAACAAAAACCCCAAAAAAAAACAAAAAACCCCCAAAAAAAAAAAACCCATAAGGCCTTTAGGACAAAGGGCTAAAGCGAAAAAAAAGAAAGAACAAAAAGAAGACAAAAAAGAAGAAAAAAAAGGAAAAAAAAAAAATTGGGAAAAAAAGAAAAGGAAGAAGAATTCCCAAAAAAAAAAAAAGAAAAAAAGAAAGGGGGGCGGAAAAAAAGGGTCAATGCTTCGGGGAAAAAAAAAAACCCCAAAAAAAATAAAAATTCGGGGGGAAAAAGGGAAAAAAAAAATGCGGGGGGGGGGGGGGGGGGGGGGGGGGGGGGGGGGGGGGGGGGGGGGGGAAAAAAAAAAAAAAGGGAAAAAAAGCCCCCCCCCCCAAGTCTCAAAATTTTAAAAAAAATTTAAAAAAAATTTCCCCAAAAAGGAAATTTGGGGGGGCAAAAGGGAAAAAAAAGGGGAAAAAAAGGGGGCCTTTTTTCCAAAAAAAAAAAAAGGGGGGGGGGGAAAAAAAAAAAAAAAAAACCCCCCCCCCCCCCGGGGGGGGGGGGGGGGGGGGGGGAAAAGGTTTTAAAAAAAATTTTCAAAAAAAAAAAAAAGGAAAAAAAAAAAAAAAAAAGGGGGGGGGGGGGGGGGGTTCGGGAAAAAAAATTTTCAAAGGGCTCCGAAACAAAAAAAAACCCGGGGGGGGGGGGGGGGGGGGGGAAAAAAAAGGGGGAAAAACAAAAAACTTTGGGGGGGTCCCCAAAAAAAATTCAAAATTTCAAAATTAAAAAAAAAAAAAATTTTTAAACCCAAAACGGGGGGTCTTTTTAAAAGGGGGGGGGGGTCGGGCAAAAAAGGGGGGAAAAAACGAAAAGGAAAGGCGGGGAAAAGGGGGGAAAAAAAAAAAGGTTCAAAAAAAATCCCGGGGAAAATAAGACCAAAAACTCAATTCACACATAAACCACCCCTCTTTTGCCGCTTTCGTTTTTTTATTTTTTTTTTTTTCGGTCAAAACCCTTTTTTTGGGGGCGGGGCCCCCCCCCAAAAAAACGGAAGGGGTTTTTTTTTTTTATTGCTTGTCAAACTTTAAAAAAGGGGGGGGGGGAGGGGGGGGGGGGGGGGGGCGGAAGGGAAAAAAAGATCCAAAATGTCCCTTTAAAAAAAAAATTTAAACTATTTATTGGTTTTTTTTAGTAATGAAATTTTTTTTTATTTTTTAAAAAATTTTTTTGTTGAATTTTTTTTAATTTTTTTTTGTTTTATTTTTTTTTTAAAAATGAGAATGAAATTTTTTTTATTTCTAAGAAAATTTTATAAATTTTTCCGGGTTTTTTAAAAATAAAGGGGGGGGGGGGGGAAAAAAAATTTTAGTGAAAGTGGTTTTGGGTTGTTTGTGTGTGGTGTGGTGTGGTTGGGGTGGTTTTTTGGTTGTGGTTGTTTTGGGTTTGTTTTTTTGAAAAAGTTGGGAAAAACTTTTATTTTGCATCCCTTTTTAAGGTTACAACCTTTGTTGTTTC
>CM054141.1:54112364-54134864 GCA_028751875.1 Rapana venosa
GGAATCTTGCCATTTTCGACTAAATTCAAAACAACAATACACAGGTGCACCTTTCCCTACAATCTTTCAACTTACTTAATCAACAAAACGCAATAACTTTCTTACCTTTTTAAAGCTATTTCTGTACCAGAAATTACGAAAGGTTTTAAACATCACAACGAAACAAGAATTAAAAGAAAGACACACATGGTAAATACAAATAGCAAACGAACACAGAAATATTTCTTGTCCACAAAGAAGATGTAATCAAAAACAAATAACTCTTCTTCTAGTGTGGGCTTGTGTGTGTTCTTTCATGTGTCTACCTGTTTTCTTTTGATTGCACCATGGCGCCATAGTGCTCACGCAGACATCAAAACCAGGCAATCACAAATGCGCCGCTAGGTTATTGGAGCTGACTGCTACTCTCCCATGACATCGCCTTCAAAGAACTGTCTGACTGCAGTGCATCTGCCCGCCCCGCAGTTATGCCATCATTGTACTGCCCTGCCTCCAACATCAACACTGCAGTTTGGACTGACGACAACATGACTCAAAATATCGAAAAATGATGAATGATTAAACATACAATACTGCTGAAAAAGGCAGTCTTTTGCAGGTGAGTCACTTTAAAACAAAGATCCTTCACAGTGAGAAAGAGTTTCAGGTGGACGGGCCTGTAGAGGAATACCGAGATAAAGAGACAGATCTATATTACTGCACTGTAAGATGACCTCCCTTACTGTTCTCTCACACGGCAAAAGCATGGTCACATTGAAACAAAGTTGTTTGGAAGTGACCTCTCACGTAAGATTGACGCAAAACCAGCAGTTGATTGGAAGAAAAATGTTGCTAACTCTGATGTACAGTCCTCTCACTTTGATTAAAAAATAATCACAATTGTTGGGCGGGTTATAGCGTTGGTCAGCTCACTGGTATGTCCATAGATAGTGGTGCAATGGCTCTTTCACCAAACTAGCCCAGGGACAGGCAGAGAGGCAAACAAATAGAAATCATTTATTGAATTTGCTTTTTTATTTATTTATATAACTTTAAGTCACGTCAGATTTCTCTGCGTGAAATTCGGGCTGTTCTCCCCGGGGAGAGCGCGTCGCCACAGAGCAGCGCCACCCATTTTTCTTCCTTTTTTGTCTACAACTGCATTTGTTTCCCAATCAGAGTGGCTTTTTTCTACAGAATTTTGCCAGGGACAACTCTCTTGTTGCCGTGGGTTCTTTTACGTGCGCTAAATAATTTTTGTGCAACACACGGGACCTCGGTTTATCGTCTCATCCGAAAGACTAGCGCCCAGACCACCACTCATGCTTAAACAAGAAGACAAGAAAATGTTTGATGATTTTCTTCAGCTGTAAAATCACGGAGAAGAATATCCTTAATGGTGGATAAAAACTGTCACGAGTACAAAATTTCACTATAGCTCAACCTCTTACAGAAAAACAAAAAAAAGAGGGGAAAAAATGAAAGAATAAGAAGCAGAAGAATAAAATATAGAACACAATGACGAAAACGCTGATGAAGAGGACAAAGAAAACTAAAGGAAAAATGATATCATAATTCGTCAATTACATTTCACACAGAATTTAAACCTTGGTGAATGTTAGCACATAATTTATTCCAGCCTACATACATAACAGAAATATGGTACATTATTTCCCATTGCAAGCTAACCCTCCAAAGGAAATTAAAAGCATGCAAGATATGAGATATCATGATTAACATATATTCAGAGATATGACACAACGTGAGACAAAAACGGAAACCAATCTCGTAAGAGAATAGTCATGTCATCCATTTTCAACAAAGAAAGCCGTGATAATGTAGATCTTTCTAACATCTTTTGATGTTGGCTCTATATAAAGCTTGACTTTTGAAAGAGAGGAGATGAGTCATAATGACTAACAATTCTATGACAAAGAGACACAGAGACAGGACGTCAGAGAAAAGAAAATATCTCTTACCACGATTACAGACAACATTGACCGGTTAGATTACCATCTACAAGGACGAAAAGAAGGAGAAGAGGGGGGGGGGAAGAAAAGGAGGTACAGAAGGAGGAGGAAGAAGAAAAACCAAGAAGAAGGAGAAAGAGGGGACAAGAAGAATGCAAAGAACAATGCAAAGAGGAATGCAAAGAAGAAAAAGAAGAATGGGGAGGAGGAGGGAGAAAAGAAGAGAAGAGAAAAAGAAAGAAAGAAAGAAGGAAAGAAAGAAAGAAAGCAAGAAAGAAAAGACGCTAACAAAAGCAAAAGAGCTTAAAACAAGATTCTAACACGAATGTGCTTCTCGAGATTATCCCGTTTACATGAATGACGAAACACAAAAATACTCTTACCCACTGCAAACTGAATTATGCACAAAATATTAAAAAACATACTAGAGATCAGATATGACGATAAATTAATGCAAAGAAAAGACACACATGGAGAAAAGGACGATAGCAAACAGCACAAAAACATCCAGGGCTTATCCTTTGTCCATCAAATAGGTCGTGGCAAAACAAAAGTGCATTCAAATCCTCTTTTCCCCTCTAGTTCTTGCACACTCTACATCTTTTCTTTCAACAGAATAGATACAAAACTCAGAGTGACAACAGCCACCACCAAAAAGCATAGAAAAGCATAAAAGCTTCCGAACGTTTTTCACAAATCTCTGACCACACTGACCTCTCTGAATACTATAACACTGTTCTCCACCAATTGCTTGATGAGCATGCACCTCCTACTGACCATCTCCTACCTGACAGACCCTGTGCGCCATGGTATACCCAAGACATCCTGATAGCGAAGCGCAAACGCCGGCAACTAGAACGGCAGTGGCGGAAATCAAAAACCGAAATCGACAAACAGCTTTTCCGAAAACAACTAAACAAAGTCAAACTCTTAATCCATTCAGCAAAGACAGAATACTACTCTTCCCAAATTCTCTGCTCTACATCCATAAAATCTCTTTTTTCCCCCACCTCAAATCTCCTTGGGTCTGCAAAAACAACTCCTCTGCCTACCGCCCACAGCCTGTCTGAACTTCCATCTATCTTTTCTGCCTTCTTTTTCAGACAAAGTCCACAACATACGCTCCAGACTGGATCAGACTCATTTCCAGCCTGCACCTCCTGATCCCCAGTTCACTGGCACTCCTCTATTTTCCTTCTGCTCCACAAGTGAAAAAGAAATGATGACAATTCTGAAGGAAATGACTATAAAATCATGCGACCTCGATCCCATACCTGCTCCTGTTTTCTCACAATGCCTTCCACAACTTGTACCTATTATCACTAAAATAGTAAACTCATCTCTTCTGTCAGGACATTTTCCACAAACTCTTAAAACCGCAATAGTCACACCTCTACTGAAAAAGCACGACCTCGATCCCAACATTCTGAAGAATTATAGACCTGTCTCAAACTTACCCTTTGTCTCTAAAGTACTAGAAAAAGACGTTCTCAAACAGCTCAACAGTCACCTTCATTCCAATGATCTCCTTCCCCCTTTTCAATCTGCCTATCGCCCCAACCACAGCACCGAAACCACCCTAGTCCATACTTTAGATACACTTCTACTTGCTTCTGATGGAGGAAAAATCTCCCTCCTCACTCTTCTTGACTTATCTGCAGCCTTCGACACTATAGATCACTCAATTCTTCTTTCTCGCCTCCAAAATACATTTGGTATTAATGGCCCAGCCCTCACCTGGTTTACTTCATACCTCACAGACGACACTCAGCTTCAGTGCAGTGATACTGTTGAAAACTTGCCTTCCCTCCTGACAAATATGTCCTACTGCCTTCAAGACATTCAAAACTGGATGACTCAGAACAAGTTACAACTTAATGCCGATAAAACCGAAGCCATGCTCATAGGAACCAAACATAAACTTTCCTCCATACAAACAACATCTATAGAATTCGGCAGTGCGTCAGTTCCTTTGTCCAAACTTGTGAAGTACCCTAGGTGTATTCTTAAACAACACACTCCTATGAAAAAATTCATCACCCAGACCGCCCAGTCTTGCTACAATCAACTACGGCGCATAAGCGCGATTCGCAAGTATCTGTCCACTGATGAACTTCCAAGTTCTTTCACACTCTCATTCTTTCACGTTTAGACTATTGAAATTCTCTTTGGCTGGCCTCCCAGCATCATCCTTTCCACTCTCTTCAACGCATAAAAAACTTGCAGCTCGACTGGCCCTAAGAAAGAAAAAATCTGAACACATCACTCCTCTTCGGATCTCTTCACTGGCTGCCTGTCTCACAAAGACTGGAGTATAAAATCAAAAACCCTCTGTTTCAAATGTCTCCACAAATTCACCATCTTATCTTTGTAACTTTTTTCACCTGTACACTCCATCCCGTTCCCTTGGTTCAGCTGCAGATACTTTGTGCTTCGAACACCCAAGATTCAAAAAACCACTGTTGGCTGTCGATCTTTTTTGTTTCTTGGTCCGTCCACGGGAATGACCTCCCTCTTTCACTTTCGCCAAAAACCTTCACATGATACCTTTCAAATCCACCTCAAAACACATTTAAATTTCCAAACCTGACATTTTTTCCATCATATCCGCCCTCTACTTTTTCAACAGCATCCTTCATCTCCTAATGTGTGTTCGCGGTGGGGTGTGTTGTGTGTGTGGTGTGGGGGTGTGTGTGTGTGGTGTTGGTGTGTTGTGTGTGTGTACATACACTGCAAAAATTTGAAATATGTTCTTTATTATATTTGAGGAAAGTTGCATGCGCGTAAATGATTTGAGTGCAAGCGCTTCGATTTGTTTGTTTTACAAGATTCGGCGCTATATAAATTCCATATATTATTATTATTATTATTATTATTATTATTAAAAACAGGCAGACGTGAGGGGAAAAACTCAACAGTGACCCTAGTTCCATATAAAGCATTTTATTCAGGTGGGCATTCATCTATACGTACCAAAGAAGGAGAAGAGAGAGAAGCATACAGAAAAAAATCGTACAATATTCATTTTAATTTCAGACAATTTTCTAATACGAGTGCACTTTTGCAGGTAATTCAACTTAGGTAAATGAAAAAAACCCGATAATATGATAGAGCACTGCAAGATCTGCACAGGAAATAAAAAACAGGGAACACATGTTAATTAAACATCAGCGTCCTTGGTAAACATATTTAGAAAAGTTAAAAGGTAAAAAGGGTAAAGGTGTCCCATAACCTAAGAGGTCGTAGAGGAGCAAGGCATCAGAGACCTCAGCTTCTCTATGGGCCAGCATATTGAGGGCGGCGCCCATCTCCTCTCCCTCGTTGCTTTACCTTCCCTGACCCTAAAGAGGGCAGGTACCCATTTACAGCTGGGTGAACTGGGTGAACTGTACTGATGCCAAGGTGCGCAAATGGTCACCCATCCAAGTGGTAACCACGCTCGGCGCTTCTTAATATTGGCTTGGGGAAAGCGAGTGCTCTGACCACTGAGCTATCCCGTATTTAGAAAAGAGAGACAGAAAAAGACCCTTATCTTTTAAAAAAAAAAGTGAAAACATTTATTTCTCTCCATGACGCAAAAGAAGTGGATTCAAATTCTCTTGACATTTCCTGCTTTACTGTGTGCATGTTTTTGTTTGACAATTGGAATTATCACAGTGACAACACCTACACCATTGCAGACAAACATGTAGACAGGGAAACGGCGAGAAAACAGTCTTAAGCAGTCATCCTTTTTGTACACAGAAATCAATCAATGATTTTGTTTAGATCCATACTTGTACACAAATATAAAATATATATTATATTATATTATTATAAAAAAAAAAAAAAAAATACACACAACACACACACACACAACACCACACACAAAACACACACCACACCCCACACCCCACACACACCCCACACAACACACCCACCCACACCCACACACACACCCAGAGATACAGAGAGAGATGACTTTAATTAGATTCACCATGTACACAAACTATCTATTGATAAAAAAGCAGATGCATTGCTTATTCAATGTACAATGTGGAAATATAATTTTAACTTTGACTTTGACTCGATTTTATTTAGATGCAAAGTTGTACACAAATTATCTATCGATGAGTTCATTTAGCTGTATAATTGTACACATATTATCTATAGATGAGTTCATTTAGCTGTATAATTGTACACATATTATCTATAGATGAGTTCATTTAGCTGTATAATTGTACACACATTATCTATAGATGAGTTCATTTAGATGCACATTCATTCACAAGATTATGAAAAGAGAAAAAGCAGAAGAAGCAAATAAATGAAAACTGCAATCTTTAGTTTCACACTAAAGCAACACTCTAACACTAGTGCATCTTTGCATGTTATGATCCAACTGACGTAATAAAAAAACAAAACAAAAGTCGATACATCATAGTCCTCTGCCAACTAACTCTGCTAGGAAATTTTTTTTTAAACCTAAAAACTTATTTGATCTTAGTTATCGTGATAAGGATATTCAGACTAAAAAAAGGACGAAATGAAACAAGTTGAAAAACATATTTTTTACATAAAAATGTATGCTCTGTCGATTGTGTGTAATGTTTTCCTGTGACAGAGCAGAAGTGATGATGCCATGATCACACTGCCAGTACCACAGACACCTTTGCCAAACATACAGAGAGACAGGGAGACAGCAACAAAGCAAAAACACTTTCAACAGTGACCCTATTTGCAGACAATAATAATATTTACCGATAACTCTATTTAGTTGCACGATAGTCTACTACCAGAAGAAGAAGAAGAAGAAGAAGAAGAAGAAGAAGAAGAAAGAAGAAAGAAGAAGGAACAAGGAGAAGAACAATAACGAATAAGAACAACAAAAAAACAAAAAAGAGAATAAATTTAAGTTTTCAAGTAAGCTTAAAACAACATTTAACACTAATGCGCTTCTGTGAATAATCTCACCGACACAAATAAATAACAAAACAAGATTCATCATAGCCCACTGCAAACTCATTCTGCACAGGAAATTTAAAAGCACAAAACGATAATCATATCAGATATTAGATTTCACATTAAAACATCTTTAAAGAAAAAACAACAACAACAATCCAGAATACTAAATGAAAAAAAGTCAAAAATGTAACACACTTTGCTCCCAAAGCAGGTCATGACAAAACAGTTGCTTCAAGACGTTACCCTGGATAAGGGACAAGCACTCAGACAGGCAGACCAAGAGAACTAGATGCTCCTTTGTTGCTACATATGTAAATAAAAAATAATTCAAGAGGTTTTATAGAAAAGAAGAAGAATTGCGAAGAAGAATTGCGAAGAAGAATAATTGCGAAGAATTGCGAAGAAAAGAAATTGCGAAGAAGAAGAAGATATGCGAAGAAGAATTGTGAAAAAGAAAGAAAAGAAGAAGAAGAAGAAGAAGAAGAAGAAGAAGAAGAAAAATGAAGAAGAAGAAAGAGGAAGAAGAAAGAAAAGAAGAAGAATATGCGAAGAAGAATTGTGAAGAAGAAGAAGAAGAAGAAAAGAAGAAGAAGAAGAAGAAGAGGAAAGAAGAAGAGGAAGAAGAAAGAATTGCGAAGAAGGAAGAAGAAGAAGAAGAAGAAGAAGAAGAAAGAAGAAGAAGAAGAAGAAGAAGAAGAAGAAGAAGAAGAAAAGGTGAAAAACAACAAAAACAAGAGCAGCAACAGTAGCAGCAGCAAAAATAAAACAAAAAAAAAAAAGGAGAAAAACCAAAAAAACCCAATAAGAAAAAGGAGGAGGAGAAGGAGGATAAATAACTCAAGAGTCTAAAAAGGACATAATCACTAAGTACAGATGAAGAGAAAGACAGAGGCAGGCAAGTGATGCAGTATTCCACGTCAACATCCATGAGCTCTGCCTTGTAGGACTGTCTCGGCAAGCTCTTTGGAGACGTGGCCATACCGCTTCGTATTTTTTTCCCGTCTCTACACCATCAGCGCCTGGGGTTTATCACAGTTCTTGATTAAACCATTGACGCTGGGGACAACAGCAAAGTGAGAGGCTGTATGATCAGTGGCTTTCCCATTCATGGAATTCCACTTTACAGCTTAGTCTTTAGTGATCGACTTTGACTCTCTGACTAGGAGGCTTGACTTGCACAGTCATGTGCTGCAGCCCTGGGGGCTGGTGGGCCTTTAGAGAACATCTCCAACGCTGACTGTCCTTATGCCCACTTGGCCGAGAGAGTGGGGATGTACTGTGGGCAAGGCATCTCCACTATAATCAAATTTCTGCCCAATTTCCGAAACAGCAGCTGTTTTGGAGGTCATCGTCGAACACGACAACAAACATACACCGTAGTCGGGGACGGGATAGCTCAGTGGTCAGTGGTTAATCTGAGATTTTAAAAATTCTTTTATTTCGAGGATAATGGAATAAGCACTCATGTGCTTTTTTCATCTAGTCCCCGTGTGTACGCAGTTTTGTAAATTTTGTCATCTGTTCCCACTGGCACACAAGGCCTAATTTTCTTCCAACGGTTTTAAAACGGGTGCGCAAGATGTTCTGCATGCGTTCCCCACAGGGGACCATCGGTTTTTTAGTATCATTCCGATGGACTTTTGTGGAAGTGGAGTCGGCACTGAGTTAACAAACCAGAAGAAAAAGCATCTTGAACGAGATTCGAACCCGGGTCAGCAATCACGAATACATCACTGTAACCCCCAAAGGCTATCCCGCCTCACACTTTAAAAATAGGCCTCTTGATCGCGAACTTTAAGCAACATGACGGTTGGTGGAAGCAACAGAAAGGAAACGATATTCAAGAAGTAGTTTGATTTTATTCTGCTTGATAGCTCTACATAATCCAAAATAAATGGAGCTTAAGAGCTAAAGGATTAAACGAAGTACCCATTTCAGCCAAAATGAACCAATAACAATCAATTGGAAAACAAAATATAGACACAGGCACATAAGTGATAAAATCAACAGAGTTTACAAATGCTTATTTTCGCCTACAAAACAATATGAATAAACGACAAAAAGAAATCTTTATCCATCAAACAAAAATAATTTCTATTGTCCTTAAAAAACCTGACACAACAGCACGTGCCCTCCCCATCTTCAAAAATTTCTTTGTTGAAAGAACTAATTTCTTTCTTTTTTCTTTTAGTTTTATCCTGAGTTTAAGATAGTTTAGTGGTTAGACACAGAGATTCGTGATCTATGGAGAGCATGTTCAAATCGCTGAAGAACCGTCAAGTTCAGAGGACTTTTATCCACCAGAGTTAAGTTCTGCTTCCCAGTCCTTACAGATCTTTCGAACGAGAATAAAAACTGATGTACCATGTATGAACACTTGCACATCTTATGCACACATAAAATCCCACTCATTTTTTCAGGAGGGCGTAGAGCAGTGACGGCTGTTGGTATGGAAGACATAACACAAATCCGCCATGCGCCCATCGTGCAGTGAATGGGCAGTGTAGAGGTAACGCAACGATACAGTGGCTGCAAGATTGACCTCTGTTTCAACACTGCAACTACTTTTTCCCATCCGTAGGACTTTGAAGGGTGGTTTGGGTGCTAGTCTCTTGCAAAATTCAACAAAGGGAAGTCCCGTGTGCAGCACACATCTAGCACACGTGAAAGGAACCACGGCAACAAGAAAGTTGCCCCTTGCAAAATTACATAGAACTTACCACTCTGCTAAGTAAAAACAAAAATATACAGAAAAAAATCAAATGGGAGGCGCTGCTCTTGTGGTGACGCGCTGTCCCAGGGAGAGTAGCCTGAATTTCAAGTAGAGAAATCTACGTAAAAAGATAGATAATAATATAGATGGACAAACAGACAGATAGATATTTGGCTAGCTAGCTAGCTAGCTACACAGACAGAAATAGACAGACAGACAGACAGATAGATAGACAGATAGATAAATAGATAGATGGATAGATGGATAGATAGATAGATGGATAGATAGCTAGATAGTTAGATAGATAGACAGATAGACAAAATGATAGATAGATAGATAAATAGACAGACAGATAGATAGATAGACAGACAGATAGATTGATTGATAGATAGATAGATAGACAGACAGGTGGATAGACAGATAGATAGATAGATAGATAGATAGACAGACAGACAGATGAATAGATAGATAGATGGATAGATAGATAGATAGACAGACAGACAGATAGATAGATAGATAGATAAATAGAGAGAGAGACAGACAGACAGAAAGATAGGTGGATAGATAGATAAGTAGGTAGATAGATAGATAGGTAGGTAGATAGGTAGGCAGATAGATAGATAGATAGATAGATCTAAAGCCGTGACATGAAAGGAGACAAACTCAGACCTCACTTGCAGATATTAGACCGATTCTTCTGGAGCACAGTGCCTACAAAGCTCCGGGGCACAGTGACAGCGACTGCAAAGCTCTGGAGCACAGCGCCTGCAAAACATCTGGAGCACATTGACAGCAAAGCCCTGGATCACAGCGACCGCAAAAGCTCTGGAGCACAGTGACGGCAAAGCTCTAGAGCACAGTGACTACAAAGCTTTGGAGCACAGTGATTGTGACTACAAAGCTCTGGGCACAGTGAGTACAAAGCTCTTGAGCACAGCGACAGCGACAGTGACTGTAAAGCTCCGGGGCACAGTGACATTGACTGCAAAGCTCTGGAGCACAGTGATTGCAAAGCTCTGGGGCACAGTGACTGCAAAGCTCTGGAGCACAGTGACTGCACAGCTCCGGAGCACAGTGACTAAAAAGCTCCGGAGCACAGTGACTGCAAAGCTGTGGAGCACAGTGACTGCAAAGCTGTGGAGCACAGTGACTACAAAGCTCTTGAGCACAGCGACATTGACTGCAAAGCTCTAGAGCACAGTGATTGCAAAGCTCTGGGGCACAGTGACTGCAAAGCTCTGGATCACAGTGACTGCAAAGCCCTTGATCACAATCACAGTGACTGCAAAGCTCTTGATCACAATGACAGTGACTGCAAAGCTCTTGATCACAATCACAGTGACTGCAAAGCTCTTGATCACAATGACAGTGACTGCAAAGCTGTAGGTGACAGTGGCAGTGACGGCAAAGCTCTGGAGCACAATGACAGCGACTGCAAAGTCTGGAGCACAATGACAGGACTGCAAACTCGGAGCACGTGACCACCGCAAACCCTGGGAGCACGTGACGCAAAGCTCTGGTAAAGGCCCGTGGCTGCAAATCTGGAGCACAATGACAGCATGGAAAATCATGAGCCACGGAGTGCAAATTTTGGGCACATACAAACCCAAACACACACATACAGCAAAGTCAAACATACTCAACTTCAAACACTACAGAACCGCACAAAGCACGGACACCATAAACCGACATTACATACCCAAACCACACTAACACAAACAACATTTATACATAATAAACAAACATCCCATGTTACCTGGCACCGCGGCCTCCCCCACCCCCCACACACAACACACAAGGGACACAACACATCATAAGCACACCACAGAACACACAACAACGCAACACTAAACAAATCAAAACCCCACTCATACAACAACAAACACATACATACACACAAGTACATCCCCCCCTCCCCCCCCCCCCCCCACAAACCACCACACATAACACACACACACAAAACACACAAACAAACAAAAAAACAAAACACAAACATACACAATACCACCCCCCCCCCCAAGCACACAAAACCCCAAAAAAATTTAAAAAAAAACATTAAAAAAAAAACATTAAAATACTATCATAACTTCTGCGAATAAAAATATACCTGTATACATACACACATACATGTGCGCCCGTGTGTGTATGTTGTATTGTTGCGTATGTGTATGCGTGCATCGTGCGTGCGCTATGTGTAAATTGTTGTTATGTATGTATGTAATGTATGTATGTATGTATGTATTGTTTGTATGTAGTATGTAGTGATTATGTAGATGTATGTAGTATGTAAGTATGTAGTATGTATGTATGTATGTATGTATGTATGTATGTAGTATGTATGTATGTATATTTTATCCTCCCCTCTCTGTCTTCTTCTCTCTCTCTCTCTCTAAAAAATATTTTAAATATATATATAAACTACGTGTGTGTGTGTTGTGTGTGTGCCTGCGCGCGAGCACGTGTGTGTGTGCGTGTGTCGTCTGTACGCGCGGGCGCGCGCGAGATAGAGACAGATGGAAGAGAGGTGTGTGTGTAATGTTGTGTGTTTTTTTATATTTTATCTATATTTTAATATTATATCAAATAATATAAATATTATATATAATATATATATATAATATATATATATATATATATATAATATATGTATATATATGTTGTGTGTGTGTGGGGTGTGTGTGTGGTGCGTGTGTGTGGTGTGTGGTGTGTTGTGTGTGTACGGGGTGTGGTATGTGTGTGCGTGCGTGTGTGTGTGTCTAAAAATTAATATACTAATGTGCACGCACGCCTGTGTGTATGTATGTATGTATGTATGTATGTATGTATGTATGTATGTATGTGCACGCTAGACTGGCCGTGTTCCACTTTATATTATATGCCTACAGACAGACAGGCAGACAAATAGACAGACAGACCTACAGACCGACAGACAGACAAAGGTAGATACAGCCACAGACAGACAGACAGACAGACAGGTGGAGGAAGTAAAACATGAGTTCCTGTAATTATCGCTGTGAGCGCCAGGGATGATCAAACAATGGCCTTTGATCTACGACATAGACAAAGTTGAAAGCATCACTAATGCATCGTGGCGCAGGGAGACTTGTTAATTAGAAAACGCTCTGATCAATACATGTTGAATCTCTCTCTCTCTCTTTTCTCTCTTCTCTCTCCCTCTCCCCTCTCTCCTATCTCACTCCTTTTCCTCTCTCTCTCTCTCTCTCTCTCTCTCTCCTCACGGACGGACGCACGCACGCACACACACATGGATATATGTGTATATATCAGAATCTGAATCAGAAAACTGTATTGCCATTAAGTCAGAACGAGACTTATTTCATACCAAACTGAAACGTATTCAACATTTCCTAGACGGTGTAGATTCTTATATTAATGCAATTTGTCTATGCTCTGGCTCTTCTTGAAAAAGAACCATGCTTACATTTGATCATGTCTAACAGATAGTCCTCGCTGTTGAAGAACTTACTCACATTATCGTTTTTATTCGTTATTCATTTGTTTATTTTTAACATTAGATGAAAATAAAGTTCTTTCTTAAATCATCATACAGTTTACAATCATCAAGCAAGTGATACTCGTCTTTTATTTTGTTACTCCACTTACATTTTTTCCCCTCGGCATATTTGTATATCTCTCTTGCTCTGTCATTAGTTCATGGGAGCTGGTGCGAAATCTACTGAATATGCGCCTACAATTTTCATTCCTGCATATCAATAGATATGGCTCCACTCTATAAACATGTGAAACAGAGTTGTAAAAATTCAATTTAGAAAATAACTTTTTGTTGATTTCAAAACACTCTGTACAGTTCTTCAAGTTGTTTTTTTTTTTTATAGCGTAGCATAATCTTTTGATAGTGATTATATTGTGATTATTCAACACATGTTTAAATGCAATCTTATGAATTATTGTTCTAATTATATCAATCCAGTGATTTTTCCCCATTATTTTAATGCATCTCATTATATAACAATTTCAAATAACTATTTTTTGAGTCTGTTATGTGAATCCAAAAATTTATTAAATGACTAATAACTTTTAACGTTAATGGGTATCTGCCTAAGTCGCCTAAGACAGGTAAGGCCGTTGTGTTTTTTAACTCTTAATATCTGCCTGCAAAATTTTGCGTGGATATTTTTAAAGGAAACTGACTGCTTAAACACATTTTGAATAAATCATCTAGTTTTAAGTTATCTTTTACATTACAACAATAACGAAACCATATTTCATTACCATGTGTTAAAATAGGCATTATTAGGGTATCAAAAAACTGAAAAATATTTATTTTTAGTGCAGTTCCTTGGAGGGCTCTTTTAAGAGCATAAATAGCTTTGTTACTTTGTTGGACTAAGTGTTCCTGGGCCACATTAAATTTTCCCAATTGGCGAAAAACTATAACCAGATACTTATATTTACCTGTTGTTTCAATAATGTTTTGTCCACATTTAAAATGAATAGGAATTTTTGGTATGTACAGATTTTGTGAAGATTGTAACGTTGTTTTTTTCTTCGTTAACTTGAGTCTCCATTTTAAACAATACTCGTGCAATTAACCAGCATCGATTGGAGAACAGATTTTGTAGTGGATAACAATACAAAAACATCCCATACATCAATCTGGACCACATCATTTTGTTTTGTATGGGAATCAATTTATTCTATTGATGAAGATATCATTAATATAGATACTGAAAATGTGGGACTTAGTGTGTTACTTAGGCCCCAACTTTTACTTTATTTTTCCGATACGTTTGGGGTTTTTTTGGTTGTAAAGTTGCATTTGTTTTAAACGTATCCTCAATGAGATTAAACATTTACCATTTACTCCAATTGTGCATGTAGATTACATTAAAGCTTGATGCAATAACTTGCAAAAGCTTCTGAAATCCACAAAACAAAAATACATTCTTTTATCTTTTTGTTTTGCATATACCATCAACAGTTTAAATTGAAGTAAAATAATGAATTTTTCACTTCTTTCAAAATCCACTTGTTCTTTACACTTGTTATTTATTTTAAATATTGCATATTTTATCTCTTTAAATATCTGCAAATAATTTTACCGAACGTGTTTGTCATGTATTCCTCTAAAGTTTTTGCTTAGGTTGAAGGATGCTGTGCACTAAGCCTAAATACTACTTCAGAATAATTTAAAATCCTATGACATGCCTTTTAACAATAGAAGTAATGCATAAATTTCTTTTTGTGCTACAAATTTAACAAAAGGTTTAAGGACATTGCCAGAACTAGCATTAATCTGCATTTAGCTTCCCCCCAAAAGAAATAACTCTTTTATGCTACTGATTATATAAATACTTTTTTTTGCAATTAAGGCATGGAATTCTAGATAAGTGACAAAGCCTAAAGACATTCTGTATTTCAAGACAATTGAACTACCGTATTCAATGAAAATACATGCATGTTTTTTTTCTTTTGCGTTTTCTCATTTAAAAAAAAAATTTAACAGACGAATACATTTTTAATAGAACATACACTTTATAAAACAAGACATACAGAATTGAAATTTTGGATTTACTTTTTGTGATGTTTTCTAAAGTTCTACAGACTTATTTTAGTTTATATGAATAACTTCTGAAGTTATATCAATTTGAAATTCTACATCCAGTCAGATTTGCAATAACAATCCTGAAACAATCCCCCTCCCCCCCCACGCAAAAATCACAGAAAATCGGAAAACTGTTCAATGTGAAAATAAATCTGTAGATATAGACATTATGTGTAAAATCCTATCTAGAGAAGAGAATAGCAACATAATTAGTCAATATTTTTGTTAGTTTCCTTCATTTAAAGCAAGTTGTTTGTCGGACATTTCGAAATAGTTTCCATAGCAATGGAAGGTCAAAATGCATAATCAAACTGATTTTTTTCTGATTTTCAAGTGGTATAAACTTCTTCTTTGCTGAACGGTCAGGCAGCAAATCCTGAGGCCCCGGCAAATGCTGCCCTGTGCTGAAGGCCCTCGAGGTGTCCAAAGAATTTGTCCCTCATCTGCAGTTCAGTAGGCCAGATATGGGCCCTCAGGGTTTTTTTTTAATGTATGATATGGTTTACAGTATATGATGCATTTGAAACAACAAAACCTATTCAAAACAAATATTTCATCCGTTTACCAACCATTGTCTGGCCTTAAACACATACACACATTAGAGTCAGACAGGATTTGATTTATTCCCTTCATACATATTTACTTGTTTAGTTTTCATATTTTCTTTCCATTTGATTTCTTTATTTCTATGAATTTGTCACCATTGTTGTTTTGAAGATTAGTGGAAAGATGTTGTTATTGTTGTAGTTGCTGTTGTTTACCTTATACAAAAGGCTGCAATCAACTCTGACCCGTAAATAGGGGAACAAGCATAGAGAACCACCCAGGACTGAAATCAGTGCAGTGGGTTATGCAAGGTGGTCATATATTTATACTTACAAGTGTAGTGTAAGCTTCCGGAATACTCTGCAGATGGTGACGTTTTGAAGTGCTGGGAACTTGGTAACAAAAGCTACACATGATGTGGGATGATTTAACAGGTTCAAAATACTGAGTGGAAGTTTGAATGCCCCAAATCTACTATGTTCAGTTTTTGTGAAAGTTGATGTTGCTATCAGTAAACAGAAAAGCTGAAATCTTTTAACTACAATTAGAATAAATCATTCACCAGATCGTGGGCACGTTGAAAAAAAAAGAGAATATACTTCCTATAGTTTAAAAGGTCTGTTTCTGCAAAAGAAAAAAATGCACAATTTTTCAGATACCTCTTATCAGTCCAAAAACAATACAATAACAAATAGGAGGGATGTGACCTCTTTTACTGAAGTGCAAGCAGCTTTATTCTTGTGGAGAGTGGGAACTCCTTTTATTCTTCTGCTAGGGGGCTTCGGAAATGTCGCTACCATCTGTGTCTTGTGTCGTACCAAGGAACATAATTCTTCTCAGCACGCCTTCATTATTTCCCTTGCTGTGTCAGACCTGATAATGCTGTATGTCGGAATGACACGGCAATGGATACGTGCTGTGTACTACGTGGATCTGCAAGACCTTCATTCCGCAACCTGCAGATTTTACAAATGGATTGTTTATTTCCTCAGCTCCACCTCAGCCTGGTTAGTGACTTGTATCACTGTTCAGAGAACTATGGCGGTTTTGTGGCCGCACAAAATGAGAGCGGTGTGCACTCTGCGTAAAGCGTGGATCACTGTGGCTGTTGTGTACATCACTGCTTTCTTCCTTCATGCTCATTTCTTGGTGGGGATGGAGGTAACCTCGGACAAAAAGTGTGCCACAGTGCCGGGGGTGTACAGCTACTTCAACAAGCACATCTTCACGTGGATAGACATGTGTGCGGCGTCCCTTTTCCCTGCTGTCTTTCTGTTTATCTGTAACATGATCCTGTCCTTCAGGCTATGGCAGAGCAGATCTGTGACAGTCAACCCAACATCCCAAGAGAGTGGTCGCCGCAAGAAAACCGCTTCCCAGACAACCGTGATGGTACTGGCTTTGTCCTGTACGTTTTTAATTCTAACACTACCCATCTGTATCTACCTTATCTGGGCTCAGGAAGCACACGCTCAGATTGTAAACAGTCCTTATCTGCTTGCAGCCAATGAGCTGGCATTAACAATAACCTACATGTTGTGGTACCTCAACAGTGCTGTGAATTTTCTTCTGTATTGTTTTACAGGAACCAAGTTCAGAAGAGAGTTTCTGAGTTGGATTTGCTGCAGTGTTCCGTCTGATTCTTTCAGTTCAGAGAAAACTGCATCCTCCTAAGCAAGTCCAGTACCAGTGCCTCAATCATAAAGTGTATAAAGGAAAATATTCCAGGTTTGAAAGTGAGTGAAACCAAACTGGCCAAAATATCACAGTGTGAAAAATAACTGAGCATTATTTTTATAGAGAAAAACGTTAATCTTCCTTTAAAAACAAAACAAACCCTTTGTTTTTGATGTGCAAGCTCTTTGACAGCAAGATGACAAACGTCATGTATTGTTGTCTGCCCCAGCTTACCATTCTGGGTCTTGGCATCTGTCTCCATCATCACCTCATTCTATGACAGATTTCTCCCACTGAACTATCTCTCTCTTTCTCTCACTCACTATCTCTCTCACTCTCTCTCTCCTTGTTGTTGTTGTTGATTTTGTTGTTGCTTGAAACAGTCCAACTCCAATGGTGTAGATGATTTAAACAGTAAAAGTTTAAGGATATCTGCCCCCATAATTGCTGACATCTTACCTATATTTACAACCTCTGCATTGAAAAATGTTCTTATCCCCAAATGTTTAGAGATGCCAAAGTGATTCCAATCTTTAAATCTGGTGATTCGAATGACCCCTCAAACTACATTCTGTCTACTTTGTCTAAACCACTAGAAAGACATCTGAAGCACAATCTTCTATCACATTTTACGTTGCACAACTTGTTCCACCGGAATCAAAGTAGGCTCAGAGAAAATAATTTCTTTCATACAGCTCTAAGCAACCTATTAGAACAGTGGCACTTAAATATAAACAATGATCTTGTAAAAGGAGCAGTCTTTGTGCACTTTGCCAAAGCCTTTGATACCATGCATTGACCACAATCTTCTCTTAAGGAAACTTACCATCTATGGTGTAGCATCCAAATCACCTTAACTACTACCCTTTTTCCTAACTAATTGAAGACGAGCAGTTTTTCAAGACTCATTTGTATCTTCATTAATGCCCATAAGATACAGTGTTCCCCAGGGATCTGTTCTAGGCCCTATTCTGTTTACAATCTACATCAATGATCTTCCATTGTGTCTTTCTTCCAGTGAATTATTTGCTGATGATACAACCTTGCACAGTATTTTATATTTATATTTTATTCTTTTATCGAGGATAATGGAATATGCACTTATGTAATATTTTACATCCAGTCCCCGTGTGTTTTTGTGGTTTTGTCAAATCTGTCATCTGTTCCCACCGGCGCACATTGGCCTACTCTTACGAAAAGCAGGAAAGGATTTAACATTTTATTTATTTATTTATACCACTTTAAGTCACGAGATTTCTCTGCATGAAATTCAGGCTGCTCTCCCCGGGGAGAGCACGTCGCCACAAGAGCAGTGCCACCTTTTTTGTGGTCTGCAACTGTCTTTCTTTCCCTATTAGAGTGGCTTTTCTCTAAGAATTTTGCCAGGGACAACTCTCTTGTTGCCGTGGGTTTTTTTTACGTGCGCTGCATAATTTTCTGTAACACACGGGACCTCGGTTTATCGTCTCATCCGAAAGACTAGCGCCCAGACCACCACTCATGATCTAATGGATGGGGGAAAAGTTTCGGGCCCAGACGGGATACGAACCACGCACACTTCCGACCCGGACTTTTCGCTTTCTAGACAGGCGCGTTACCTCTAGACCACCGATCCACCGTGCGCAAGATGTTCTGCGTGCGTTCCCACATGGGACCTCGGTTGATAGTTTCATCCGAAGGACTTTTGGGGAGAGTGGAGTCTGCAATGATGTTAACTCCAGGGGAAAATATCCCCTTAAACGGGAATCGAACCTGGGTCATCAGATTGCGAGCGCAATGTTCTAACCACTAGGCTATCCCATCCCCGTACAGGCAAAGAAGTTAAATTAGTATACAGGGATCTGCAAAATGGTATTGATAAACTTGTAACATGGACTGATTATAAGTACATGGCCCTACATCCAAACAAATCTAAATTAATGTTACGCCAAAAAAGTCAAAATATTAAAGCTATCTCAAATAACATTGATGTACTAAAAGTTCGTAATAATGTACTAGAAGAAGTCAATTCGCATAGACTGCTTGGACTTCACATTGGCAATCACTTGTCATGGTCAAGTCATGCCCACGCTCTGTGTAAGCAAACAGCCCCAGACGTGTCTCGGCTCAATAGATTCAAACATTTTTTTATATTCCTACCATAAAATTATTTTTCTATGCATTCATTCAGCCTGGCATTGATTATGCTTCAACATGGTGGGACTTGGCTAGAAAGATATGCTTGAAACCCCTGGAAAGTATATACAGACGTTTGCTAAAACTAATCCTTCTCATATAATCTTCCTTAGTTATAAGTCATTACAAAGAGCTCAATATTCTTCCATTTGGTATAAGATGCCGATATAATAAAGGCATATTTATGTATAAAATCATGGGCAATCTTTCCCCTGCATACGTTTGTGAAAGATTTGTAGTTAAAAACATTCCTGATAAAATTACCCTCGTTATCCCTCGCGCAAGAACTGATCTTTTTTTTTTATGACATCCCTTGAATATTCAGGTAGAAGACAATGGATCGAAATCTCCTCCTTTATCAAAAGCAAAAGCAGTTTGACTTCTTTCAAAAGAGCCTACTACAATTATCTGTTCAAAATGTTATAAAGTATTTTCCTGACAAGAATGACACAAAATGTCATATATGTGAAATGTAAGTTCTTTCTTTGTTTTGTTGTTGCCCTTTCATTAATTTTTGTGTTCCCTTATTAACTTCTGGACTACGTATCCACTCTGCCTACATCGAATTAGGCTCTGTTCTTGACAAAGTTGTGTGCTTGACGTGCTGTGTGTGTGTGTGTGTGTGTGTGTGTGTGTGTGTGTGTGTGTGTGTTTGTGTGTGTGTGTGTGTGTGTGTGTGTAAACAGTCTGCACAAGCATATCGAAGTTTTTGTGCTCTCTCTCTCTACAATTTTCCTTAGACATCATCTTCTTTTTGTGATTTGGTTAGGCTTGACATAGGGGTCATGAGAATAGTCTTTGTTTTTCTACTTTGATGAGTTATAAATCTGTACTTCTAGTGCATTTGCTTTTCCACTGATATGAATGAACCCATTGTTTCATCCCAAGCCCAAGAAATGTATTGTGGCTCAGAGCCAATGTACATTAAACCATTTCAGAGGTCAGAGTTCTCTCTCTCTCTCTCTCTCTCTCTCTCTCTCTCTCTCTCTCTCTTCTCTCTCCTCTCTCTCTCTCTCTCTCTCTCTCTCTCTCTCTCTCTCTCTCTCTCTCTCTCTCTCTCTCTCTCTCTCTCTCTCTCTCTCTCTCTCTCTCTTAATCGTAATAAATAACATAGTCCCTACTCAGGGCGAGAGCTGGATGAAAACGTATGTCAATACTTAGATATAACCCTTAGGAATAAAGATTTTAATTCAATCAATCAATCAATTAACCAATCAATCAATCAATCTCACTGTTTCTGTGTGTTTGTAGGATAATCTTGATAATCTTGTTCCAAATTTTTTTTGGAATTTTTTAATGTTGTGGTTGTTGCTGCTCGTTTTGTTGTTGCTGTTGTTATTTTTTGGGAGGCGTGGTTGGAGAATGGTTCCATACCTCAGTGGGAGTCTGTCAATGCTCTCTCCTATCCCTGACACTGTTCAATGTCTTCCTTGAGCGCATAATGACTGATGCCTTAGAAGATCACATTGACACAATCAGTATTGGATGGCGGATAATCACCAACCTCAGGTTTGCCGATGCTGATTTCCTACCTGAGACTTTCCCCATCATATCTGTCCCTAATTTTCAACAGAATCTTTCACCTCCTAAATGTGTTTGCGAGTGTGTATGTGTGTGTGTGTGTGTGTGTGTGTGTATGTGTGTGTGTGTGTGTGTGTGTGTATGTGTGTGTGTGCGTGCGTGCGTACGTGCGCGCGCGCGCATGGATTTGAAATCTGTTGTTCATTATGTTTAAGGAGAGTTGCATGCGTGTAAATGATGCAAGCGCTTCGATTTGTTTGTTTTTACAAGATTCAGCGCTATATAAATTCCATTTATTATTATTGTTATTGTTATTATTATTATTATTATTACATCGACGGACTGACAGGAAACTAACAGAACTAGACGCCAGCGCCCTGCCAATCACTACCAAGATCACAGTCAGTGGATAAAAAACCCTCGAGGTTCTAGATCACTTCAAGTACCTTGGAGCTATTATTACTGAAGAAGGTTCAAAGACCGAATTCCTCGCAAGAGCTACACAAACAATAGCAGCAATGGAGAAGCTCAAGACCATCTGGAAAGACCGAAACATCTCTCTTAGGACCAAGGTCAAGCTACTGCATGCACTGGTCATCTCCATATATCTGTATACATGCTAATCCTGGACATTGAAGGCAGATCTACAAAGGAGGATCCAGGCTTTGGAGATGACATGCTCCGAAGACTCCATGGCATTTCATACACGGACCACATTACCAACGAAGAAGTCCGACAAACCTTCACCCTACAAGTAAAGCACTACAAAGACCTGTTGACCCCAGTCAAGAAAAAGGAAGCTCAGATGGTACGGACATGTGACTAGATCAGATGGGCTGTCCAAAACCATACTGCAGGGAACAGTGCAGGGGAAGAGAAGGCGAGGCAGACAGAGGAAGAAATGGGCAGACAACATCACTGAATGGACAGGGAAGAGCTTCTCCACAACCCAGGCACTTGCCCACAACCGCTGCAAATGGAGCCAACTGGTGCAAACTTCGTTACTGCAGTGCCCCTACGACCCCGGAGGAGGTTACAGGAGCAGAGGAAATGAGATTGTTTGGGGTTGTTGTTGGTGTTGAGGTTATAATATTGGTGGTCATGTTACTTTTTGTTGTTGGCTTTTGTTTATATTTGTTTTGTTTGTTTGTCTTTTACTAGGAGATAATATTAGGCACATAAAAAAAAATCAATAGAAATGTTCTTGGTAGTAGATGTTAAAAAGACTGCTAGACAAAATAACAGGTTACCTTTTAAAACAAATGTTATGCCACTTGTTTTGTTGTTGTTATTAGAAAACCAACAAAAATATTGTCTAAATACTATACAGTGCACGCAGAAAATAGGCTAAAAATCACAAGGATGCTTTCCACTACAGTCAGAGATAA
>CM054141.1:54142364-54147364 GCA_028751875.1 Rapana venosa
CACACACACACACACACACACACACACACACACACACAACACACACACACACACACACACACACACACACACAACACAACACACACACACACACACACACAAAGTGCGACAAATTGAACGAGTTACAGAAAACAAAAACTCCGAATATGATCCTTTTCCATTTAGATTTTCAAGTGGAATGCCCTACCATCTCATTCATGTCTCTTGAAACTGCACACGTTGCCAAGATGTGAAAGCGGGCAGGAAATGACACAGCCAAGATGCCATCGGAGACGAAATCCATGACAAAAAGTAAAGGTAGACATATCGTAACGGAAATGTGAATGAAAAAGGGAGACACGTGATATACCGACTCCATGCAAACCAAGTTCCAACATCTTGATACATATGTACATACGTACATACGTACATACATACATACACACATACATACATAAATGCATGCATACATACATACATACATACATACATACATGCATGCATGCATACATACGTACGTACATACATACATAAATACATATATACATACATACATGCATGCATACATACATACATACATACATACATACATACATACATACATACATACATACATGCATGCATGCATGCATGCATACATACATACATACATACATACATACATACATACATACATACATACATACATACGTACGTACGTACGTACATACATAAATACATGCATACATACAAACATACGTACATACATACATACGTACATAGATACGTACATACGTACGTACATACATACATACATACGTACATACATACACACATACATACATACATACATACATACATACATACATACATACATACATGCATACATACATACATACATACATACATACATACATACATACATACATACATACATACGTACGTACGTACGTACGTACGTACGTACGTACATACAAACAAACATACATACATACATACGAACATATATACATACACACGCACATACATGCATACATACATACAAACATACATACATACGAACATACATACATACAAACAAACATACATACATAAATACGTACGTACATACATACATGCATACATACATACATAAATACATACATACATACATACATACATACATACATACATACATACATACATACATACTTACATGATTACATACATACATACATACATATATAAATACATACATACATGCATACATTCATAAAGCCAGACAGACAGATAGACAGACAGATTTGACAGGTAGGTAGGCAGCCTGGCACACACAGACAGGGGACACAGGCATAGGCAAACACGCACACACATATACACACACATGCGCGCACGCGCACACACACACATACACTCGCACACCACACCACACCACACCACCCCACACCATACAACACCACACCAAACCACAACACAACACACACACACACACCACCACCACACCACACACACACAACCACCATCACACCACACCAAACACACACGCACACCACACCACACACACAAAGACACACATACACACCACACACACACTATCACACCACACCAAAAACCCCACACACACACCACACACACACACAAAACACACACATACACACACCAAACACACATACACACACCAACCACACTCGCACGCACACACACACACACACACACAACACACACACAACCATCATCACACCACCACAAACACACACACGCACACCACACCACACACACACAAACAACATATACACAACACACACACACACACCAAACACCAAACACACAAAACACCCCAAAACACCACACACAGTGTTATTGTTAGGCTTTCCTCAGTTCAGCACACTTTGTGTTTACTAGGCTCTGCGCTCTACAGTACACACTGTCACTAGTACACACTGTCACTAGTACACACTGTCACTAGTACACACTGTCTCTCGGAGACAGTACACACTGTCACTAGTACACACTGTCTCTCGGAGACAGTACACACTGTCACTAGTACACAATGTCACTAGTACACACTGTCACTAGTACACACTGTCTCTCGGAGACAGTACACACTGTCACTAGTACACACTGTCTCTCGGAGACAGTACACACTGTCACTAGTACACACTGTCACTAGTACACACTGTCACTAGTACACACTGTCTCTCGGAGACAGTACACACTGTCACTAGTACACACTGTCTCTCGGAGACAGTACACACTGTCACTAGTACACACTGTCACTAGTACACACTGTCACTAGTACACACTGTCTCTCGGAGACAGTACACACTGTCACTAGTACACACTGTCTCTCGGAGACAGTACACACTGTCACTAGTACACACTGTCACTAGTACACACTGTCTCTCGGAGACAGTACACACTGTCACTAGTACACACTGTCACTAGTACACACTGTCTCTCGGAGACAGTACACACTGTCACTAGTACACACTGTCACTCGGACACAGTACACACTGTCACTAGTACACACTGTCACTCGGAGACTGTGTCACTAGTACACACTGTCACTCGGAGACTGTGTCACTAGTACACACTGTCACTCGGAGACTGTGTCACTAGTACACACTGTCACTCGGAGGCAGTACACACTGTCACTCGGAGGCAGTACACACTGTCACTCGGAGACAGTACAGTACACACTGTCACTCGGAGACAGTACACACTGTCACTCGGAGACAGTACACACTGTCACTCAGAGACAGTACACACTGTCACTCGGAGACAGTACACACTGTCACTCGGAGACAGTACACTCTGTCACTCAGAGACAGTACAGTACAACACTGTCACTCGGAGACAGTACACACTGTCACTCGGAGACAGTACACTCTGTCACTCAGAGACAGTACAGTACAACACTATCACTCGGAGACAGTACACACTGTCACTCGGAGACAGTACAGTACAACACTGTCACTCGGAGACAGTACAGTACACACTGTAACTCGGAGACAGTACACACTGTCTCTGTACCATCTGGAAATAAAATTTTGACTTGACTTGACTTGACTTGACTCGGAGACAGTACACACTGTCACTAGTACACACTGTCACCCGGACACAGTACACACTGTCACTCGGAGACAGTACACACTGTCACTCGGAGACAGTACACACTGTCACTAGGAGACAGTATACACTGTCACTAGGAGACAGTACACACTGTCACTCGGACACAGAAAATACTGTCACTAGTTGCCTTCACCTCCACCACCCCCACCTAAGTGTGTTGTGTATATAAATTTGATATTTGTTTATCTTGATATTTATGGATAGTTGCATGCGTGTGAATGATTTGAATGCAAGCGCTTTGATTTGTTTACTTTACAAGATTCAGCGATATATAAATTCCATACATTATTATGATTATGATTATGATTATTATGATTATGATTATGATTATGATTATTATGATTATTATGATTATTATTATTATCATCATCATCATCATCATCATCATCATCATCATCATCATCATCATCATCATCATCATCATCATCATTATTATTATTATTATTATTATTATTATTATTACTAGTACACACTGTCACTCGGAGACAGTACAGTACACACTGTCATTCGGACACAGTACACACTGTCACTCGGACAAGTACACACGTAAGTACACACTAGATGACGAAGTTGGCTACTGTCCTATGGCTGTTTGCAGTTACCTGGCATGAAGGCAGCCATATTCCGTAGGTGTGTGTGTGTGTGTTGTGTGTGTGTGTGTGTGTGTGTGTGTGTGTGTTTGTGTGTGTGACAAAGTCAAAGTCAAAGTCAAACTTTTATTTTCAAAGTCAACCTTTTATTTTCAGATGGTACATTGAATAAGCAGTATATTTGCTTTTTTTCCATCAAGCCATCTATCTAAAGAAAAAATAAGCGAGAAAAAAAGATAATGTATATGCAGACATAAAATAAAAATAAAAAACCTAATTTATGGTAAACTATTCAATCAAACAAGAAAAGACAATGTTGTGTGTGTGTGTGTGTGTGTTGTTGTGTTGGTGGTGGTATGTGTGTGTGTGTGTGTGTGTGTGTGTGTGTGTGGGGTGTGGTGTGTGTGTGTGTGTGTGGCGTGGTGTGGTGGGTGTGGTGTGGTGTGGTGGGTGGTGTGGTGTGTGTGTGGTGTGGTGTGTGGTGGTGGTGTGTGTTGTGTGTGTGTGGTGTGGTGGTGGTTGGTTGGTGTGTGTGTGTTGTGTGTGTGTGGTTGTGGTGTGGAGGGTTGTGGTTGGTGGTGTGTGTGTGTGGTGTGGTGTGTGGTGTGGTGGTGTGGTGTGTAGTGTGTGGTGGTGTGTGTGTGTGTGTGGTGGTTGTTGTGTGTGGTGGTGTGGTGTGTTGTGTGTGGTGTGTGTGTGTGTGGTGTGGTTGTGTGTGGTGGTGTGGTATGTGTGTGGTGTGTATGTGTGTGTGTGTTGTGTTGGGTGTGTGTATTGTGTGTGTATGTGTGTGGTGTTGTGTGGTGGTTTGTGTGTGTTGTGTGGTTGTGTAGTGGTGGTGTATGTGTTGTTGTGTGGTGTGTGTGTGTGTGGGTTGTGTGTGGTGTGTTTGGTGTGTGGTGGTGTGGTGGTGGTGGTATGTGTGTGTGTGGTGTGGTGGTGGTGGTATGTGTGTGTGTGGTGTGGTGGTGGTGGTATGTGTGTGTGTGGTGTGGTGGTGGTGGTGGTGGTGTGGTGTGTGGTGGTGGTGGTGGTGGTGGTGGTGGTGTGTGTGGTGGTGTGGTGGTGTGTGTGTGTGTGTGTTGTGTGTGTGTGTGTGTGCAAATATTTAAACAAAGGTCACCTCATAATTGTCATTGTTATAATAAACACAGAAGGATTGCGTCACTTTTTTGTCCGCCTGCACACACCACCCGCTTTTGCGTCACAAAAGAAACGTCATTTCCGCACTTTGCGCAAGTCTGTGTTCTTTTATGTTGTGTCCAGGTATGGGTGGATTTTGTTTGATTTTGTTGTTGTTGCAGGGGCGGGTGTTTTTGTTGTTTGTTTAGTGGGCTTTGT
>CM054141.1:54152364-54154864 GCA_028751875.1 Rapana venosa
ATAATAACCCAATACTTATACAGTCTCACAATAAAAACAAGGGGAAATAACCCTTTTCAAAACAGCTCCCCCCCAACAACCCCCCCCCCCCCAAGCAAGCAAATAAAAGAAAACCATAAAAATACCCCCCCCCCCACCCCCACCCCCAAAAAAACCTTAACCAAAACAAACAAACAAACAAAAGAGAAGGAAAAACCAAACCAACAAAGATGATAAAAAAAGAGAAAAACAGACAGACAACAACAACAAGAACAAGAACAACAACAGAGCCAAGAAAAATAACACAACCAAACTTAATAAGTCATAAAGATAAACATCTACACATTGTCAAATGGTACACATACTTGTTACACATAATTATAAATCAATTAATTAACAAACAAGATCATTTCAAATAACAATGAAATATTTCCCTCAAACTCACAGAGAGAGAGAGATAGAGACAGAGACAGACAGACAGACAGACAGAGAGATACAGAGAGAGAGAGAGAGAGAGAGAGAGAGAGAGAGAGAGAGAGACAGACAGACAGACAGACAGAGAGAAACACAGAGAGACCGAGACAGAGACAGACAGACAGACAGACAGACAGATGGAGAGTGCTAGGTAAGGTAAGCTGGTACAAACACACGCTCAGTTACGCAATTCATACAGCTGACATCCTAAAGTAAAACAACTGTGGAAATGATTGGTGGTAAGATCCACTCCTAGGTCCTGTACATCAATTGCGATATCAGACGAGACATCGTTTTTATGTTGTTGTTGTTGTTGTTGTTGGGTTATTGGGGGGGAGTCTAGACTTCCATGTGCTCACGGCATACATCTATGCAGGCCCTCACAAAGACACTGTGAATGTCAGAATAAAAGGGAGAGAGAGAGCGAGAGAGAGAAGAGAGAGAGAGAGAGAGAGAGAGAGAGAGAGAGAGAGAGAGAGAGAGAGAGAGAGAGAGAGAAAGATACAAAATAATATCAAATAAAACTGAGAGACAGACAGACAGAGAGACAGACAGGCAGAGAGAGTACCACCGCAACTACTACTACTGCTGCTGCTGTTGCTGTTGTTGTTGCTGCTGCTGCTACCAGTACTGCTACTGTTGTTGTTGCTGCTGCTGCTGCTTTGCCTCTTCCACGTCTGCTAATAAATATACTGCTACTGTGGCTGCTGCTGCATCTACCAATACTGCTTCTGTTTGGATGATGATGAGATGATGATAACAACACAGGTGACGATATCTATTTAAAAATGTAAAAGAAAGAGTAGCCAATAAATTTTTTGTCGTCATCGTCATCATCATCATCATCGTCGTCGTCGTCGTCGTCATCATCATCATCATCATCATCATCATCATCATCATCATCATCATCATCATCATCATCATCATTTCTACAGGGTGTTTGGAAGTAGCTCTCTTTACCTCAAAATGAAACTTTGATTATGAACAAACAATAGACAAATTTTAACACAAAATCTATAATAATAATAAAAAGCTGACTAAAAATCTGATTCAGAAACAGACAGTCAAACAAACAGACAGATAGACCAACAAACAGCAGGCACACACACACACACACACACACACACACTCGCCCCCCCCCCTCCCACACACCACAGACCACATAAACAAGACCCTAAGGAGATCCTGACAAAAAAAAACAACACCCAACCAAACCCAAGGACAGTGCGTGTATTTTTTTCCATTTTATCTTTCTGCTGCTGCCCACCTTATCCGTTTTTGAGCGGGCGTTTTATACCATTCATAAACTGGGCCACTAACATATTGATGGATCACACATAATTGCAGTCTGTTTGTCAGGACAGGAGCGAGCTAGCGTGGGTGCTAGGTTCTAAAATAACCATTAACCTTTGCTAGGAATTCGGTGAGCAAGGGCAACACAGCAGACGACTAATCAGGAGAGGAGTCGACATCAGAAAGAAAGAAAGACAGAAAGACAGAGAGAAAAGAAAAAGATGCAACTAGCAAAAAGCTGGACGACTGATAATTTGAGACAAGTGAATGTGCATGCCTGCGTCCATGAAATCGTTAATGAACACACTTTCTTTCGTTCGTGCAATGGTCAGAGCGCTCGGGATGAAAATCACAGACAGACAGACAGACAGACAGACAGACACACACACACACACACACACACACACACACACACACATATCCCTGTGCGGGCGAGCGCAAGCGCGTATGCCGATACACACGCAAACGTAGGCGCACACGCATGCACACACGCTTAGGCACTCCCACCTACGCACACATCCACGCACACATGCACATGCATATAAAGTTTCTATTTTAATGATAAAATGCACACGCAAGTGCGTGCACACACAGACATACCCATACAGATACAGACACACACACACACACACACACACACACAAAGGCAAAGAAATCTAAACACTGTGTGTCACATTTTTTTCTGTTCTTTTGCTCTGAGAACAGTCTTTTCAAAAGTAAATTTCAAAAGCTCAAGTAGGTCTTGAGCAGTGCT
>CM054141.1:54159864-54179864 GCA_028751875.1 Rapana venosa
GCAATTCGTTCCACTCAAGGCCAGTCCACTCTCTGATATTGTCTTCCCATCGTTATCTCTGTCTGCCTCTTCGTCTACCTCCTTGTGCTGTTCCCCGTAGGGATGGGCACCTATACTAACTACTGGATACGGGTCTTGCTATCACTGGTCATTATTCTCGCTTGTCGGGGATCTTGGTATTATGTGACCCTTAACCTCTATACCCAAGCCATAATTATTTGTTGGTCCCATACTACAGAGTGAAGAGTTTCTGGTTGTAATTGAGTCTGCAGTGTATGTTTGTGTGTGTATGTGTGTATGTGTGTATGTGTGTATGTGTGTATGTGTGTGTGTATGTATGTATGAATGTATGTATGTATATGTGTGTATGTGTGTATGTATGTATGTATGTATGTATGTATGTATGTATGTGTGTCTGTTTGTATGTATGTGTATGTATGTATGTTTGTATGTTTGTTTGTATGTATGTATGTGTATGTATGTATGCATGCATGTATGTATATGTGTATGTATGTATGTATGTATGTATGTATGTATGTATGTGTATGCATGTATGTATGTATATATGTATGTATGTATGTGTGTGTGTATGTATGTATGTATGTATGTATGTATGTATGTATGTGTGTATGTAGTATGTGTATGTATGTATGTATATATGTATGCATGTATGTATGTTTGTATGTATGTATGTGTGTGTATGTATGTATGTATGCATGTACGTATGCATATACGTATGCATGCAAGTATGCATGTATGTGCGTATGTATGTATGTAAAGGTAAAGGTGTCCCATACCTATGTGGTCGTAGGGGAGCGAGGCGTCAGAGACCTCAGTTCTCTAGGGCCAGCGTATTGAGGGCGGCGCCCATCTCCTCTCCCTCGCTGCTTTACCTTCCCTGACCCTAAAGAGGGCAGGTACCCATTTACAGCTGGGTGAACTGGGGGAACTGTACTGAAGCCAATGCGCGCAAACGGTCACCCATCCAACTGGTAACCACGCTCGACGCTGCTTAACTTGGCTGGGGAAAAATCAGTGCTCCGACCACTGAGCTATCCCGTCCCCTGTATGTATGTATATATGTATGTATGTCTGTCTGTCTGTCTGTCTGTCTGTCTGTGTGCATGCCTGCATGCCTGGAAAGGATAAAGAGATGGCGGTAAGAGGAGGACAAGAAACAACAAAAAAGAAGAGGATTTCAAGAAAAACAACTGGCATCTTCTATAAAGTTCTTCACACTGCGAATCCAAGTCTACCCCCCCCCATCCTACCACTACCACCCCCAAGCACTCCTCATAATGAAGAGATATCAAATTCCTTTCATTCAGTCATCCCGGAAAGGCCAAACGGTCACAATTTCTGTCAATGAAAAATGAAGATATCACTTAAAAAAAAACCCAAAACAAACAACCCCCCCCCTAACCAAATTAAAAAAACCACAAACCTCGCCAGTTATGTAAGAGAGATTGACACCAATCTGTATAATCTGTATATAAAAAGAACCTCGAAAAATATTTTTGAACAAGGTTGTCAAATCATACACATTTCATACGAAAAGGTGAACGCTCGAAAGAGGAGTAGACGTCGCTTTTTCTCTGTTTCTGGTCCATCAATCTGGAATGACCTCCCTCTCTCCCTTCGCCAAAAGTCTTCTTATGTAAAAGGTAAAGGTAAAGGAGTCCCATAACCTAAAGGTCGTAGGGGAGCGAGGCGTCAGAGACCTCACTTCTCTAGGGCCAGCATTTTGAGGGCGGCGCCCATCTCCTCTCCCTCGCTGCTTTACCTTCCCTGACCCTAAAGAGGGCAGGTACCCATTTACAGCTGGGTGAACTGGGGGAACTGTACTGAAGCCAAGGCGCGCAAACGGTCACCCATCCAACTGGTAACCATGCTCGACGTTGCTTAACTTAGTTGGGGGAAAGCGAGTGCTCCGACCACTGAGCTATCCCGTCCCCTTCTTATAATTTAATACGGTCTTCTTTTAAATTAATACGGCCTCAAGACACATTTATTTCAAACCTAAGATTCTCCCCTCTTCTTCCATTTTATTTTTGTCCCTACCCTCAACAGCCAAAACCCCATCACCCTGCCGGAGTGTACAACCTTTATGCGTGTGCGTTTGTGTGCGTGCGTGCGTGTGTGTGTATACATTTAAATTTGTAAAAACTATTAATTGTAAATGGCTGCATGTGAATGAGTGGGATGAACGAAAGCGTTTTGATTTGGGTTTTTGTCTGTGTGCAAGATATGGCGCTAGATAAAATCCATGTATTATTATTATTATTATTATTATTATTATTATTATTATTATTATTATTATTATTATTATTATTATTATTATACTACACAGGGCGAAGTGGGGGACGGGATAACCTATCGGTTAGAACATTGTGTTCGCAATCTGACGACCCGGGTTCGAATCCCGTTTTTTCCCCTGGAGTTAACATCAGTACCGACTCCACTCTCCCCAAAAGTCTTTCGGATGACCGAGGCCCCGTGTGCGAACTAACGCAGAACTTCTTGCGCACACGATAATTCCTGTTCCGCTTTTCGAAAGAGTAGGCCATTGTGTGCCATGTGGGAACAGATGACAGAAGTAACAAAACTGCAAACACACGGAGACTGGATGTCCAAAAAAAGCACATGAGTTCTCGACATAAAGTAAAGGTAAAGGTGTCCCATAACCTATGTGATAGTAGGGGAGCGAGACATCAGAGACCTCAGCTTCTCTAGGGGCCAGCATAATGAGGGCGGCGCCCATCTCCTCCCCCTCGCTGCTTTACCTTCCCTAACCCTAAAAGAAGGCAGGTACCCATTGACAGCTGGGTGAACTGGGGGACTGTACAACATACACACTAACACACAATGCCAAAAAAAAAGAAGAATAAATGAAATGGCACGATCCAGACTTGGCCTTCACATCAGAAGGGGCAGACAGAAAGACGTAGAAGAAGGAAGAAGATCCCTGGCCACCTGCGACTTGGTTGGCTCAAGAATAGTGAACAGGAGAAACATCATCGTAAATTATTGTCAGACAATTCTGAGATTGCCAGAGAAGAAGGGTGAGACGTAGTGGGAATGGAGGTGGGGTGGGGGGTTTGGGGGGAGGGTAGGGGGGTAGGGCATCCATGCTATCAGTGTGTGTGTATGTGGAGGGGAGGGGGGTAAGTAGGTGGATGGGTGGGTGGGTAGGTGGGTGAGGTGTGTGTGTTAGAGATGTATATAGAAGCTCAGTTAAGAGGAAAGGAGGGATAGTTATCTTCACACATGTGGATGTGCGCACGCACGCAAGCATGCACGCACGCAGACGCACATACACACATAACACACACGTGCGGACGTACGCCCGCACGCACACATACATAACAGACACACGTACACACACGTACACACACACACACACACACGTACACACGTACACACACACATACGAATACACATCCTGCCCACCCACCCAATCATCCCTCTACACACACACACACATACACACACACACACACATGTGGACGTATGCACGCACGTGCCACACACATACACACACTTGTGGACGTAAGCACGCGGGCGCGCGCGCACACACACACACACACACACACACATACAAACACACACACACACCCGCGTACCCACCCACTTAGCTACACACACACACACACACACACACACACACACACACACACACACAACAACACACACACACACACACACACACACACACACACACACACACACACACACACACACACACACACACACACACACACCACCACACACAACGTTTGCAATCACCTGTATGTGCCAGATATTGAACTGTGAGCAGCGACTGTGAAATTAAAGAGGTTTTGCGTTCAGAGACTAATACACACACACACACACACACACACACACCACACGCACGCACACAACACACACACGCACCACACACACACACACACACACACACACAGCACACGCCGGCGCACACACACACACACACAACACACACACACACACACACACACACACACACAGGAGCAGTGTACGGGGTTTTCGGGCTGTGAGGTCTGGTAATTGCAATTACAACATTCGCTCTTTCTGTTGCTATGGAGTGTTTATAAATAAACACTGAAGTACTCAACAAACATACAGAGACACAAGAGAGAGAGAGAAGAGAAGAAGACGAGAGAGCAGAACGCAGAGCAGACGAGCAGAAGACGAACAACACGAGAAGAGAGAGAGAAGACTATGCATAGTCACAACACACACGCAACTTGTAGTACTGCGGCGCGTATTACAGCATTCAACACACCACGCACGTCGGGGGCGCGCGCACATCACACACACACACACACACACACACACACACACACACACACACACACACACACACACACAACACACACAGAGCAGGTACGGGGTTTTCCGGGCCTGTAGAGGTCTGGTAAATGCATTACAACATTCGCTCTTTTCTTTTTGCCTACTGCGAAGTATTTTTAATTAACACTGAATGTACTTGCTATCAACATACAGAGACACAGAGAGAGAGAGAGAGAGAGAGAGAGAGAGAGAGAGAGAGAGAGAGAGAGAGAGAGAGAGAGAGAGAGGAGATGAGAGAGAGAGAGAGAGAGAGATTATGCATAGTGTGTTATGAAAACGGAGTTTTTGGTAGTAATGTGGTTTTTGTTGTTGTTTGGGTTTTTTAAGGGCAGGGGGTTTGGGGATTTGGTGCATTTCTTCTTTTGTTCTTTGCTTTTGTTTTTTTTCTTGTTTGGTTGGTTGGTTGAGATTTTTGGGGTTGTATTTTGTTGTGGGTTTTGTCGGGGTATTTTTGCGCTTTTGTTTCTAGAACAAAGTCTGTTCCCTTTAATCTCTACGTGCAGATAAGTACCAAGACAGGATAAGCAAAAGCAACCAGATTTGCACCAAAATCCGGATCTAACAGATATAACTGAACACAAAAGGAAAAGACAAAAACTAGGCAATGGCAACATATAGCAATAAGTTTCACATCAAAATTGGATGTCAAGGGCTGGATAGCGTAGTGGTTAGAGCGTTGCGCTCGCGTTCTGACGGCTGGGTTCGAGCCACCATCAAAGCACTCGTTCAAGAGATTCTTCTCCTGGATTTTACATCAGTAACGACTTCATTCCCCCGAAAGTCCCTCAAATGACACTATAAACCGAGATCCCGATTGTCAAACACGCAGAAAAAAAAGTCATCTGAGCGCTTTGATTTGTTGCTTTACAAGATTCAGCGCTATATAAATTCCATTCATTATTTATTATTATTATTAACATATCGTGCAGCCCTCAATATGCTGGCCCCTGGAGAAGCTGAGGTCTCTGACATTTCGCTCCCCAACGACCGCCTAGGTTCTGGGAACACCCTAACTTCTAGATGCTTCAAATCTTGTCGTCTGTGTAACCAGTTTCTTTCTGTAAACGTACTGTCTGGTTGTTCATGTCTGAGATCAATCATTCCCCAGGTACTACATGATCCAGGTCTAGCCTCTTCCAGATTCGTTCTGTCCCGAATCCAACCTGCCTCCAGCATTACAATAGTCCATGTCCAGTGTACCTGAATTTATCTTTTACCGGTCACAACTCGTCCAAAATGTAATCCGTTTCAAAGCCACTCTGTAACCGGTCCGATTTATCCCAAATCCGTTGTCTCAAGTTCATATTTCCCAAATCCAATTAGTTTATAATGAATACTCTTTAATTCTGTATCCAGGATAGACTGTGCATGAGATAACTGAGGAACACATTTCCAAACCACAGAGGTCCACAAAAAGAGAATCAGCCAAGCGGTTGACGCGTTTTGATCTGCCGTCTCAAGTTTCTAGTTTGAATCTTGAAGGGGAAGGGGGGGGGGGGGGGGGGGGCAACTAGCAGATCACCTTGAGACTGCGACAACACAGCGGATGAGACATCTTTTCATGCATGGTTATTTTCAAGTGCCTCACGTTATTGGCACCCATACTTCAACCTCGCAGGGGGCGGGATAGCTCAGTGGTCGGAGCACTCCCTATCCCCCAGCCAAGTTAAGCAGCGTCGAGCGAGGTTACCAATTGGATGGGTGACCGTTAGCGCGCCTTGGCTTCAGTACAGCCCCCCCCCTTCCCCCAGTTCACCCAGCTGTAAATGGGTACCTGCCCTCTTTAGGGTCAGGGAAGGTAAAGCAGCGAGGGAGAGGAGATGGGCGCCGCCCTCAATATGCTGGCCCCTTGAGAAGTGAGGTCTCTGACGCCTTGCTCCCCTACGACCTTCTAGGCTATGGGACACCTTTACCTTTTTTACTTCAACCTTAGAACATTAGTTTCTCTCTTTAACAGAGAGTACTGGCTGTTATGAAAGGAAGACCAAAAACAACGTGGAGGAGGACTGTAAAAAGTGAGATGAAGGCCACGCAGCACTCTTGGGGATCAGTGACTAGGTTGGCCCAGGATAGGCAGGAGTGGAAGCGCTTTGTTGCTGCCCTACACACCACTGGATGTAATGGTTAATGATGATGATGATGATGACTGGCTGTTATGCAAGGAGTTTCGTCACGGATAAAGTACAATCTGCACGCAACATTTCCAAGCATAAGACACAGTATTGACACAGGGCTTGAGGGCGCTTTGCCGACACCGACGGCTGACATGACATTTGGCCCGGGCTAGTGACCTTTTATTTTCAATGTTGGCATGATTAACCTGACCTTGTGTTTGCGTCATTCCTTTTCTCTCTTCTCGCTTTATTTATTTGACCCAGCAACAAAGCCGCAAATCCATTTCTTTTGCGTGCTCATTTTGTTGTTCTTTGACCGTTTTTCTCTGTATGTAGTTTGAACGTACAGATTGAAAAAAAGCTAAACCCATCTCTGTTTTGCGCTTAATTCTTTTTTTAAAATAAATTTTCACGGGTGATTGGTGACGATTTTTGATTGTACTGATAGCATTGTCCATTTTTATTAGTTGTACATGGATATTGTGTTTTTGGAAGAAGTAATGCAAGACAAAGAAATGTAAACTCAATTCTTAATGTTGTAGTTTACATAATCATACCCGTATCATACAATTTGTGGGTGGTTGACTTTAATCATCAAGTTTTATCATCATAATGATGATGATGATTATTATTATCCTGATTATCATTATCATCATTATATATATGGTCGTTGTTGTCATTATTACTATCATTATTATTAATAATTTTATTTTGATGATGATGATGATGGTGATGATGATGATGATGGTGATGATGATGATGATGATGATGATGATGATGATGATGATGATGATGATGAAACTCGAACCCACACTCCATGTCCTTTTCAACTCGCGAGTTTGAAGCTCTTACCACTACACTACCTAGCTCCCTGCTCGATGTTCGAGAACCAAAATAGCCCAGCTGCAATCAAGCCTCGTCATACTATATCTACACCGAGTCCACAAGATGCTGCACAGATTAAAGTGTCAACTGCAGTGAGTTATGGAAGCGGGCCTGCCCAGAGTGTATACAAACGACAGGCGAGATTGTGTTGGTCGGTCACCTTCTGCAAATCGATAGCTGTTTATGTTATATAAAGGGAAGACGAGTGCATTGGCGGTGTGGGCATCTTATGTAAAGGAAGATTTGAGGACGTTGGGAAAATATCAAATAAAATACGGTCACTCTCTCTCTCTGTGTCTGTGTATATATATCTATATTATATATATATCTATATATATATATATATATGTATCTGTATATATATATATATATATATATATATATATTATATATCACAGAGTAAAAGCATCAAAACCAACGTATAAAGATGTTCCCAATATTTCGGCTTTCGCCTTTCTCAGGGTGGGTGGGGGATGGTTATATATATATATATATATATTATATATATATTATATATATATATATATATATATATATATATATATATTATGCAGTGTGTGAGAGAGGGAGGGACAAATAGACAGACACAGAGAAACACAGAGAGACAGGCACAGAGAAAGACAGAGACAGAGAAGTGAGTGCGCTGCAATAAGTAGACGATGTTGCTGCTGCTGTTGATGGTGATGATGGTGATGTGTGTGTGCGTGCGTGCGTGTGTGCGTGCGTGTATGTGTGTGCGTGCGTGCGTATGTGTGTGTAGGTACAAAGTACAGCAGAGCTATTGCAAAGCAAATTGATATTGGTTATGCAAGAGAAGGAGACAGCATACACAGTTGAGCAACTAGTAAACGAGGTTAGAGCCAGTGCGGAATATAAAGAAATAAACATACGGACATTCTAGCATGTACGGTGTTGTGGTGTGTGTGTGTTGTGTGTGTGCGCACGTGCGTCGTGTGTGATGTGTGTGTGTAATGTGTGTGTGTGTGAGTGTGTGTGTGTGTAATGTGTGTGTGTGTGAATGTGTGTGTGTGGTGAATGTGTGTGTGTGTGTGAATGTGTGTGTGTGTGTGGTGTGAATGTGTGTGTGTGTGGTGAATTGTGTGTGTGTGTGTGAATGTGTGGTGTGCATGAGTGTTTGTGCAGTGAGAATGTGTGTGTGTGTGTGTGTGTGATGTGTGTGTGTGGAATGTGTGAATGTGTGTGTGTTGTGTGGTGTGAATGTTTGTTGTGATGTGTTGTGCATGATGGTGTGTTTGTGTGGGTGTGAATGTGTGTGTGTGTGTTTGTGGTGTGGTGTGTGTGTGTGTGTTGTGTGTGTGTGTGTGTGTGTGTGTGTTGTGTTGTGTGTGTGTGGTGTTTGTGCGTGTGTGAATAGTTGTGTGTTTGGATGTGTTTGTGCGGTGAGAAGTGTGTGTGTGTTGTGGGTGGATGATGTGTGTGTGGTGGAATGGTGTGTATGAGTGTTTGTGCGGTGGAATGTGTGTGTGAATGTGTGTATGTTGTTGTATATGTGTGTGTGTGTGTGTGTGTGTTGTGTGTGTGTGTGTGTGGTGCTCTTACTCAATGATTACTACTGTCTCTGATCTCTCGTGCAAACCTTGCGTATTCAAGCGCACGCGAACACACACACACATACACACACACACACACACACACACACACACCACACACACAAATCCCATCTCTTATCGTGTTTTTTCATTTTTATAACGGCTGGTTATCATCATACATATGCTGCTGTTGTTGTTGTTGTTGTTGTTGCTTTACGTCTAGAGTGTATGTAAGGGAAGGAAGTAGAAGTGAGAGATGTATGATTGCTAAGAAACTGTAGAAAGCTAGAAATCGTGATAGGACATGATTCAGCCCAGTCCTGTCCTACTGTTTATTGCTTCAGCAGCCACATAGGCCATCATCTTCAGCGCTATCACACCTTCAGAACACGTGAAAGTTTGTATATTTGAGAAAAGAGGTTTTGTGATATACGGTGTGCATGTTGTCAAACCTGTGCATGGCTGTACATTTATTTCAGAGTAAAAGGAGACACAGAACAGGTTTAAACTAAAACAGAAATAAGGTGTTTGTCTTTCAGTTTATTCAGAAGCAGGTGTTAATGTGTGTGTGTGTGTGTATGTGTGTGTGTGTGTGTGTGTGTGTGTGTGTGTGTGTGTGCCGTGAAAGATTGTATAATTATGAGAAAAAAGATTGTTGTGATATACAGAGAGTCGTGTATGACTGACTGTACTTTTTAAGAGTGGAAAAATACGCAGAGCAGATTTTTACAACAAAAGTTTGTCCTCTTGTTTATTCAGAAATAGGCGTGTGTTTGTTTGTTTGTTTTTGTGTGTAAATGTGTGTCTGTGCGTGCGTGTGTGTATGTGCGCGTGTGTGATTGATTGATAATCTTTATTCCCAAGGGTTACAGATAAGTTTGATATACTTTTTTCATCCGGCCCTTGGGAGAGAGAGAGAGAGAGAGAGAGAGAGAGAGAGAGAGAGAGAGAGATGAGAGAGAGAGAGAGAGAGGAGAGAGATGAACGTGCTGAACGCACATAGACACACACAGGTGTGTGTGTGTGTGTGTGTGTGTGTGTGTGTGTGTGTGTGCGCGTGCGTGCGTGTGTGTGTAATGTTGATGTAAAATACAAAACATTCAGACAGACAGAGTCAGACAGGCAGACATACAGACAGACAAATACTTGCAACCATTTCAACCCATGCCACTCTGATGAAATTATCAACTCATTACACAGGAAACTTCATCACCGTTTTTTCTTTAATTTCATTTTTCAAAAACAAACAAATAACGTCACAATAAAATCACCGATCGATATTATAAATACAAACATATTAATGCTGTGTACAAAATCAGATCACATTTCCAGTTTTTTTCCTCTCCTTTCCAATTCTTTTTGTATCTCTTTTCGCTTTCGTGATTCAGCCGAGAGAGAAGCGAGTTAAGATAAAATAAAAGTTATAAAAGGACAAGGTTTAAAAGCTAGGCGGAGGAGGGATGGGAGAGAAGGAAGGGGGAGAGAGAGAGAGGTAGAGAGAAAGAGGGGAAGGAGGGAGAGAGGGGAAGGAGGGACGGAGAGAAAGGGGGGAGGGAGAGAGACAGAAGGGAGAGGAAGGGAGAGAGAGACAGAAGGGAGGGAAAGAGGGAAGGAGGGAAGTAGGGAAGGAGGGAGGAGGAGAGAGAGGGAGAGAGAGAGAGAGAGAGAGAGAGAGAGAGAGAGAGAGAGAGAGAGAGAGACAGACAGACAGACAGACAGACAGACGGACAGACAGAGAGGAACTGAGACGCGCAGAGAGCAGACGGAGACTACGAGACACAGATGTTGAGGCACAGACAGCGAGAAAGATTCAGACTGATAGACAGACCAGCAGACGGACAGGCATATTCAAAAAATATCCACAAACCGACAGAATGTGTCGGAACCTGGACAATTTCAAACGCCCTTAAACTCTTCCAGTTGCTTTAACGTCATAAGAAAATTGATGAAAATTGAGATGCAGGGTTTTGTCTATCGACAATGCAACGCTAAAAATAAACTGACGTTTTTTTTTTTTTTTTTTTTTTGGTCAAGAAACCTCTAACCACTTACATCTTTCTTTAAGATCCTTGCAAATCCTGCTTGCGCACAACACAGAGAGAGAGAAAGAGAGAGAGAGAGAGAGGGGGGGGGGGGGGTGGGGCAAGCCAGTATTGATCTGAAACACTGACACGAACAGAAATAACTGCCCCTTTCGTGAAAGGGCAAATGCTCACAGAATGATGCTAGCAGTGACATTTGCCAGCATAGCACAACGCTGAGGAAGCGATCGATAACTCCTGTATGGTGGTTTGAAACCGTTTCGTGAGAAAGAGCATGAAAGGACTGGAATATGGAACAATGATATCTTTTGAGCATCTTGTGGTTTATCCGGCACGAGAAGATAAAGAGAGGAAGAAGAATTACAGGGATGCAGAAAGAGAGACGGGAGACTGGGAATGAAGCGGAAAGAAATGTTAAGAGAGTGGGGGGGGGGGGGGGAGGGGGGTAGGGATGTTAGAGTGAGAAAAGGACACAGGTACAAAGAGAAAGAAGAGGAAGGAAAGAAGGAAAGAAAAGAGGAAGCTACACATATATGGACAGTAGGGACTGATGAAATATACATGTATCATTGCACTTCAATAGATGTAGGTGAACAGGAACAGACGCGAGCACATCAATCTTACAAAAAAGTAAGAAAGCAGATTTCTGTATGAACGACGACTGTTGGATGTTACATTCGGATCAAGCAGATCATTCGATGAACGTAACCATACCATGGCAACAAATAAGACGATTCCATTATATGCAACATTGTTAATGAACACCATGTTAGCTTTGGTTACAGAATTAATTCACACTACTGTTCACATTCTCATCTCCCCACTATGGGTGTCAGCAATATATTCTTTTTGTTTATAAACAAAATGGAAGGGTCATGTACTGGAATGTGTAACTCATCTTGATCATTCTGCTCTTTTTATTCAAACATTCACACACACACACACACACACACACACACACACACACACACACACACACACACACACACACCACACACTCACTCACTCACACACTCAAACACATGCACGCACATGTGAAGGAAAATGACGGTAATATAACATGAGCAAATAGTAAGTATACATCTCTCTCTCTCTCTCGGTCAACAACAGAAATGTGTTCTTAAAACAACAAATTACCTCCTTCTAAACATTTTTGGACATGTTATACATTGTTGGCTGTCCATGACAGTGTGTTATCATCGTAAGTACTTCTTAATAACATCTTAAGAATGAAAAATATTACACCGTTTGAAGTATTATGGCAGAAATTGGACTCGCCAAGTTCATCCGGCACACAAGACAAAATGTATGCGCATTAAACACACCAGTTTTGAATACTGCGTCGTAAAGTAGACATTACATGAATACTTTCGTTCAAGAGACAGAGAGACATAGACAGACAGACACAGAGAAAGAGAGAGAGACAGAGACAGAGACAGAGACAGACAGACAGACAGACAGAGGCGCCGTTGTAAAGCTCAGCACTGTTTGACAATGGTGGACTAGAGGTTTTTTAAAACTATGGTTCACCGGTGCAACAAGATAAATTATGCAGTTTTGGTATTTAAAAAATCTTTTTCTTCTTCCTGGAAAATATTGCAAATAGAATAGATCAATTTTTATGTTTGTTTCTTGATTGACCCACCAAGATGTAAATAATTATATGTATGAGTACATGAGTGTGTATGTGTGTACGTGTGTGTGTGTATTTGTGTGGGTGAACGTGTGCATGCGTATGTTCGCATATCTATTTCAACAAAGTCAAGAAGGAGAAAAAACAACAACCCTGTTATAACATTTCTCCTCACTCCTACCATATAAACAAACCTACGTCAACCAAATTACCTTGAATAAACAAACACGACACCTCCAAATCTCCAATGACCTCATCCAGCACACTCTGACATCACAACTTCACGCCTACAAAACAGCATCCCTCCACAAGTACAAAATGCGCAGGCCAGCAGTTAGTTAATAACACGTCTCTCTCTCTCTCTCTCTCTCTCTCTCTCTCTCTCTCTCTGTCACTCTCTCTAACCTTCCGTCAACAAAGGAAACAAAGACTTTCCTCTCCACTTGAAACCCACCAGCACCTCTTGTCACCGGAACTATGAAGTTACGCGATAACGGCGCATGCCCGGAATAGCAGGCTAACATCCGCCTCGGGGACGAGGGCAAGGGAGAGAGAGAAAGGTGAAAGGAACGGACGGTTCTTGTTTGTGGCATGCTGGGCAATGAACTTCAGTCGGTACGCGGTTGTGACTAGCGCTACAAAGAGACACCAGGACTTTAGGCGAACGTTACCTTCGAGGAATTGCAAACAAAAACACAGTCTTCAGGAGTGGAGGCATTTTGATGATGGTTAAGCAGCCGTCCAATCAAAGAGCAGTAGATTTTATCCCGGATTTAAGCGTCCAGCTAACTCACTTTGTGTTGAGCTGTTATTGAATGGGATATATCTCTCCTTGGAAGGAAGCAAACCAGAGAGAGAGAGAGAGGAGAGAGAGAGAGAGAGAGAGCAACAAACACATTTTATTTGAAAGAGAGAGATTACTTGTCCTTTTAAGTTGCTCTTTAAGTCTTTGTCCCTCACATTTTGCATTAAATAATTATTGTAATCAGTCCTATTGAAAAGCAAAATAATGATTTCACCGGGGTTTTCTTCCTTGCTTTTCAGTTCAACAAACATCTTACGCCTTGAGCTAGCATATGGATGAGTAAGAGAAGATAGAGAGAGAAAAAAGAAAAGAAAGAAAAGAAAGAAAGAAAAAGAAGAAAGAAAGAAAAAAGCCATTTCAAGGTTTGAGACCTTGAAAACAAAACACAGGACAAGGATCCAGACGGACAGAAAGAAAGGAAAGAAAGGAAAACTACTTGTTGCAAGGTCAAATGAGTACTCGTTGGCCATTGCCGATGCCGCTGCTACTGATAAAGCAACTTGCACCACTTTCTCTCTGTCTCTCTCTCGAGGTCCCTTTAGTGGCCAGGTCCGATTTCAATCCTGGACTTGTCGACACAGGGTCAGCCATGTAACAGTGAGCTGTAGGCTACTTCAATCAGGCCACAGGGTCACCGGGTCCTTAATGCCCCCCACATCAATTAAGAACTGGGGTTATCTGTACTGCCAGCATCCCGAACGTCTTTGGTTGTGTAATAACCAGTTTGTAATAACCACTTTGGTTGTGTAATAATGAGTTTGGTGAACATGTACAGTTTTCATTGGTCAGTCAGTTCGATTATCCGAATAACAACGAGAATAGGAGAGATTAAGAAGGAGGGAAGGAGGGAGCGAGGGAGGGAGGGAGAGAGAGAGAGAGAGAGAGAGAGAGAGAGAGAGAGAGAGAGAGAGAGAGAGTCATCATCATAAACATTGTCACCCATGCCAGCCATTTCAAAATTTATTTATTTATGGAAAATTTGAATTTTTAAAATCTTGAATTTCTTATTGTCATTATTTTTCAAATGTAACAACATAACGTCATCTTTGAACGTTTTACGAGAATGTTTGGGCTTTGATCGTATGCATAATCAAAGAAGTAAATGAGAATGAACAAAGTGCCTGTACTGATTTCACTGATCTGTTATGAGTAAAGAGTTGTTTCAGATATCAGGACGGATCTTTTCAGCGAGCGTGCATCGGTATATATACTTTACCAGAGTGAAAAACATGAGAGGAAAAGATAACAGTACTTATCCTAATAATATCATCACCCATAAAATTTTTAGGTTGTGTGAATTTGTACTTACAATGTGCATGATTAGTGTGTCTCTGAAGATTTCGTAAAAGACTAAAGTTTATGTATAACAAAATGTAACAATAATAATGAAGAAATGAAAGAACTAATGTTATGAGGTCAATGGTTATTTTCATTCATCAGACTCAACAGCGTTGCAATCATCTTTCACAATACCATTCTCGTTATGTACATAGCGGTACAAATTGTCATTCATACAAAACATACTTTCCTCTCAACAGTATAACAGCCCATTGTTCAAAACCTAGCGTTTAAATGTCATTATATAAAAAACAAAACAAAATGACAGTAACATGAATAAACAATATTATGCTCAAACCATCAGAATATCATTATCATCATCATCATCATCTTTGTACGGGTATCACTGTCGTCGTGAATAATATAATAGTCAGATCACAAAACATCATACGGAATCAAAATGTACAGAGCAGAGATCATACTTGTTTCGTTTCTGTCTTACACTACACGAATCAGTTTGCACAAGCCCAGAGATTACTGTGTCAATGTTTTTTGTTTGTTTTTTCACCCAAGTACGCTTTACCAACGAACTTTCCAACAGAGGTTGACTCGTTTGAACAGAACGCGCGAATCGCCGACGGTTATCTTGAGATGGCAAAAACAAGACTGACAACTCTCAGCTTCCGTTGTTGTTGTTGCCCCTGGGAGCTTCAGCTCCAGCTAAAGCAGAACGTGTATGGCACTTCACCCAACAACAACAACAGTCAGCCAGCTCGCAGGAGGCACCCACCTCGGCAAGGGATTCCTCGGAGGGAGACCAAAAAAGAAAAGCCAAGGTGGGCGGGAACAAATCCCCCACCCCCCATCTACAGGTCGCGAGATCCCAATCCCTCGCTGCTGTGAGTGACGTCAAGGGCAAGGAAGACAGCCAGGCCGGCGAGGCTCAGAAGCCGGTCCCCTCCTCTAGTCATTCCTCCTCGTCCAGCTCCGTCAAGGTGGGCATGACAGGGGAGCGGGGGATGGCCGGGGACAGGGTGGGGGACATCCCCCCCTGGGTGGGGGACCCGGGCGGCGTGGCGCACGTGAAGGCCTCCACCCAGTCCCGGACCGAGTCGCTGTCCCCGGCATCGAAGCGGATGACGGTGCCTTCGTAGTTGTTCTGCACCACCTTGAACTGCTGCTGGCTGTCCTCTGAGGCGCTGCACGTGGCCGCCCTCAGGTTGACGTAGGTGGAGTTGGCCGAGATGGCCTGGTCCTTGCTCACCACGGCGAAGTGCTCGAAGGCGTTGCGGTAGACCCTCACGTGCACGGGGAACCAGCTGGAGCGCTGGCTCAGCTTGTGAAGCAGCAGCAGCTTGCCGGACTTGATCTCGTACTTGTCGTCTTTCTCGATGTTGGGGTCCATGCTGCTGTCGATGTTGACGGCGCGAGGCGCGTGGCGGAATCGGGGGGAGGAGGAGAGGGACTGACGCATGACGCGGCTGGGGATGGTGAGCGGGGAGGACACGGTGCGGAGGGTGTCGCTAGCTGGGGGCGGGAGGGGGCTGGATGACGCCGTGGTTACGGTCTCCTCCGGGGATGACGTCAGTCTCTGCTAGGGTGGTGGTGTGTAGTTGCGTCACGGTATGCGGATTCCTGAAAGCCAGAAAGCGCACACACAAAATGTAAAATTAAGTTTGTAAGTGTAGTAGTTCTAGTGTATTTCTTCAGTTTAACGTCTATCCACATCTAGGGATTATAGACAATAAGATTTGATGTGTGTGTGTGTGTGTGTGTGTGTGTGTTGTGTTGTGTTGTGTTGTGTTTTGTGTGTGTGTGTGTGTGTGTGTGTGTGTGTGTTGTGTGTATTGTATTGTGGTGTGGTGTGGTGTGTGTGTTAGCAAACAAGCCTTCTCTCTAATTCTACACAACACTGGCAGACCCCTGTTGGACCAAGTCACTAATGACAGTGCAGCTCGCTAATAACCTACATACGAAGCGCAACCTGATAATTAACACTCGCCTTTGCCTCTAGTTCATGTTTCGAAATGCACACACACACACAAACTTGATTAATAAGATTTCAAGCTCTAGCTGTTTTGGGCAAAGTACGTTTAAAAAAAAAAGTTTGTTCATGAACTGTGCTTGCGTGCGTGCGCTGGTGTGTGTGTGTGTGTGTGTGTGTGCGTGCGTGAGCTCACACGAACACCCTCAGCTGTAAATGTATTCCTACTCATGTACTCGAATGCAGCAGCACATGGCAACACGCTGTATTGAGACATGTTTATGAGCACAAAATTAATATTGCATGCTGTGAACAGTTTGTCGATGACCACTGACGTCAAGTTTATAGCAACACATGGTGTTTAGCTTGAACTGGCTATTTCGATCCCGGATTCGGGAATGCTCCCCCCCCCTCTCTCTCTCTCTCTCTCTCTCTCACACACACACACAACACACCCCACACCACACACACACACACACACACACACACACACACACATGTGTATGATGCTTATACAAATTAATAATCAACTTTATATTTGTGTCGATATCGTGTTTATCCCCTTACTTAAAGGGCCTAGGCCTCTCTCTGTCTCTATCTCACACTCATAGACAAGCACATGTATGATGCTTATACGAATTAATATTCAAACTTTATATGTGTGCTGATATCATGTTTATCCCCTTACTTAAAGGGCCTAGGCCTAAATCTGAATAAATATTTCGCTTTTGCAGTCGTATTCTCTCTTTCGTCTCATCCCCCTTTTACTCTCTCTCTCTCTCTCCCTCTCTCTCTCTCTCCCCTTTTCTCTGCCTGTCTTCTGCCTATGTCTGTCTGTCTGTCTGCCTCTGTCTGTGTGTCTGTGTGTCTGTCTGTCTCTCCTTGTTCAGTTTTGCTAGGCCAGATGCCAAACAATAATGTCTGACTATACAGAAAATAGTCAATAAATAATTTGTACATTAGAACTCAGGCAAACGAAGAAATAAACGGGAAGAAGAAGCCACGAATACAAAAGAGAGAGCGAGAGAGAGACAGACAGACAGACACACAGACAGAGACTAACAGACAGACTGACAGAGAGACAGATTGACAGAGAAAGAGAGATAGAAAGAGGCCAGGCTCAATCTCTCTCTCTCTCTCTATCTCTCTCTCTCTCTCATCCGATGCAGGATTGCAGCAACTTCTATACAGATTAAAAATATATTTTTCATCAATTACAAAGACCATTGAAAGAAAACTCGTGCAAAAATCATGTAAGCCCTGAAATAACGTATTTAACATTTGATAAACATGAACCACAAGGATAGAACAAAACGTAAATTTGAAAATATAATCCAGAGCACTTGGAGAAAATGAAAGAAGAGGTGGTGAGAAGGGGGTGGGAGGGGGTAGGAAGACAGATAATAGATAAGCTTAGAGCGGTCTGACATTCTAAGCAATGCACTATTACCATCGGTCACGACGAACAGATAAGCACATGCCTTAACTCTAAACAAATCACGCACACATATCATGCACAGACTATCCATCAAGCCTATTGCATAACCACTAACAGTAGCTCAAACTGAGAATGAAATAAAACATTTTCGAGGTTCTTTTTAAATATATATCTCATTACTTACCACAGGGTATGCGCCTGGTCTTGACAATGGTAGATCGATCGCGGGACAGCGGCGAGAGGTCAATGTTTGGGTCAGACAGAGCAGTTTGCAAATATGACCAAGTCTTGCTCTTTCCAGTTTACACGGGGTTGCGTCGCAATCAATAAAATCCACAGCTTGATCAATGGCGATCTTTCGGCAAAACGATAAATACAGGCTGACCTGGAGTTCAAAAGATCTTTGAAGCGATTCTTACAACCTGTTGCAGCGAATGTTGCAGCCGAGTTTCACTGTTGAAAACGTCTGTAGCACTCGCAGTGTACACACAGGTTGTTTCTCGGAGTACCAGACGACCGTTAGGCTTTATATATAGGTGCAGCCAAAGCGGACGATAGGTAGGTGGCCCAGTTTTCTGGCCGCTGATTGGTCGGCTGCGCAGGCAAAACCCTGACGTCACAGCACGCGCGCACTTGTCTTCTAGGCTAGTGGCTGAGGCTGCCGAACTGGATGCAGACCAGCTAGGCTTGGCTAGCGCAAAAAGCAAAGTGAAGGAGAGAGAGAGAGAGGGGGAAGAAAGGAGTGACTGAGTGGAGAAGATAAGTCGAAGAAACAATGACGAGGAAGAAAACTTCACACAGAGAGAGAGAGAGAGAGAGAGAGAGAGAGAGAGAGAGAGAGAGAGAGAGAGAGAGAGAGAGAGAGAGAGAGAGGGTTTCCTCAGATAATGTACACAAAGCAGACATTTAATTTTTTGTGTTCATTTTTTGCTTTAAAAAAAAAAAAGCTGGGATATAATGAAAAATCCCACGTGTCCATCAAAATGTAGATATAGGTGAAAGTAAGAGTAGGAAGAAGATGAGGAGGTGGTGGAGTATCTGATCCGTCGTTATCATCATCATTATCATTATCACCATTCTTATTCTCATCTATATTACTTTCACCAAATAGTAAACTTTGCTGATATGTGTGTGTGTGATGATAACCTTGTCGGTTTTGAAACTTTGGACTCGGCTGCGTCTACAACTGCTTTCAGTTTTTTTCAAAGGGCAATGTGAAAAGGTGTAGCAAAAATGAAGTAATACAAGTTGCCAGTGATGCAACCAACACAGCCAGCAATGATACAAGTAGCAGAGCAAAAGCAGTAGCAGCAGCAGCAGCAGCAGCAACAGCAGCAGCAACAGCAGCAGCAGCAGCAACAGCAGCAGCAGCAGCAGCAACAGCAGCCGCAACATAAGCAGCACTAGCGCTGTATAATGCTCGCAACAACAGTGCCAAGTATAAAAGCAGAATTAAAAAAAACACCCGAACAAATTCTGTTTGCAACAAGTAAGGGGCGGAACAACAAACAGGATGGTAGGGGTGTTCATTTTTCTCGAAATATTCCTATAGCTTAGTGATGATAATATGACAATTAAACTTAATGAACAATAAAACTACTGTTGATAACGACAATAAAAACCAACCAAGTTAATGGTAAAGACAGTCGAATCATAGAGGACACTGACTACAACAACGATGATTACGGCAATGACGATGATAATGAGGACGGTGATGATGGAATAACACGGCAAGGGTGAAGATGACCATGACCACGACCACCAGTACCACCACGATGATAATGATGATGATGATGATGATGATGATGATGATGATGATGAGATGATGATGGTAGTGGTGGTGGTGGTGGTGGTGATAAAGATGGTGGTGATTGTGGTGGTGGTGGTGGCGGCAGTTGTGATGAGAATGATGGTGGTG
>CM054141.1:54187364-54189864 GCA_028751875.1 Rapana venosa
CTTTAAGACGTCATACGCTGACGCTATACTGGCTGGGGTACATGTTTAATCTTCCCGCTCACAGATTAGTAGCGACGTCGCTGGCAATATTTAATCTTTTTTTTTTTTTACGGGGTATCATTTCAAACATGAACCCCACATGTTAACCTGTGTGCAATGTCAGCCTTTCTGATGCACGGGAGGAAGCTGTGAGTAGTGCAGGTCACAGGCACCCTGGACTTCAGAAGGAAGTCATTGCCGTTGTTGTTGTTGTGGTCACGCGTTTCCTAGTTGAACGCCCTGAAGATCACCCAGAATGTGCACTCAGACTCACTCAGCCCGCCTGGCGTCACTGCGACATTGAAAGTACACCCTGGATAGGACGTCCTTCGGATGAGACTATAAACTGGGTCCCGTGTGCGTAGGCACAGCCCGGACAACATCTTGCGCACACGTTAACACCCGATCCGCTTTTCGGGAGAGGAGGACATTGTGTGCCGGTGGGAACGGATGACAATTACAAAACAGCATACACACGGGACTGGGTGTAAAAAGGTACACGAATGCTTATTCAATTATCTTCGAAATAAAAAACAACAACAAGAAGTTAGTGTCTATAACTTTTTTGAAGTACTTCGCCACCTAAGCAGCTAAAGTTACACTTTGGTAGACTTCCCCCCATCTCTCTTTGAATACCGAATGCGGGTTGTTATGCTCAGCGTTTGTCATGTCTGAAGACAATCTCAACGTAACAGTTTGCAACATAGCATTTTGATAGAGGCTTGAGGACGGGATAGCTCAGTGGTCAGAGCACTCGCTTTCCCAAAGCTACGGTTAAGAAGAATCGAGCATGGTTACCAAGTGGATGGGTGACCGTTTGCTTACCTTGGCTTCAGTACAGTCCACCAATTCACCCAGCTGTAAATGGGTACCTACTCTCTTTACGGTCAGGGAAGGCAAAAGCAGCGAGGGAGAGGAGATGGGCGCCGTCCTCAATATGCTGGCCCCTGGAGAAACTGAGGTCTCTGATGCCTCCCTCCCCTTCGACCACATAGGTTATGGGAACACCTTCACCCCTTACCTTTTAGGACATAAGATTACATCAGTAACTATCCCCGAAGTCGGTATGCAGCCACCTTAGTGGTGGATATAAACGGTCGCATATACAAAAAATAATCTTACATTTGGTGAAAAAACCTTCGAGCTCTAGCTGAAGAACGAAAAAAGCGAACCAAACAACTATAACATAAAAAAGGAGAAAATAAACAGAACAAATGAAAGAAACTCTAACACAAAACAGAAAGAAAAGAAAACAGAAAGAAAGAAAGATAGATAGAAAGAAAGAAAACAGAAAAAAGAAGCAAAAGAAAGGAACAGAAACAAGAAATGAAAGAACGTAAGATAGAAAAAAAAAAGAGAAAAAGACATATTAAAAATTTTCTCAGTTTACTTAAACTCCACAATGACCTCAAATATTGACGACGGGCTTTTAAACACACACACACACACACCACACACACACACACACACACACACACACACACACACACACACACACAAAACACCACACCACACAGACACACACACCACACACACACACCAACACACACACCACACACACCACACACACACACACACACACAACAAGCACAACAACAAACAAACAACACAAAACAAACGAAAAAATCTGTATCAAAATGATAATCTTTATTTGACCATGACTATAGCTAAACTGTTTTTGTCACATACAAAAATTAATCCTTGCTAGCATTCAATCCACCAAAAACCCGTACAGTTTGAGCATTGTAGATAATTGATTATCTGATGTCAAGCGATATGCATGCAAGGGTAAGCAAACAGGCAAGCAAGCGCACAGACACAGACACACGCAGACACACATGTACGCACACACACACACACACACACAACACACACACAAACATACACACACAACACACGCATAAGCACACACACAGTGCATGGGCACACACACATACACACACGCACGCAGACTCACTCACACACACACACACCTGTCTAATATCACTTTCTAGTGCATAGACGTTGAAACGAAGACACACACACACACACACACACACACACACACACACACCACACACACACACACACACACACACACACACATAGCACACACACGACATTGAGTAACTTAACACCCATATCAGACATGTCTGAAAAGAAGAAGAAAAAAATCCTCCAAGTTACCTTTAGCCTTTAACAGTAGACTAGGTGTGATAGCCAGTCTGCTCAACTGAAAATCCCCTGCAGTAAGTGTGTGGTGTGTGTGGTGTTGTGTGTGTGTGTGTGTGTGTGTGTGTGTGTGTGTGTGTGTGTGTGTGTGTGGTCTGTGTGTGTGTGTGTCTGTGTGTGTATGTGTCTGTGTGTGTGTGCGTATCTGTGTGTGTGTGTCTGTGTGTGTGTGTCTGTGTGTGTCTGTGTGTGTGTCTGTGTGTGTGTGTACGCGTGTGCTAGCTTGCCTTCTCCTGTGTGTGTGTGTGTG
>CM054141.1:54194864-54224864 GCA_028751875.1 Rapana venosa
ACATCCAGACAGACGGACAGCCAAACAGAGACAGACAGACAGACAGACAGAGGCATACAGACGGACGGACAGACAGAAAGACAGAGACAGACAAACAGACAGAGAGCTTGTGTCTGTGAAAACGGATACAGTGTCTTTTATCATTAAGCTTCCTCTTTCACGTAACCAATTTCACCAGCACAAATATTTTATGTGAATTACCATGTGTCAATTTCAGATGACTGACAACGTAACTGATCCATCAGTTCTCTGAAGCCCATTGGCTGTGGGGGGGGGGGGGGGGGGGGGGGGGGGGGGGGGGGGGGGGGGGTTTGTTTTCGGTTTCCAAACTCATAAATCAATAATTTTGTAGTTTCCTGTTGATAGGATTCTGACTACCTTTCTGTTTTTTCGTTTTGCGAAAGTTAGATTTTGATTCTCTGTCTCTGCATTTTTCTCTGGTTATATCCGTCCGTCTGTCCGTTCGTCCGTCCGTCTGTCCCGTCTGTCTGTTTCTGTCTGGGTGTCCCTCTGTGGTCTGTATGTCTGTGTGGGCTGTGTGTATGTCTGTCTGTCTGCCTCTCTCTCTCTCTGTGTTTCTGACTGTCTATTTGTCACTCTCTGAGTTCTCTCTTGTCTCTGTCTGTCTGTCCCCTCTCTCTCTCTCTGGTCTGTCTGTCTGTCTGTCTGTCTGTCTGTGGTAATTCTAACACTAACTTTCACCAAGTCATAGTTTTGTTCACTCTTGCTAACCGCAGACATACAGGAACTGGATATAGAAAAACAAACAAAACACCACCCCTCAAAAACAAACAAAAACCAGCCCCTCATAAATGCTTATTCCTTAACCTCCAAATAAAAGAAGCTAATTTTTTTAAATCACCAATGTTAACGATTCCTAGACCAGAAAAAAAGAAAGAAAATCAAATTAAAAAGTGAACCACCCTTTTATTGCAGAGCAAGGCAAAATATTCTGTCACTCTCCCTTGTTGCCTTGGTAACCGATTCAAAGGCTGTCGGTACACACACACACTAACACACGCACACACGCATGCACACACACAACTTGCACTTTCACACGCACGTATTCACACACACACGCGCGCACACACACACACGCACTCACACACAAACACGCATGTACACCACACACATGCACTCTCTCTCTCTCTCTCACACACACACACACACACACACACACACACACACACACACACACACACCACACACACACACACACGCACGCATACACACACACACACACACGCGCACTCACACACACAACCTGCACTTACACACATACATTCATATACACACACGCACACACATTCAAACGCACATTCATAAACACACACGCACGACACACACACACACACACACACACACACACACACACGTACACACATTCACACACACATACACACACACATACACGCACGCACACGCACACACACGCACGCGCGCACACACACACACACATACACTTTCTCTATGGGACCATATTGATGACAAAAACAGGTTCATTGCCTTATCTTATCACCTAGTGAGACCCCCTGGGGTGTCAAAGGACGCTGAAGGCTAGTGTGTGTCTGTGTGTGCGCTGCGTGCGTGTGTGTGTGTGCGCGCGTGCGTGCGTGCGTGTGTGTGAGTGTGTTTGTGCGCGTGCGTGTGTTTGCACGCACGTGTGTGTGTATGTGTGTATGTACTTGTATGCATACATGTGTCTTTTGTATGCGTGTGTGCATAAATATATGTGTGCAGCCATGTGTATGTGTGTGCACGTGCGTGCATGTGTCCGCGCGTGCGTACGCGCGCGGTGTGTGTGTGTGTGCAAGCATGCTTAGCGAACCTTCTAGATCTGCCAGAAATAGAATGATGATTACAGTGGCAGTGTTGGAGCTAATCAGATATACCAGGTCATTGTTGATCGTGATACTTTGCTCTTCTCCTGTTGCTCAGGTTACCGGGTTTAATGCCTCTATACTGATGACGTGTTCTGTCAGATGTGATGCTTGTTCATTTATTTATCTATTGATTTATTTATGTTTTCATCTACTGGTTTTTAAGGGTGTGAGCCACATGCATAAAGAATGTTGGTATAATTGAATGCGTGCACACATGTACATGTGTGAATACTCTCTCTCTCTCCTTTTTGTGCGCATGTGCATGTGCAAGCGTACATGCACGTGTGTGTGTGTGTGTGTGTGTGTGTGTGTGTGTTGTTCTTGTTTTATTCAAAGTCTAATGACTATTGTTGGTGTTAATCTCAAACAGACAACAACTAAAATCAAATGAAAGACAGCAGATACGTTAAATCAGAACTAATACAAACATCAACAGCAAAAAAACCCAATCCTCTACAATAGAACATAAATAGCGGACCTAGAAATAGCCCTCTTAAGATCAACAATTTCTGCTTTACGAGTGAGTATACTAATAGATTGCCTTTTTCGATCGATAATACCAGATTCCTTAGATAACGAGTTCGAGATAGGACAATCAATGTAAATATATTTACCAGATAACGAGGTGCTTTTTTCTTTCGAGGATAACGGAATAAGCACTCCTGTGCTTTTTTACATCCTGTTTCCGTGTGTATGCTGTTTTGTAAATTCTGTCATCAATGAGTGAGAACAAGAACATACCACATTTTAGGAGAACTTCGTCTTTGAAATTTATTTATCATAATTATGTAACATATGCCTTGAACAAGAGCCCATTTTAAATATTCCTTTGCTGGCAACTTTTACAATGTGATTTACGAATAATGAACGAATGCTATGGAGTTAGGTTTCAATTCATTTTCTGCGAGTTGTCTTTTTTCCACCTTGATTGGGCAATCTACCTGTTGTTTCATTCCCAAAAGAACAGTAATTGGAATGACTCCAGCAAAAAACTATTCGCTCTCTGTGTGTGTGCGTGCGTGCGTGTATGTGTGTGTGTGTGTGTGCGTGTGTGCGTGCGTGCGGTGTTTTTTTAGCAGAAAACAACAAAAAAAACCAACCAAACAAAAATCCAACAAAAAGTTAATGCTTTGTACCTATTTCTTGCAATAGCATACAGATATCAAAGTTTTTTTCAAAAAGGTTCTCCCCACCCCTCACCCTCCCCGTTTTTTGTATTTTCCTTGCATTTTCTTAAAACTATTTAAAAACACCTTATTTCAGTGACAGACTAAAAACTAATGTCCCTAAGTTCCTTACTGTGCAGCAGTTTTTTTTTTGGTCTACAAAGAATAGGGCAGCGGAAGAGGTAGGGGGGTATGGGGAGAGGTGGGGTGGGGTGGGGGTGGGGGGCTGGAGTGCAGAAACGGTATCAGCAGTATTATAAGGTCAGCCCCTTTGTGTGTCGTCCCTTCAGGGCATAGAATGAAGATCAAAAGTCAGATACCCTTCCTCCCCCAAGCTTCCACACACACAAGACTTGATTCTTGTCACTCTTACTTAATCCCTTAACCTTTGGAGGTTTTTTTTTACCCTGGAGGGGGAGGGAGGGGAGCTGCCTAAAAATACTCCCGAACTGCTGCATGCGCGTTGTCAGCTGCGCGTGTCGTGCCGAAGACTAGGGGAGAATTACCATATGCGCGTTAAATAGGGGACAACGGAAGTGGTGTAGATTGTCATCTAAGCGTGGGGTACCGGAAAACGTGCATGCCTACGCCGGTGTGTGTGTGTGTGTGTGTGTGTGTGGTGTGTGTGTGTGTGTGTTGTGTGTGTGCTTTCATCTAGGCTTTTGACGTCAAATTGATGGAGGTTAGGAGGGGTGGTGGGGTATGGATGTTGTGAGAGGCGGGTAGGAATTTTGGGGGGTTGATTGTTGGTGGTCTTTTTTTTTTTTTAACCCTGTGCACGTGATATAGGGATCATCTGCCGTGAAGGATCGTTGTCATGTGGGAGAAAATGTTACGTGGGTTTACTCCTACACGGTTTTGTGTTTTTCCTGTTTTTGATCTTTTTGCTGTATTTGTTCGTGTCTTTGTTCATAATCTCCTTTCCGTTTTTTTTCAATATATATTTTTATCATCCCTTCTTCTTGTTCTTCTTGTTCTTTCTTGTTCTTGTTCTTGTTCTTCTTGTTCTTGTTCTTCTTGTTCTTCTTGTTCTTCTTCTTGTTATTCTTGTTCTTCTTGTTCTTGTTCTTCTTGTTCTTCTTCTTCTTCTTCTTCTTGTTCTTCTTCTTCTTCTTCTTCTTCTTCTTCTTCTTCTTCTTTTCGCCCTCTTCCTCTCTCTTCTTTGTCTTTGTCTTCTTATGTAGTTTAAATAGTTTTTTGTTGACTATTTGTTTTTGTTTTTTATGTTTCCTTTTTGGGGAAGAATTGTAAGAAGGCCTCTATTGTGCCTAAGTCTCTCCATTTAAAAAGAATCAATCAATCGATCAATCAGTCAGTCAGACAGTCAGTCAGTCTTCTTCTTCTTCAGCAGTCAGTCAGTCAGTCAGTCAGTCAATCTTTTTTCTTCTTCTTCTTCTTCTTCTTCTTCTTCTTCTTTCTTCTTCTTCTTCTTCTTCTTCTTCTTCTTCTTCTTCTTTTCTTCTTCTTCTTCTTCTTCTTCTTCTTTCTCTTCTTCTTCTTCTTCTTCTTCTTCTTCTTTGCTCGACTGTTGATATCTGTCTCCATCACGTTAATCCTCAATATTTTACTTCTTTTCTCTACATGTCCACCCCTCTGTTTTTCTGTCCCTAATCTCTATCTATATTTACCCATTTCTCAATCTCTGTCTGTCTGTCTGTCTGCCTGCCTGCCTTTGTCTCTCTGTCTGTCTGTCTGTCACTCTTTGTAAGCCTGTCTGTCTGTCTGTCTGTCTCTCTGCTCCCCATTCTCTAAACACATATACACACGCACACACACGCGCGCACGCACACACACACACACACACACACGCATGCATACACACACACACACACACACACACACACACACACACACACACACACACACACACACACACCACACACACATACAGGCAGGCACGCACACACACAAGCAGTCCTTCGGATGAACTATAAACCGAGGCCCCGTGTGCGAACGCACGCAGAACATCTTGCGCACACGTTAAATCCTGTTCCGCTTTTCGTAAGAGTCGGCAATTGTGTGCCGGTGGGAACAGGTGACAGAATTCACAAACCCGCATACACACGGGGACTGGATGTAAAAGAAAGCACATAAGTGCTTATTCCATTATCTTCGATATAAAAGTATAAAATAAATAAATAAATAAAGGCACGCACGCACAATCAGCACTGATGGACACAGGTCGATGTCCTGAAGGCGGTCATCCTCCTGTCCTTACTTTGATATGTTATAGCTTAGCAACTGTGACGTTCGTGTCTACAAGCTACAATATTGAGGATGCTGTTAAGCGGTCACTTGCGGTGAGGTGTGTCGTTATAATTTGTCTCTTTGTTTGTCTCTTTGTGTCTGTCAGTGTCTGTCTCCTTGTTTCTTTGTGTTTGTCAGTGTCTGTCTCCTCGTTTCTTTGTGTCTGTCAGCGTCTGTCTTTTTTGTCTCTTTGTGTCTGTCAGTGTTTGTCTGTCTCTTTGTTTGTCTCTTTGTTTGTCTCTTTGTGTCTGTCAGTGTCTGTCTCTTTGTCTCTTTGTGTATGTCAGTGTCTTTCCCCTGTCTGTCTCTTTGTTCGCCTCTTTGTGTCTGTCAGTGTCTGTCTGTCTCTTTGTTCGTCTCTTTGCGTCTGTCAGTGTCTGTCTCTTTGTTTGTCTCTTTGTGTATGTCAGTGTCTGTCTCTTTGTTCATCTCTTTGTGTCTGTCAGTGTCTGCCTGTCTCTTTGTTCGTCTCTTTGTGTCTGTCAGTGTCTGTCCCCTTGTTTGTCTCTTTGTCTGTCTGCAGGTGAGTCGAAAACGCTCCGTGGTCAGAGTACTAGCTCTCCTCAAGCTAATGCTAGGCAGCGTTAAATGTGGTTGCCCTGTGGATGAATGACTGTTCGTACATCTTGGTTTCAATACAGTTCCCTAGTTCACCCAGCTGTAAATGGGTACCTGCCTCTTTAGGGTCAGGGAAGGTAAAGCAGCGAGGGTGAGGAGATGGGCGCCGCCCTCAATATGCTGGCCCTGGAGAAGCCGAGGTCTCTGAAATCTGGCTCCCCATCGACTGCATAATATGCTATTGGGACACCACAGATATGAAAAAAAAATCTGTCGGTTCCTCTTCTTTTTTCTGTCTGTGTCTTTATATTCTGCCTTGAAATAAAAGAATAAATCTGTAGATAAAACACACACACACACACACACACACACACACACACACACACACACACACACACACACCACACACACACACACACACACACACACACACACACACACACACACACACACACACACACACACACTGCTTCTATCTCTCCTACTCTCTCTCTCTCTCCCTCTGCTACGTTTTCTTTCTCCCCCTCTCTCTCTCCTTTCTCCCTCCCTCTCCTTTCTTCATCTCTCACCCTTCCTTCCTCCCTTCCTCCTCTCCCCTCTCTCTTTATCATCTGTCTCTCTCTCTGTATGACACGATCTATGGAGATCTGGGAAGGTATCCACTGGTTGTAAATTCTATGGTAAAATGCATAAGTTACTGGCTTAAGATAACTCGTATGGAAGATAACGACAGTATTCCAAAGCTTATAAAATGCTATACATACTGGATTGTAAAGGCAAGCATACTTGGGCATCTAAACTACCTATGAATATGTTTGTGTCAATTTGGCTTTGGATTTGTTTGGGCCAATCAAGGAGTTCAACATGTAAAAGCTTTTATAAAATCATTTAAACAGAGTCGTCGATTGTAGATGGCAGGACTGGTACGCCCACATTCAAAACAGTGATCGATTCTTTCTATCCAAAACATTTAAAACGTCATTCTGCATTGAACAATATACCCTGATAGAAATGAATAAGTATGCTAATAATAATAATAATAATAATAATAATAATAATAATAATAATAAAAATAAATGGAACTTATATAGCGCTATATCTTGCAAAGACAAATCAAAGCGCATCAAAGCGTATGCTAAACATGCACTGTCAAAATTTAGATGTGGTGTATCAGATATTGCTGTACATTTGAAACGATATGCAACAGATGACAATGAAGCTTGGTTTGTAATTTGTGTAAATTGGCAAAACAAGGTGAAAATCATGTTGTTTTGGAATGTCCAGTTCTTGGAGACCCGAGAAAAGAATGGATTCTGCAACATATTGGAACTAACCAGCCGCCATGGCGCAGTGGTTAGCGCCTTGGGTTACTGACTGGAAGGTCGCGGGTTCGATTCCCATAAGAGTCATAGGGATTTTTCGGACTCCGGCCGGCTCCTACCCAGAGTGAGTGTACTGTGGGCTCAGTGGGAAGACTGGGACCACACAGTCGAGCTTCATCCACTTAACGGATGCGAGTTTGAGAGTGTTGCTCAAATTACCTGACCAACACTGCAGGTGTCTGTATCTCTCGGGCCTGGTTGACACCGGGATATATTATGATAGTAAGCGTAGAGTACAGCCCTGTCAAGTAGTCTCAAAGCATATGCACTTCCACAGCAGCATAATTACGTCATCCTCATTGTCATTGATCATCATGCAATTAAAAAAATGCCTCTGATTCGGTGGTCCCAGTTGCTCTGGTCTCATGGTGACCTCAGATTCGGTTTGCCCATGCACTTCTGTGCCTGTGGTGAGTTTGTGTCAAAGCCTTTGGGGTTGGAGGTTCGCGGGGGACAGTCGTTGAAGGGACGTTGTGGTGGTTGCCACCTCGGGTGGGCAACTCACTCTGTCTGGCTCCGCGACTGAGCTAATACTGTCGTTAGTAGGGGGCTTAGTAGGCGGTGTCCTGCGTATGTTAGCTCAGAACAGGCACCACTGAACACCACCAAAGTGACCCAGCGGCAGTGCAGGGCCCCTCTGGCTGGTGGCCCCACGGCGGCCTGATAGTGATTGGCTCCCTGTGGACCTCCGACTCTGAGGATGAGACATAACAAATCTGGGTATGGCTGTGGCGGGGAGATTGGAGTGAGCGGCGTGGGAACAGCAGGACGGGGGACGTCACAGAAGATGAGGCAGCAAAAAAAACAAACAAAAAAAAACAACATATTGGAACTACCCATCATTGGTCAGGCTATCTCAGCTTATGCCATCTGAAAATGGGCAAACTGTTAAAAATCTAGCAATGTTTCTATATAAATCTTTGAAGAGAATAAGAGGTAGTAGGCTAATGCGAAATTTTCAGTCTATGACAAACGTTCATTGAATGATTTATTTTCAACGATAACTTGACAGCAAAATACTGGCTGTATACTAGCGCTGTTGTATGTTTCCACCCCTTCAGAAGGGACTTTGACCTATCTGAAGAAATCATCTGAAGTCTGAACTCTCTCTCTCTCTTTCTCTCTCTAAACCTCTCTTTCCAACCCTCTCCCTCCCCCCCTCCCTCTCTCTCGCGCGCTCGTGCACTCTCTCTCCCTCCCAGAGGCCAATCACTGGCAGGAAGGCAAGGTCAATCCAAGTTGTTGTGACAGGAACAGAATCCCGGGAGATGAGGGGTGGGGTGGGGGGGGGGGGGGGGGGTGAGTGGGGGGGAGGGGGGCTGTCACAGGAAACGTTCAGAATTGATTCCGGCTTTTCTGGCTCTTCCTGCCCAGAAGTGGCAAGCCAGTCTCGTAGATGGACGTAGGTGGAGCTTCTTGCGGCCACTCGTTGAACTCTGAGGGGTCAAAATAGTACTGATGTCCGTTTGTGGTTGAGATTATTTTGGTTTCTTGTCTTCTTGTTTTTCTATTCTGTCAGGTTTCTCTCTCTCTCTCTCTCTCTCTCTCTCTCTCTCCTCTCTCTCTCTCTCTCTCTCTCTTCTCTCTCTCTCTCTCTCCTCTCTCTCTCTCTCTCTCTCTCTCTCTCTCTCTCTCTGTCTCTGTCTCTCTCTGTCTCTCTCTCTCTCTCTCTCTCTCTCTCTCTCTCTCTGTGTTCGTGTGTGTGTGTGTGTGTGTGGTTGTGTGGTTGTGCGTGTGTGTGTGTCTGTCTGTCTGTCTCTCGTCATGAATTCATTGATTATTTGAGTGGCTAATTGTTGAAATAATTGATTTTGTTATTGATTTAAATGGATTCGTTTATTGATTTACCGACTAAAATAATGTTTGTTTTTGTTTTAATGCTTTGTGTGGGTTTTTTTCTGAGGGCTATGTGTAAAAACGCCTCTTGCTTATCCAATTAGCTCCAATAAAATTGATATTCTAGTTCGAGTTTGAGTTCTCTCTCTCTCTCACAGATCTCTCTCTCTCTCTCTCTCTCTCTCTCTCTCTCTCTCTCTCTCTCTCTCTCTCTCTCTATCTATCTATCTATCTATCTATCTATCTATCTATCTATCTATCTATCTATCTATCTATCTATTTATCTATCTATCTATCTATACATATATCTCTCTATATAGATAGATACATATAGATAGATAGATAGATAGATATGTGTGCGTGTGTGTGTGTGTGTGTGTGTGTGTGTGTGTCTGTTTACGTGCGAATGGGTGCGTGTGTATGTGTACATATGCATGTGAGCGTGTGTGCATGCACATGCTCATGTGTGTATATGTTTGTCTCTCACTGTTTTTCTTTCTTTCTGTCCGTCTGTCTGTCTATCTATCTATCTATCTATCTATCTATCTATCTATCTATCTATCTATCTATCTATCTATCTATCTATCTATCTATCTATCTATCTATCTACCTATCTTTCTGTCTGTCTGTCTGTCTCTCTCTCTTCTCTCCTTCCCTATTCTCTTCCCCCCCCCCCCCCCCTTACTTCCCCTCTCCCTCTCTCCCTTCTTCCCACCCCCCCCCCCTATCTCCCCCTCCATCCCTTCATCCTCCTCCCCACCCCCTCTCTCTCCCCTTCTCTTACTACCCCCTCCTCACCTCTCCCCCACCTCTCTCTCTCTCTCTGTCATCACGCTGGACTGTAATCGGCTTGTCTATCACGCACAGTTATGTCAGACCACCCAGTTTCTGAACTCGTTGCCATTTTACAGGCTGCTTATTCCGTTTGTTCGATTTCTTCTTGTCCTATGATACGTTGTCATGAATGTTGATGTCCCCTGATGCTTCTTCTGTTTTGTCAGGAATAAAGAGGTTTGGACAAGGTTTTGGTGATGGTGGTGGTGGTGGTGGTGGTGTTGGTTGGAGGATGGGGGTAGGGGTGGTGAGGTGAGAGGTGATGAGTGGTGGGGTGGGAGCGGGGGTGGGGGTAGGGGGGGGGTTGAGGACTTGTATTAGTATTGGCAGGTTTGGGGCAGAAAATAGATATAGTGTTACATGGTTGGGTGTTTGTTTTGGTTATTTTGGGGGTGGGGGTGGGGGTGGGTGGGGTGGGGGTTATTCTGTGTTTCTGTTTTTGGATATTAGATCAGCGTTTTCTAACTTTCCGACAACGCTGAAATGATATATTATCTTCTGCCTGGTTGTTGTTTCTGTTGTTGTAGTTGTTGTTATTGTTGTTGTTGACGAGGATGATGAATTGATGATGATGTTGATGATGATGATGATGATGGTGTTGTTGTTGTCGGCATTGCAACGAATCGTGTCATCTCGCATTGCGTCGTGTTACATTGTGGTTATTGAGTTCGCATTGCATTGTTTCGCGTAATGTTTTTCCCGTGTTTGCTGTCTCCTTTCCCTTTGTATCCTCTCCATCCTACACCATTTTTCCAACCAAGACCTACTACCCCCCCCCCCCCCCCCCCCCCCCCCCCCCCACTCCCCCACCTGCTTCATAGAATATGGGCCACCAACTTTTTGTTGTTCTTCTCTTTTCCTGTTTCCATTAGCCTTTGTTTTCCTGTCAGTCAAGTTCAAGTCAAAGTCAAGTCAAAATAATCTGTATTGAGGGGGACAGATTAAGTGTACAGTACTTTTTTTCATCCTTCTCTCAGTGTGGGGGGTTGTCAGCAGACTGTTTACTTTTTATAGATTTTTTAAAACCAGGATCAGCTTTCTAGTTGCTGTATCATTCTTTATGGACGCTAAATATATGTTGCCCAAAGCTGGCGTTGGGCGCTCCCGAGTTTAATCTACTAAATACCACCCAGAATATTACTCAGTCTTACCTGGGAATCACTGTCAGACTGTAAGCAAGCACTAAATATTACCTTTACTGGTAACATGGCTCGCTCTTTTCAAATACCTTGCCACCTTAGGCAACCATACACCGTATTCGTGTGATATTATTCATTCTTGTTTAGTGGGAAATTACAGATTGTTATACTAACAGGGTTTTTCTTCAAGATGAAAGGTTCAGCCATACATTTCAAAGAAAATTTTTTTTTTTTTATAGACCTCTCCACCTTGCTTATCTCAGTGGCTTTTGGCTTGGGTTGTGTCATCGAGTACAGGTTTTTTTAGTTGGTGCTGTATCTTTTGCATTGCGGTCTTTTGTGCAACACTATGGGGTATTGAGTGTCTTGTCTTTTGTTCGAATGAAATAATTATTTTATAGTCTACTGCATTGGATTTTGGTTTGGGTGCTTTGTTATTGGAATAGTCAAGCCGGATTAGGTTGAAAGATGTTGCATCGATTCTCTCTCTCTCTCTCTCTCCCCTCTCTTCTCTCTCTTCCTCTTCTCTCTCTCTCTCTCTCTCTCTCTCTCTCTCTCTCTCTCTCTCTCTCTTTCCCTCTCTGTGTTAGGCTGTCTGTCTGTCTATCTGTCTATCTTTCTGTCTCTCTCTCTCTCAAACACACACACAACACACACACAACACACATAACACACACAGACACACATACACACACACACGCACACACACTACACACACAAACACACACTACACACACAACACACTACACACACAACACACACAAACACACGCACCTCACACACTACACACACACATACACACACACACACACACGCACGCACTCACACACTACACACACACACACACAACACACACACCAACACACACACACACACACTACACACACACACTAACACACACACAACACACACAACACACACACACACACACACACACACAAAATACACACACACACACACAACACACACACACACACACACACACAATCACAGCGATGACGTCCACACTGAAAACTTGACAAGATTAATAATACTAATAATCATCCTGTAGCCTACATCTCATCGTTAGTGTATCTGTCTAATTAGCACACTGCGGTGGTGGTAAGCTTCGTTATTCAACATGTAGTTCCTGCTTTGTTCAATCCCGTTCAGTACCTCAGGTAATTAACTCAAGCGTAGCTCAGTGGTTAAAACGTTGCGTGCACTCCTGAACTGACTGTCCATCGAAGAGCAGACCTGGGTTCAAATCTTCACTGAGATATCCATTTTTTTCTGAGAGGGTATTTTGTCTTTGAGTTAACCAACAGTGCTTGTTGTTTGCGCTCGTGTTGTGCGTTCCTCAGCTTAACACCATGGGGTTAACTCTCAGAATATGCACTCTGTCTCAAGCATCCCACCTGGGAATCACCACGGGCTTTGTAAGTACATAAGGAGTTTTGCGTGCATGCTGTTTTCAAGGACCTCGTCATAGGCAGCCGTACTCCGACATCAAAGAATTACTTTTTTTGTTCTCCTTTAACGCAGAACGTAGGTTGCTATGCTGAAGGTTTTTCTGGCTGGTGACATTCAGCATACCGTCTTCAGGAGGGGATAGCCTGGTGGTTAGAATGATGCGCATTGTGCTCGCGATCTGTTAATCTGTGTTCGAATCTTCGTTCAAGAGGATTCTTCCTCTGGAGTTAACATCAGTGCCGACTCCACTCCCCCTTAAAGTCCTTCGGATGAGACTATTAACCGAGGCCCCGTGTGCAAACGCACGTAGAACATCTCACCACACACACACACGATAAAACCCGTTCCACTTTTCGGAAGAGTAGGCCACTGTGTGCCGGTGGGAACGGATGACAAAACTACATACACAGAGGGACTGGATGTAAAAAAGCACATGAGGGCTTATTCCATTATCCTCGAAATAAAAAACAAATAAGATACATATTGCGTTTTCAAGTACCTCGCTCTATAGGCAGCCATTACTCTGACTTCAGAGAAGAATGAATGTTAAGGAGGGGGGGGGGGGGGGGGGGGGCAGATTTTATACAAGTGTACTTGCACGTTCACGAGTACCTGGTTGATAGCATCATCCAGAGGATTATCAGAGGGCTGGAGATGGGAACCAAAAGTTGGTACACACACAGAGTAACACGCCGCGGTAAGGTGATGGAGATGATATACACAGACATAGTAATAAAGACAACCCCTGTGGAATTGCAGGGGCCTGTCATATAAATATACCTTCACCACCTTCCGTAATATCAATTCTATGCAAGAAATTCCTTTTTTCAATCACTCTTTTTTTAAAATTTCCGCTGTAGTCCTGTCTTTCCTGTCACCTCCTTCTTGTCTCTTTTCTGTCTTCTTGGTCCATACTCCTGCCTTTTTGTCACAAAGACTGAAAAGATAATTCTACCCCCACCCCTACACCCACACACACCCACAACACACACACACACACACCAACACACACCACAGCGAAGTCAGATGCTCGGGGCCTGACTTACCAGGCGCTATACAGCAGCGCAATGTATTTTCGCTGATATTATGACAGACAACATTAGTTGCTGTCTGAGCATTTGACGACGAAGAAGAAAAAGTTGTAAGGATTATATTGTTTCTATATATGATTTTGTGTAGGTAGTAAACCATATTTGTCGCTCACAGTCACGTTTTGTAAGAATGAAAGATTTTAGGAAGCTTTATTTCCCAACGTGTCTGGATTTGTGTGTGTGTGTGTGTGTTGTGTGTGTTGGGGTGTGTGTGTCGCGCGCGCGTGCGTGCTGTGTGCGTTCGTGCGTGTGTGTGTGTGAGTGTGCAGTTGTGTGCATACGTGCGTTGCGTGTATTTGTGTGTGTGCTTCTGTGTACGTGCGTGCGTTCATAAGTGCGTGTGCGCGCGCGCGCGCTCACCAACAACCACGATAGCTGGCCGTTTTTTTTCTGGAGAAACGGTCGATTACAGGTATCAACAATCATGCAATGAATTATGCCAGTCAAACGTCCTTCTGTGGGGAGAAAACAAGTGCTGCAAGTACGTCGTGAGAGTTATAAAGACGAGTGTCCATTTCATCTCGGAACAAAAAACACAACGAAAACCACAATTTTGTACTTTAACACTTATTTATCTGTAAAAGGATCTGGAATTTTTTTTTTGGATTAGGAGGTAGAAAATATCCACCCTATTCTACTGACACGCACGCACGCACGCGCGCGCACACACATACACACACACACATGGAAAAAGAGCAGATACATTGCTTATTCTATGTACCATCTGGAAAAAGATTTGACTTTGACTTTGACCCCTTGACTTACTCTCTCTCTCTCTCTCTCTTTCAAACACACCCACACACACACACACACACACACACACACACACACACACACACACACACACCACACACACAACACACACACACACACACACACACCCTTACAACTACCACCCCACCCCCACCCACCACACACACACACACACACACCACACACACACACACACACACACACACCTTACAACAACCCCCTCCACCACCCACACACACATACAAACCAAACAAACACACGGTCGAAAACGACATCATCGTACGTGTACTACCAATCATCGTGGCTGATCATTACCAGCCACGGAACACAGCACCCAAGCCCAAACTAATCGCCTTGTGGTAATAGCCTATCAAAGCATGGCCACCACGGGGCTAGGAGGCTTTTGTCACTCTATACTAATGATATCAGACGTTGCTAATGACCAAGCTTCACGATTCACTAGTCCGGATCACAAGCTTTTGTCAGGCGTTGACAGAAGCTGAGTACCATACCCAGGCCTACTATTTCAAAAATGGTGTGTTTATGCTCTAACATGTTGTGTTGAGATTGTCTTTTCAGCGATGACAAGCTCTTAACATAACAAACTGCACTCTCCGTTAATTTAAGGAGAGAAAAAAAATCCTCTGAAGTCGGAGTATGGCTGCCTGTATGGCGAAGTACTTCAACACAGTCGCACACGCAAACTTCTCACCCATTGTGTACTTTCTATCTCACATTGATTCCCAGGTGGGATTGGTAAGTCAAGAGTGTGTATTCTGAGTGACCCCCAGGGTGTTAAGTTGGGGAACCACACAGCAACAAAAATAACAACAACAAAAACAACAACAGTAGCAACAACAAATGGTTTCATGCTCTAAAATGTTATGTTAATATTGATTATCCTCAGCCATGACAAGATCTTAGCACAATAACCTGCATTCTTTGAAAGGGGGGAGGGGGAACAATCCTTTGAAGTCGTAGTATGGCTGCCTGTGTGGTGTGATGATGTACACTTGAAAACAGTCACCTACACCTCTCACCTGGTTGGTGTGTACTTATCATCTTACAGTGATTTTCAGGTAGGATGAGTGAGTCAGTTTACACTGGGGGGAACACAACAACAGCACCAACAGCTGGTCCAGAGTGAGTTGATTTTATTGTATGCGGTGCATATCCCTACCCATCACGAAAACCCTATCAGGGATGACACCTGATCAACTTCAGCACCTTCTGTAATATTCACCTCACGTTCAGCATCATCACCATCTATATCCTGTCAAACTCCCAGCATCATTACTCTGTACACTTACACCTCCAGGCAGCGTTGTCTTAGGCAATTTTGACCTGGAGGAGTCCATCCTTTTCCCACGATGCAGATTGCATGCTGGGCATGTTTACGTCATCCTCACTACCCGTCATAGCTACTATGAACCAATGGCTTTTTTGTTTTGCTTTGTTTGATGGTGTTTTGTTTTGTTCTATTTTCGTTTCTTGGCTGAAGCTCCGAGGTGTACCAATGGTGACAGTTTTGAGTATGCAGCTAGTTTTGCCCCCCATTTAGGCAGCTAGCCGCATTCCAACGTCAAACGACATCTAAGCACAACACCTGTGTGCATGCGTTTTTTATTTTCTTTTGGTCATCCGTTCTAAAACTTCCATGTTGGAAAAGGTTGTGGTTTTTTAAACCCTGGGTGATCAATGCTGAAATGGTTAGCCATATTTATTTTATTTATTTTTATTTATTATTTTATATCGAGGATAATGGAATAAGCACTCATGTGTTCTTTTACATCCAGTACCCGTGAGTATGCGGTTTAAAAAAATGTCATCTGTTCCCACCGGCACACAATGGCCTACTCTATCGAAAAGCGGAAAAGGGTTTAACGTGTGCGCAAGATGTTCTGCGTGCGTTCGCAGACGGGGCCCCGGTTTATAGTCTCATCCGAAGGACGAGTTTAAAGTTTAACATTCCCACGGTCGTCAACCTCAAAATACCCAGACCTATAAACTCAATTCCCAGACTGATACCACATTAAAATGCCCACTACAAGAAATTTTCAAAATGTACAGATCAAAAGGCTTTGAAAAGCTAGGGCAATGAACACTCAAATCTCTTGAAATGGCAGGTAGTAGACAACGTAAATACCCTGACTGCAAAACATGAAACTACCCAAGCGATAGATCTTGAAATGCCCAAACATACATAAACATTGAAATACCCAAATTACTAAACCTCAAATACATCAACGGCAACATTACAATACCCAGGGAAATAAAACTTCGAACTGTTCTATACGATAACATTCAAAAATACCCACGGTCATAAAGTCAAAATAGCGAGAGAAATAAACTTCGAAAAATGAGAATGATTAGCCTCAGATTACCCAAACCCAATAAACCTTAACATACTAAGTGTCAAAAAGCACAAACTACACAGTAAGAAAAACTACAAAATGCCATGAAAAATAGGTTTTGTAACACCCACAGTGAACTGACCTGAAATGTTTTGGGAAATAAAACAAAAGCTTGAGTAATAAAGAGAAACACATCCTAGAGGAGGAACCTTTGAAATGTCCAAAGTGATAAACTCTAAAATGGCCAGAGTCCTAAAATACGAGAACCAGGTTGAAGAAATAACCAACAAGCAACAAACATACAAACAAACAAAATAAACATTTTTTTAAACCCCAAAGCAAAAAAGACAAAAACGACAACAAAAATCCCAACAATGCAAAACAATATTTTTGCCTCCAAAACACAACAACAAAACACGAGAAAACTAAAACAAAACCCTCAAGAAAATCGAACACACACACACACACACAAAACACACACACAACACACACACACACACACACACACACAACCACACACACACACACACACACACACACACACCGCCACAAATCTTTCAAAATTCTTAAGGAACATTAACCACAAACTGCCGAGAATGATACAAACCTCAAACTTTCCAAGGTGATAAACTAGGAAATTGCCCAGGTAATATAGGTCCACCTTGAGACACACCATTAAGCTGGAAGCTCACTAACGACTGTTTACCTTCTAACTAACGAAACCAAGAGCACAGAGAATCAGGTGAGAGAGAGAGCATTGGATCAGAGGGAGATGGGGAGATGATTGGGGGGGGGGGGGGGGGGGGGGGGGAGGAGGCCGGATGGCGGTACTTTACCTCTTTCATCTACCTCCCTTTTCTTTCACCGGTGTTTTCGGTTATCTCCCAGACATAAACAACCCTACTTGCTTGCTTGCCGTCTGCTCAGAGAGAGGGGGAGAGAGAGAAAGAGGAGAGAGAGAGAGAGAGAGAGAGAGAGAGAGAGAGAGAGAGGAGGAGAGATGAGAGAGAGAGATGGACAGGTATGTGTGTGTGTGCAAGCGTTTTGCTCGGCGCGTGTATGCAAGCGTGCTCGCTCGTGCGTGTGTATAGGTGCATGTATGCTTTCAAGTGTGTGTGTGTGTGTGTGCGCGCGCACGCACACACACACATATGTGCACACTTTTCTGTCTTCACAAGTATGTGCATGTTAAGTACACAAGCACGCATGTATATAATTAAAACAGTATTGAAATGCTCAAAATTTGTATCACATACCAGAAAAACATAAATTCGTCCTTCAATTATCTTTCATTCTTACCTCGTTATAAATCAACAACAACAAGAACAACCACCAAACAAACAACCCTGGAATTTCCCAGTCGACCAGACAAAAATATCATGATAGTATGTTTTAATCAAAAGAATAATTCTTTACTTCAGAAAAATTCCAAACAGCGGGATTAAGTCTCAGACATCCAGCGGCATCAGGAATGCAGATCAGAACGAGGACTTAGCGCCAGGAATGTCTTTGGTAATGGCGGTTTCAAGGATGCTGGCTTGTTTGTTTGTTTGTTCCCCCCCCCCCCCTCTTCCCTTTTTATCTCACGTTTGAGCCTTTTAAGTGTTTACATCCTGGAGTGGATGTATGTCTGTTGTGTCTTGACTGTTTGTTTTGTTCTGATTTTCTGTTTGTTGGTTTGCATGCCTGCGTGCTTTCCAATCTGTGCCCGTGGGAACAGATGACAGAATTCACAAATCCGCATACACACGGGGGAATGGATGTAAAAAAAAGCACATAAGTGCTTATTCCATTATCCTCGGTATAAAAGAATACAATAAATTAAATTAAATAAAAATAAATCTGTTTGTCTGTCTGCCTGTTGGTGTTGTTGTTGTTGTTGTTGTTGTTGTTGTACTTGTTGTTGGATGTTTCTTAGTTTGCAATCGAGAATGTGTACTCTCGCTTGGGAATCGCCGTTCAGATCAATTTCAGTTGACTCCAGTTTAAAAAAAAAATGTTTGAGGATAATGAATAAGCGCTACACTCATGTTCTCTTCTACATCCAGTCTCCCAGTACCCCTTGTTGTGTACATTTTGTCATTAGTTCGTTCCCACTGGCATAATTATAATGGCTTACTCTTCCCGAAAAGCAGAACAGGTTTGAACGTGTGCAGAAGAGAGTTCTCCATGCACTCGCGCAGGGATTTCAGTTACTGTGAAACTGAAGTGCTCAGTGGATGAGAAGTTTGGGTGAATAACACTGTTTCAAGCATCTCACCATGTAGGCAGCCATGCTCCGGCTTCAGAGAGCAACAGCTTGGTACGCTAAGAGCTTCACCCGGACAAACACAGAAACTCCACATAAGCATTAAACAGTACAGCTACTGTCTAATGTAGTGCTTGGCACTTTGCTCACAACAATAACTGATAACGCTGAAGTATTTGGCCAAACCTTTGTGTGTCTGCCTGGTTATCCGTTTTATCTGTCTGTCTGAATCTCAGTCTGTCTGTCTTTCCCGCCTTATAATATCTTTCTATCCGTCATGTCTAACTACTTCTTTTTAAAATATTTTTCCAGGATAACGATATGCACTAATGTGCTTTTTTAACATTAAGTCCCAGTGTATATGCGAATTGTGAATTTCGGCATCCGTTCCCACCAGCACACAATGGCCTTCCCTTTCAAAAGGCGGGAACGGGTTTTAACATGTGCACAAGTTGTTCTGCGTGCGTTCGCACACAGGACCTCAGTTTAAACTCTCACCTGAAGGGATTTTTTGGGGGGAGTGGAGTCGGCACACTAATGTTAATTGCTGGACAAAAAGAAATCCATTAGAACAGGATGGAACCCGGATCCCTCAGATCGGGAGCGCAACACTCTAACCACCAGGCTATCTAACCTCGTCCCTTAGTCTGATAGTGTGTTTGCTGGCTTGTCTGTCTTTGTTTTTCGGTATCATATGTCTATCACCTATAGGCCAGTCCGTTTTTGACCTTCGTGTTTTATAAGTGCTGATCTCTGTCTGTCTGTCTGTCTGTCTGTCTGTCTGTCTCTGTCTCTCTCTCTCTCTGTCTCTCTCTCTCTGTATCTTGTCTCTGTCTGTCTGTCTGTCTCTTTCTCTCTCTCTCTCTCTCTCTCTCTCTCTCTCTCTCTCTCTCTGTCTGTCTCCTTGTCTCTGTCGTCTCTCTCTCTCTCTCTCTCTGTCTCCTTGTCTCTGTCTGTCTGTCTGTCTGTCTGTCTTCTTCTGTCTGTCTGTCTGTCTGTCTGTCTGTCTTCTTCTGTCTCTCTCTCTCTTTCTCTCTGCATCCCCCCCCCTTTTTTTTAACATTGGAATTATTGCAGTCCTGGTTAATCCACTGAAATGTAAACGCGACCTTCTTCATCCATTTCCCCCCATCTCTTCGCTCTTTCCTCTGTAAACATCCATTCCCTTTTTGTAAGTTTGTCCTCCTTTAGTTCTTTCTTACTTCTCAGTATCTGGCATCTTGTCTTGCATCTCACCATGCGGTACATAGCTGAAATAGGTCAAAAGAAGGAAACGAAATGTACAGAAGGGACCAGAAGGAAAGAAGCTTGATGCCCGAAAATACAACTACAATGAGATAGAAAGGAACGAGGGCAAAAGAAGGAGAAGAAGAAGGAGGAGGAGAAGAAGGAGGAGGAAAATGGAGGAAAAGAAGAAGAAGGAGGATGAGGAAGAGGAGGAGAAGAAGAAGAAGGAGGAGGAGAAGGAGGAGAAGTCGAAGAAGAAAAACAACAACAGTAGCAGCAACAACAAACAAGAACAACACAACTAGTAAGACCTCCACCACCACCACCACCACCACCACACATCCACATCACACATCACTCACCATCCATCTCATCTCCTCCATCTCTCATCTCCTCCTCATCATCATCATCATCATCAACAACAACAACAACAACAACAACAACAACAACAACGTCAACAACAGCTTAAGAACAGCTAATCGCATAAGCACAGTATTAAGTTTAATCCAGATGAAGCATAAAAATAATGGCAGGACCTTTTTCACAAATTAAGCCAGTACAATCTCGTAAATGAAGAAAAATAATTAGGAAGGACCAACAACAACAACAACAACAAAAATACTGATAAAAGAGAGAAAGGATAAAAAACACACATAAAAAAATAAAGACAGGGAAGCGATTAGAAGCAGACGGATGATGGAGAGATGGAAAAAAAGATATGTAAGAAGAAATAAAGAAACAACGAAAGAGCAATGTAAAGAAAAGGAAGAGAAATGGAGACCAAAGAGATCAGAAAAAAACCCACCGAACAAATAAAGAGTATAAAAACAGAATAAAATTATATCCCCTTCTCACCTCCTCCTCCCTCACCCCTCCCAAATAAAAGGGAAATATGCAGACAAAAAAATGAAAAGCAAAAGTGACAGGAAGAATAAGAAAAGATATATAGATAGAGCAGAGTAAGAAGTTTTAACAGAAATAAATAAAGAACTTTTCGAATAGAACAAGACAGCTTTCTTGAAGTAAAAAGGTAACAGAGTTATAAAAAGAAGAAGGCAAAAGATTGGAAAGAAAAGATAAGAAAAAAATTTGAAGGAAAAAAGAGTTTTGCATGATCTGAAAAAAGAAAGAGAGAAACACAAAACAAAATCTTTTTGAAATTTCAAAAATATAGACATTCAAAATACAGATAAATCAATTATGATATATGTGTAAAATAGTTTTTAAAAAGCATGATTACTTTTTGAGTAGATAAATAGATAATGATGAAGTAGATAACAGTTAAACAGGAAAAAAATAATAAGTAGATAGATGAATAAATAAATGAATAAATAAGAAGACTTAAAACAGAAAATGACAGGCAAAAAGTGAATGAATAAATAAAAAAAAGATGACTATATCAAAACATATATTTCTTATTGTTCTTTTATTTCGATGATAATGAAATAAGCACTCGTGTACTTTTCACATCCAGTATTTGTGTACATGCGTTCTCGTAAATTTTGTCGCCGTTTTCACCAGCACAAATGGCCTACTCTTCCAAAGGTGGAACAGGTTTTAACGTGTGTGCAAGATGTTCTTCATGTGTTTGCACACCACGCCTTGGTTTAAAGTCTCATCCGAAGGAATAAAATGAAAAGAAAAAAGGCAGATCTGTTGTGTGTGTGTGTGTGTGTGTGTGTGTGTGTGTGTGTCAGAGACAGACCGACAGACAGGCAGACAGACAGACAGACCGACAGACATACCGGCAGGCAGACAGACAGACAGAGACACAGAGGCAGAGACAAACAGCGAGAGAGAGACACAGAAAGAACAAGTAACAAAGCAAGTAAAAAGAAAAGAAAGAAACACGATGTAAAAGACCTTTAACCAAAACATGAAAAAAAAAAACAACAAAAAGACATAATTATGTACACACAAAAATCCCCCTAAAAGAATGAGACCAAACAAGCAGAGGTCATGAAAGTCTAACGTCATACAATGATATGCCAAGTGTGTAACTGGGCCAGACGTGACTATTTTGGTCCAGATCTTGACCCAGATCTCTCCCCCCCCCCCTCTCTCTCTCTCTCTCTCTCTCTCTCTGTCTGGCTTTCTCTCTCTGTTTGTCTCTGTCTCTCTCTCTCTCTCCAACTCAGCATCCCAATGTGACTCAGCAACAAGGCTTTGTTTGGGTTTTTTTAAAAAACATGAACAAGTTCAGAATTGAAGATCACAAACACATATGAAAGCCATAAGTTTGAAATACTTGCACGCGGCTATCCCGTGTACAGCATCTGCGTTTGGCGTGGGGGTGCTTGTGTACGAGATTGTTTTCACTTCTGCCTTTGCTAATGGGCAGAAAGGGAAAGTTTAACTGTGGCTTCACTGCAGGTTACACGCTACGGTTAGATTCTGGCACTTTTCCTTGTATTTTCATATACGAATAATAATGATCATGCTAAAAATGATGAAAATGATTTTAAAAACAGTAACAAGAATGATAATAATAATAACAACAATAAAAACAACAGTAATAGATAGAACTTATATGGCGCTATATCTTGCCAAGACAAATCAAAGCACTTGCACTCAACTCATTTTACAGCTTACACAGTCATGCAACCAATAATCATTAATAGTCCTAACAAGCCGAATGTACACACACACACACACACACACACACACACACACACACACACACAACACCACACACACACACAATACACACCTTGGCATATATCACTCTTGCATTCGTACTGCGCGTACTAAGGCATTCACAGAAATAAAAACCATTTTTTGTGAAAGACTAGTCCCTGACTCAAAACTCGGGACAATACAAACAAATGGTTAGGTTTGAGGTTCTTTTTTATTTTTATTTTTCAGCAAACATTTTCCCCTCAGTCCTTTGTCGTCTGCTAGCTTCCTTACAGCAATATACTTGCACGGGGTCAACACTGTAGGAACACAAGCAATCCTCATTTGATGATCATTTTCCACGCTCTCATCACTACCTGGTGTTCATCTATGGCCTCAACCCCCAAAACAAGAGCACGATGCATTTTTCATACTTAAAAAAATCTGTGAAAACCAGCCAACAATATTTCTGACTGGCACTCTATACAAGATACTACATTAACCCGTAAGCTAACCCTGGAGTGTAACCTTGGCCACTGTTCTAGTGTGACTGGAACCTTGGAGTTTGGATTTCCCAGACAGGCACACTTTTTTGTTTTTAGTTTATCTGTTTTCTTTTGGTGCATTTACTTCTGTGAGGTTCCTGTCCTGCTGTTCCCACATTTCTCATTTCAGTCTCTTATCTTCATCTTCCCCTGTCATGCCTAGATGCCTTATGTCCCGTCATCAGGGTCAAAAGTTTACAGGGAGTGTATCAATGTCAGGCTGCTGAGGGGCCACTAGTTAGAGTGGACCTTCACTACTTTTATTTATTTTATTATTCTATTTCGAGGAAAGTAAGGTAAAAGGGGACGGGATAGCTCAGTGGTCGGAGCACTCGCTTTCCCCCAGCCAAGTTAAGCAGTGTCGAGCGTGGTTACCAGTTGGTTGGGTTACCGTTTGCGCGCCTTGGCTTCAGTACAGTTCCCCCAGTTCACCCAGATGTAAATGGATACCTGCCCTCTTTAGGGTCAGGGAAGGTAAAGCAGCGAGGGAGAGGAGATGGGCGCCGCCCTCAATATGCTGGCCCTAGAGAAGTGAGGTCTCTGACGTCTCGCTCCCCTACGACCTTATAGGTTATGGGACACCTTTACCTTTTTTTTATTTCGAGGAAAATAGAATAGTCACTCATGGGCTTTTTTAATATCCAGTCCCCGTGTGCATGCAGTTTTGTAAATTTTGTCAACCATTCCCACGGCACACAATGACCTACCCAGCCGAAAAGTTGAACGGGTTTTAACGTGTGCGCATGATGTTCTGCGTATGTTCACAGCCGGGACCTCGGTTTATAGTCTTATCCGAGGGACGTTTACACTACTGCTTGGTCACTTTGTTGGTGTTCAGTGGCGCCTGTTATGAGCTAACATAAGCATGACCCCACCACCTATCAAGCACCTTACTAACTAACTACAGTGATAGCATAGTCCCGGAGCCAGCCTGAGTGAGGCGCGCCCATCTGGAGTGACGACCACAGAAACGTCCCTCCACCGGCCCTCTCCCATAAAGAGCGCGTTGCTACAAAAGCAGCACTACCCATTTAAAAGAAAAAAATCCTGTCTGCATGTGTATTTGTTTCCTTATCAGGGTTTTTGTCCCATCCCAAAAACTCACACCCAATGGCCACTCAACATCAAGTGGATTGGGAAAAATGTTCGGGGTCAAATGGGGATCAAACCCTCGCTTTTTAGACAGTTGCGTTACCTCTAGGCTACCGATCCACCAAAGAAAGACAGAGATAAGAATGCGTTTAATTTTCCACTAGCGAGCCTATCTTTCACGTGCCTATGAACTGCGTAGAAGCAATGCCTACTTGTCTGCATGCCTGCCTGCCTGCCTGCCTGCTCTCAAGTGCACTTAAGACACTCTTTGGTGATCTCTTTCAGGTAATAATCCTTTGTCTCCACACTTTGAAGACTCTTTGTTGGCTTTATCTCAACATTCACGACGGGATCTGCACAAAGAAGCAGCTTAACTTTGTTGGCATTGTCTGATTTCTCGGGCTTCCTGCCACTGCGGTTTTTTGGCCCTGATAAGTCGAAAGTCGACGTCATCGGGACATTTGAGCTTCATCATATTTTCAGGTTAATGCAGTTCATAATAATCTGTAGTTTTAGGTTATTGAAATACATAATTCATGGTAAATAAATAGGTGGTAAAGTAAAATGATCTTAGGAGTTAAAACTCCATTTCAGGTATTTCCGAAACTAAGTGATAATTATGGAGATACGCATGCAAGAAGAACCATGCGTGTATACTTCCGGTAGCCATGCTTTGGTCTTTCTTCACGCTCTCCCATAAAAATTAATAATCAAGCTGGTCCTAAAACCTAATCCGTTTTGATTATCATATTCGATTTTATTGAATTTCGCAATATTGTTGTTTGTACTTTCTGTGCTATTGTGAAAATTTACATTTCATGATGGATATGTAAGCGGTCATTGAGCACATGGAAGATGATTTGTTGAACGACGATTGTATGCTCTCAAAACCTCGAAGCAAGAAACATTATAAATCTGTTTATTCTTGTCAGGAGATTGTCTCAATCCCTGTTAAAGACTATGGAGAAATGAAGGCCCAGAATTTGATAATGTTAGCCAATCTGAAGCAGATGAATAGCAGAAATCTGGTCAGAGCTGTAAAAAAAAAATGCAGCCACAACAGGCTCGCTTGATGGGGACGCCCCCAGTTTCAAACAAGCAAAAAAGAATAGACAGTTCCTCTTCTGATATGGATTATGAGATTGAAGATCTGATCCCAGATAAACCTCCAAAAATCTCGTAATGATGGGAATGCTGCTATGCTAGGACATCAAAAGCGAATACCAATCCAACAAAGATGAAGGGCCTGACGTGGCAGAAAAGTTGGCAATATCCAAAAGTCCAAAATTTCAGAACAAAATTGAAAGAAAAGCAGGATAAATATCAACAGCCAGGGAAATACCTTGTCAAAGTCTTCAAAGTCAACCCTGAAATAAGGGTCATGCTAGAACATGATACAAATGGCCATGACCTACATAGTCAAAAACAGCAAAGGCTGCTCACAAAAGCTAGTGCGCATTGCTGTAAGTCAGCAATGAAATGGTGGAAAGCATATCCATTGAAAACGAAGAACATCTCATACATACATAATAATATATATATATATATATATATATATATAAATAATATATATATATTAAATGCTCAAAACATCATACATACAATATATATATATATATATATATATATATGTATATATATCAAAAATGATATCGTAGGCAAAGTCCTGAATGCATGGGCAGGTCCTCTAAATGCTTTGGCCAACCTAAACTTAACAACACACAAGGTGCGCGCGTGCAAGTGTTCAACACACACAAGACGTGCATGTGGGCAAGCTCCCTGGTGGCGGGTGGGGGGGGGGGGAAGTGGAGATATAAATGCTTTGGTACTACAAAATAAACAGACAGAAAAAATGGACAAACAAACAAGATAATAAGCAGGGACATCACTAAAACCAGCATGCAAATCTACTACCCCCAGCAAGTCTGTGTTAGGGAAAAAGGCGAGCAGCAAAACGTTCGCGGCCAGCAGAACTGAACCTTGAACTTGACGGTTGCTCCACACGTGCAAATCGTGTCTCTGTTAGAGTAGACAAGGTGAGCTGTTTTTCTTTTGTCCTGTCAAACGGCCAGATAGCCCCTTGCTGTGCAGACTGGTTCACTGCTAGAAAAGAAAGAAATCCGAAAGGCTTAGACATCAAGACAGCATTTGATAGACTTTGATGAAGAAGCAGAACGCGTGAGTAATTCTTTTTCTGACTAAGAGTAGAGATAAAATAGTTATACCATTAGGTATTGACAAATATTTCTTCAATTCGAAAAAGATGAAAAAAATGTTGACTTCTCCTAAAAACAATGTGAACATCAGTGTAAGGAGCTGAGATACGTTCACAAACAAAACTCCATTTTAGAAGCCGATCTGGTTCATTGTGTCGTGAACCAGTTAACTTAGTGGTTACGAACTATAAATGGCTCACTGGTGACATAAACCCTAATGGTTTGGCAGTCACAAATCTACGTACTTCAAATATTATCTTTCGACAATGAACGATATTTTCATAGCAAAATTTTCAAAGAATTATGACGTTTGAAGGGTATTGCAGGTTGAGGCTTTTTGTGTAAGCTTAAAGTATTAAAACTAATACCCCCCCCCCCCCCCCCCCACAAAAATGTCACACACGCGCGCAACAAAAGCACAATTTCAATACTTACACACAATGTGTTGTCACAATCATAAAAATTGAAATCGTAAAGATTTCCAGATGCTCCTATTCTTCCTACTTCTTTAGGTGTTAAAAAAGAGCTAAAACGTACAAGTCGAAAGATTTATTTTGGAATCAATCCTGATATCCGACTTAAATTGAAATTTCTCCCTCAACAAATCTTGGAGAACAGTTGAAGTGAGGCATATAGATTTTCTATGGCCAAACTAATGTAGTGTTATCTCAAAATCTTTGTATAGACCAGTGTACTGTGTGATAGTCTGGTACTGTTGGGCATTGGTGATACGCTCTGTTTTTGCTTTCTAGGTATACCAACAGTTTGCCTGGATCAAGAAACAAGCTCGACCACCAAAAATGCACCCCCCACCTCTCAACCCTTCCCATGAATCAATCTGCCAGACTGACTGGTACATAGATTACCAAAGCACCACCCTCTTGTGCAACATAAAACTGAGAAAGCTACAGGGCCACGCTGCAAGTCCATCATGCTGGCTGGCGAACCATCGTCCGTCAGGCCTCCGCCAACTTTGATGATACGATGGGTGAAACATCACTGCAAAAAGCAACGCAGCAACCTCACTTTTGACAGTGGCCACAAAGAATAGTCAGTGTCCACCTCCCCCCCCCCCCCCCCCCCCTCGCCCCTTTCCTGCTCCAGTGTGACTTCAGATGAGCCACATCCACGACCACAGATGAACTTGTGAATGCGTTCTTTGGACTCGAATGAAAACCATCAAAGCTTATTTCAAAGCAGACACAAGCCTGCCACTCTAGTGCCTGTGACAAAAGACAGCAAGACCTGGTGATCTGCAGCAATCCAACCTGGTGGTCATCATGGCTTCTTCCACGTTATACGATGAAATGGTGAGTGGCATTTTTGTCTACAAAGTATATAGTTTTTTGTCAGTCTGTTAAAAAGACATAGCCTTAAGCGTGATTGATCAAACCCAAAACAAAAACAGAGAATCCGATTTATGTCATAAATGGAAGTGGTAGGGTGGGAATACCCAGCCTCTTCTTGTTTGTTTCTTCTTTACATATTTCCACAAACGCTCTCTAAGAAATTGTGATTGTCATGAACTGGTAATATAGTTTTCAAGATAGCAGCACAGTTTGAATGACTTGTGCTGCCACAATTTTCGTTATAAACAATATCGCAATGAGACTGTAGAGTGCCCAGTAGAAGGAGGCTATTTTTAAAATTTTAGATGAGAGGTCGTATAACATATCCTATTTTAGCTATCAAACATTGTTCAATTTTAGTCCAATCATATTTCAGTGCACTAGCTTGATCAGTTCTGAGCGGTTTGGAGAGGATTTTCTCTCACAGTTTTCAACGTATATTTTACTGAGCAGTTGTGTTTTTGTTGTTTTTTCTGGAGGGGGGAGGGGGGGTGGGTGGGGGTGGAGGAGGGAGGTAAGCTCTCCCCTGCAGTTGAGAACTCTTGGACAGGAAGGTAGGGAGTGGCTTGGTGGTTAGAGCACTGAGCTTTACCCGTGTTCGGTCCACCACCAAGACTCATTTTAAAAGAAAAGTTATCTCTGAAGTTAACATCTGTACCCACTTTATTGCCCCGAAAGTCCTTCGCAATAGACACAACTCAACTCGCGCACATCATCTTGCACCCACGTTAACACCTTTCCCACCTTTTGGAAAAGTAGGCCATTGTGTGCCTGGGGGAGAAAACCTCTCCAGATACTTAGCTGTGTTGTTTGAGTGGAAATTTACTCCTGAGTTGACATGTCTTCGATTCCTCTGCCAAACATGTCGTTCCATGAGACTGTACACAGAAGGGCAGTGTACGAGTGCTGGCATAATTATTCAGCTTGCATGCTGAAAAACTTGAATCAAAGTGTGATTAAAAAGCAGACCAGCTGTAGCCAGCTTTGTCTACTTATCGGTATACCATCAGAAAACAAAAAAATGACTTGGACTTTTAACTCGCAAACATACGTACACACACATGCCCTCGTGTGCGCGTGCGCATACATATACACGCATACATTTCTCCTCTCTTCTCTACCTCCCCACTCACACACACATGGCGCACACACACACACCACACACACACACACACACACACACACACACACAATCACGAATCCAAGTGATTAAAAAGCAGGCCACCTATAGCGAGCTATGTCTGTTCGTTCAATGTACCGTATCGGGAAAACCAAAAGTGACTTAGACTATATTAACACGCGCAAGCACGCACGCACGCATGCGCACATGCACATGCGCATGAATATTCGAACATATCCAGCATGCAATATGTGACTAGGAGAGGGATGAGCTCTTAGATGTAATTTACCCCAGGCAAGCATCCTGGAGGGAAGGTGGAGGGGAGTGACTGTTGGGCTTCATATCGCCAAATAAGCCGAGGCTGCTCAACAGGTGCACCTCTTGTTCTTGCGTTAGGAAACAAGGAGCCCGCAGAGATGAATGTAGCCTTTGACAGTCCAAAACCCTTGTTAAAATTTTATTTTCGGCTTGCTCGTTTAGGATTCCCAGAATGTGTTCCTTGTTGAATCAACAGCTTGAAATGATTATCTCAAACCGAAGTTTTGAACTCGAGTTATCTTCAACATGTTTTTCTGACACACTCAAAATCTGTCGAATAGCATTTGATAGTGGTATTTGAAGGAGCCTTGCCATCAACATTATTCACACTGATTTGAATTTCTGATTGTTTGTATTTAATGCCTTTCAAATGCCAATAGTTTTGATCATGAACATACCAATTTTCAAATTTATTCCGTTTTCATGAAAATCATGACCCTCTCTTTTCTGACAGATCTTCATAAATAAATAAATAGGACCAGGACCACTTGATTAAATAACTAGGATCTGCAATTGATTATAACCTTGTAAGCTTTCACCTGTGTAGGTTACTGTTTTTGAGTCTAGATTCAAA
>CM054141.1:54229864-54237364 GCA_028751875.1 Rapana venosa
AGAGGCCGCACGAAAAGACAAACAAAAGAAGGAAAAGGCGACCAAATCCTAAAGAAAAACTTTTCTATTTCTAAAAGGGCCAGAAAAGTATGACTACAGAAAGCTTAAAAACAATAAAAATTGTCAGAAGAGACAAACATTTATGATTAGAAAATAAATGCTTAAAAGAAATGCAACTGCTCAGACGGAGATAACAGCTTTTCTGGCAAAGCAAAACTCGGTAGTCTGTCATTTTGAAATGAAAGCCTAAATGAAAAACGAGAAAACCTGTACTGAAGTGAATCAAATATTAGGACGGGTGCAATAAATATGGAAAACTGTTCATACTAATAGCAGCAATACTGGGGAATTGAATTGCAGTGTAGATTTGCAAGAGCTGGAACCTTCGCCACTTAAAGATGAAATCACTACTGCCATCATACATTCGAAAGAAGGTGATTCCCCTGAAAGGAATAATATCCCAAGTAAGCTATTGAACTCTGGTCTTTCAAGTTTCACAGCTTTACACCATCTACATTTTCTAATTTGGGAGACATGCCAATGACGCAGTGAGTAGAGGCAGCAAAAGAATCCAAGCTCCACAAAGCTTGGGATATTAAAGACTGTTGCATTTTCAGAACAATCGACATAAGAAACCACACACTCTTCTGATCATTATCCTCGACAGAGTGAAAAATAAAGGAGAGAGTTATGATTCTCAAGCAGGATATTGATGATGCTAGAATCAGTATGGCCAGGCTAAGATGATTCAGTTGAAGATTTGCAGACAGAGCAATACCTAAAGATCTGTATTATCTAAACACTAATCTGGCCTTATACCTAAGTGCGTCAGAAGCCTTAATACTATGAAAATTTGGAAAAGAAAGAAAATAGACGAAGACAAATGTGGTTTAACATGTGACTTCCGTGTCAAATGGTCAGACAGAAAAACAAACGAAAGCATCCCTGAAGAACAGTGCAACGATAGAATCTAAGTTGATAAGCGCAGACTGAGAAATGTTGACCATGCAAACAGAAGCTCGGAAACAAATCTGACGACGACAGTTCTCCAAAGCAAGGTTGAGGGCAGAAGGAAAAGAGGCAGACCACTTCCATCCCACATTGCCAGCATCACTGAGGTCAGCGGCCAGGGACGACTACGGGAGACAATTCTGCAGCGACAAAGATGGCGAACCGCGGCGGCATGAGGTGGAGCTCCTACCGTCGACAGCGGTGATGGAGACAGTTGATGCTGTGTAGTTGTTGTTGTTGTGCCAAGAGTGTGTCATAAATGTTGACTTAAGAAGTTGGTGCTTTGCTTACAGTAATAATTGTTGAAGTTATTGGCCTTGGCATATATTTCTTTTCCTAAATGACTGTATTTAACATTTAAAGGGATCAACATTTTTGATGAGATACATACTTGTATATGTAATGGTACAGTCATGGTATCAGGTGGGGTTTAGGGGCAAACTAAGCTAGGAAACCCTATTACAGCCCTCAAATCACTCAGCCCTGCCAGCAGTCTACCCATCATTTTACCACATCCTACTTAATTTTAAAGGCTAGTAACACTCCCACCCCCCAAAGTTAAAAAAGCCTTAACATTTCTTTAAAAAATAGCTTACCTCATTTGGTTACTTTGTATAAAAGCCTTACTGAATGAGATAGTATCAGCATAGATGTCAGTTACTTCATTTGCATTCAATACGTGGGTGTCAAAAGAATTCAGCTTTCCTTTATACTGATCTAGCTGGTATTACGAAAAAACACTTTCCCTTGATGTTTTCAGTGGAATCAAAATACACATGTGTGTCCTTCATAATGAGTCAGTAGGTATTTCCGTTCTTTAATTTATGTTAAAATATTTTAAGGCATGGAGTCACCTCCTTCATTTAGAGTTAATTGTATCAAAGGATGCAGGTTTTGTTTTTTTTACTAATGAGTTAAATATATCAATGTGAAAAGCTTTTATTGTTTATTTATTAAGAAAGCGAATGGTATCAAAATAAGTTATTTCTTGGAGTTAGATGATAAAGTACATTTTGCCTTAGTGTTAGCTAATCATTAAAATTTGTTTTTAAACTTTATATTAAGCTGGTTTGTATCAAAGTTCTTTCTTTCTTTCGAGTCAGTAGTTTATAAGATACAAACTCTTTTCTTCATACTGGGTTTGCTGGCATCAAAGCGTCACGTTTCTATCGTATTTTGTAAGTATAGAAGTCTATGACTATTTCTTACATATTTTAACTTTGTATCAAGGTGTACTGTTCCTTTCCTTTACATTAAGTTGGTATCAAAACAGTCCTTTCTTTCACATTAAATAATGTAGTTTCAAAAGCCTCTGTTCTTCAGATTTAGTTCCCTGGTATCACTGTATAAAACATTTTCTTTCATCGTTTCATAGTATCTAAGTATAAAATTCTTTTCTTAATATTGAAGTAACTGGCGTCAAAGTATAGGTTCCATTTTTCACACGGAGTTGATTGGCATGCAGACCAAAGAAAATCCGTTCTCATTGGTGGTTTTGAAATAGGAAAAGGTCCAACAGTGCTATTACTGGCTTACCTACATACAGAGAAACTAGATATCTTAACTTACATAAAAGTTATCAGCTCGTAAAAGAGACGTAACTGTGAGTGTACGAGTCTAGAGAGCTAATATGAATAGAATTTGACATTTGTCTTGCTGCATATCTTCGTTAAAGTTATCATATAGGTATAATATCGCAAAGTTTACCACAGCAAATCATTTTCCAGTAGTTTTGCCGAAATCTAAGAAGAAAAAATGCGTACAAGAATGATGGATGTTTTAAAAGAAACAGCATTACTATTGCTGATACGTTTTCCCTGTAGTGCTGTTCCCTTGTGCTGTTCACACTTAACTCTAACCCTAGTTCTTGCCCCAAGCCGCAAACCTAACTGTTGACCATTCTGGTCCTAACTTTAACATTGACACTGACCTCCTAACTCTCAGTTGTGCGGTATGGGGAAACAGTTAACAAGGGAACACCAATACAGGGAACGAGTGGTTTCAGCTTACTTGCCAGTTGAAAAACATGTTATTGTGTAGATTATTGCGAAAGTAGAAGGCTTTGTTAAAGCGAAATGACATGTAGAAAAAAAGCCAGAATTAAGCTAACGTCGTAACCCTTGATGGTTGCATTACAGGGGAAAAGCACTTGCTGTAGGAGAGTTAATCCACTATTGCTTTTTTTTGAGTGTTGTGCTTTTACAGATTTTGCAAAACTTTCAAATGTTCTCTTCAAAAGTATTAATATAGATAAGTATTCTTTGGAATTATTGTTGTAGTTTGGAAAACACCAACTACTTAAAAGCAAAAGAAAAAGTCAGTAGCAGAACTGTTAGCACATAGATATTATCCTATCACAATACAGGAAGCAGCCTCTCGAAGCAGCCGCCCTCCATAGATTTCTGTCTAATGTCTCTGTGTTCTATGTTAGACTATCCCTTTGTCTGAAGTGTCAAAATGTTGGCACTGGTATCTATAGGCCCATGTTTTGTGCTGTCAAACCATCTAAGTGTCAGTTAAGATTCTGTAGCCGTGTCTTCATTTCCATACTGTGTAGTTTTTTGTTGAATTATTGCTCTCTTCTCTTCCATCTTCCATTTCTGTTTAAGGGAGAGCTTCAAGGCGTCTGTGCCTTGTTCTTTTTGTGATCTCTTGTGCGTAGTATTCGGTCTTGTAGTTAAATGTTCTGCTCTTTTGGAACTACTTGTGAGCGAGAGTATATCTATGCGCCATTATAGATTAGTCCATAAAGCGGGATTGTCTTTGTTACATAGTATAGAAATGGGGAAGGCCATGAGTTATCAGGGATAGTTTTAGTGGTTAGGGCTAGGATGGAAGAGGGCAGTGTGTGTGTGTGAGTGTGTGTGTGCCCACTTGTGTTTTATGCCTAGATATTGTTAGCAAAAAATTAAGCTACCTTAAAATTAACATTTTTCCCCACATCAGAATAAAAAGCAAACCAGTAGTTAAGAAAAACAATTTTTCTTTTATACCTTTTAAAAAAAATTCATTGATCAATCTGTTGAAAGATAATCCGGTACAGACACAGCTTGTTACGTTTGTATATTTCACGCATTTGTTTGTTTTTTATTCTAAAATCATATAAAACACTATCTAAAATTGAGAAATATTTTATGAGCTGGGATAGACGTTGAGGGCTGATTTCCCCATTCCCTGCAATGATAATAGTTCTGAATCGAAACTTAAAAGGTTGTAGGAGCTGATAAGGTTTTTGTTTTGCTTTCTGTTTTCAATGTTAAAAATTTGATAGAACTTTAAGTCTTTATGCATGTAATTCATGATGTTGACATGAACCCAAATATACATGTTGCTATCAAGTTGTCCAAAAATTTGTCACATTCTTTTAAAAACCTAAACGGTTCGGCGATGAAAGTTAGATCAGGAAATAATTTTTATTCATTATGCGCACGCTGCCATACGTACTGGATGAACATGAAAACTAAATGTCTGAAGTGTATGAATACAAAAGTGATCATGCTATCCCCCCTCCCCGCGGCCTCTTACCTTGTCCCCAAGTTGGGGGAGACACTAGGCGCAAGAAGAAAATTATCAGCATAATTATCAAGTAGAGATTCATACCTGGACATCAGTATGGATGAAAAATTAAACATTTAACACTACCACACATACACTAGAGCACATACAAACTCAGACAAATATAAATCCCTTTGTACATTATAGAGATGCACGCAGCAGCACACACTAGAGCAACAATAAACCCAGCCGACTGTTCACTGCAGCTGAACATTGGTAGAAAACATGCAGCAATTCAGATTACCGGAGCAGTTATTGCTCGGAAGAGTAGGTAAGATAAAGACCGATTCGTGTACATTGAAACAATAAACCAACAAAGGATGTAATAGGAATGTATAACGATTTTTTTTAAATGATTGTTTTTTGGCCAATGAAGAGAGACGTGTGAAGCACCCACCAACGGAAATAAATGTAAAAAGCAAAAACAAAGAGGAAAAGATGGTGCTCCATGATCTGCATGCAACTGAGGCCCCAAAATAATAGATATATATACTTTTTAAAAAGTAAAACAAGTTTGTTTGTTTTTTTCCACTTGTGATCATTGTGACAATGTTTTCTGTAGGAGTGTAAATTTTTTTGGGTCAAATTTAAGCACACTCCTCAGTGTTTGTATTAAACTGTTAAAAATGAACTGCTGTAGTCCTGTGATGGCAACTGATGTTAGGTCAGGGAAAAAAACACCTTTATGCATAATGGGCATGCTGCAGTAGGTACTGGCTGGATATGAAAGCAAAAGCTTAACAAGACTTGAAACAGTTAAGAATTTAAATGCGCATCTAAATTACAAACTCTTCCACTCGGAGGAAAATAATTTGTCACTGCCCAGGTTGTTCTTCCCGATTACTCGAGAAAACTTTGAGGAAACTCGGTTACAAAAAAGTGTAGAAATATACTTGCTTATTCATTTTTTCCCTCGTGTTTAAGAAACTTCTGCTAAAAGACTGGGAATTCTCTTTTATAAGCAAGTTAAGATCAGCGGAACACAGTTTCACCCTAAACTGAAAGTTAAAATTTTAAGTAAGTGAGATCAGTTTGGGAAGAAGCGAAAGTACATGCATTAGTGGAGCTGGCTGGTGCTTATCAAGAACGAAAGTTATTTAAAAACTTGCATTGACATATTTAAGAAAAATGAATGGCAGAAAAAGGAATGACAAATCAAATCTGTTTGCCATGGTTTGACGTTTTGTGGGTTTCTTTCTGGTTTGGTGTTTTTGTCTTTTTCTTTTGGAAGATCTTTTGAGATTTGGGATTTTTCTGTAATTACTTTGTTGTTGTTGGCCGATGAAGAGAGACGTGTGAAGCACTCACGAACAATAATAAAACAATAATAACAGATGGTGCTCCACGATCTGCATGCAACTGAGGCCTAAACAATATATAATATACTATATATTATATTATTATATAATAGTACGATGTGTGTTGTGTGTGTGTAGTGTGAAAGAAAGACTACTGTTCTGTTATATTTTCATTAAGTGCTAGTCAGCAATGTTGACAGGACTTTGAATGTGACATTTACTTTTATGTTCTTGTTTTTGTGCCGAGGTCTCTGTTAACTTCGTTTCTGTTTATTTTAATGAAATGTGTAGCTAGGCCTGCCCTCATGCAGCCTTTAATGATGTTTTCAAGCAAAACAATGTGTAGCTTTGATTGTAATAGTTATTTATCAAATTGTAAATACATTGTCTTTCTTTTAACTGTATTGGCATGAAATTATTTAAACGTGATTGAATTTAAGCAAAGAGGGAGAGGGAGGGAGGGAGGGGGAGAGAGTGTGTGACTGTACCTATTCTGTTCATGTTCTTTTAGAAATTAATTATAGTCCAATGCAGACCTAAGGTATATTAGACTGGAAGTGAATTAAGCTGTTTTAATTAAGTCATTTTGATAGTCTGACAACCTTTAATACCGATTTAAAAAAATGCAGGGTTTTTTCACTTTCACTTTTTGAAGTGGGAACAATGTACAATTTTCAAACATTGATAAATAAATGGATTTTTTAAATATATAAATTACTGTACAGTTTGTTTCAACTATTAACCATAGCATGGTTTTAATTTTTGATCATATGTTTAGTCTTGAAACGTCTCTTGGTATAAAAGATTTTTTTGATTCAGTAAATGTTTGAAGTTTGTCGTACTTACATATTTTCAAATTTACACTGCTTTAGTGATCTTACAATGACTGAAAATCATTTTGTACATTTTATTCAACACAAATAGCGTGTTGGAAAATATTTTGTGTACTTTGTTATTCCTCTTTAAATATTTCACGAGAACCCTCTTTAGTATCAACAAAAATAATTATAAATGACAGTAAAGACACTTGTCTCCACTTTTTGTGCTTTGGTCTTTATCAAACTATCTAAATAAGACGGAGAGGGATAAACAATAAGGGAAGAAGCACAAAGGCTGTTCACTCTTTCCTCGATTTTACCGCTATTTTGCTAGTGCTGTTGCTGTTTGAAAGCTACATTGACAGGCAATATGAGAAAGGGATCTACAAAATTCAAACCAAGTTGAAATCAAGTTGAAATTAAGGAAAGTCTTTAACTGACCGATATATTTATGATATTGATGGAAAAACTGTTAAACAATACCTAGCAAATGCATTGAGCTGTACGAGGAAAAAGCACTTTTAGATAGATGTTTATAATTGTTTTCGTCTTAGAACAAGAAAGGGTTTTTTTCGAACATTTTCAGTGACCATTGTCGCGCAAAATACTCTGTAATCTGCGAAAAACAAAACAGAAAACACTTTAATCGCCTGGATATTGGTTTAACGCGAACAAGTCTGTGTTGACGGTAAAATTCATGCTCTAGTCAATATTTTGTACATCACAGCAGATCTTACAGAAGTAAGTGTGTGTGTGACGTAGTGTGTGTGTGTGTGTGTGTGTGTGTGTGTGTGTGGTGTGTGTGTGTGTGTGTGTGT
>CM054141.1:54242364-54247364 GCA_028751875.1 Rapana venosa
TTGTGTTGTGTTTGTGTGTGTGTGTGTGTGGTGTGTATGTTAAGTGTGTGGATGTTGTGTGTGTGAGAGAGAGAAAGAAAGGTAGAGATGGTGAGTACAGATAGGCAGATGGAATGTGTGTGCGCGTGTTTGTACGTGTGTGGATCGGAAAGAATGGGAGCAATTGGGCATATAGAAAGGCAGACAGAGTGCGGGTAAACAAATGTGTGTCTTTGTGTTAACGTCTATCCTCTAAAAAGTGATTTTAGACAGAAGCAAGTGTGTGTGTGTGTGTGTGTGTGTGTGTGTGTGTGTGTGTGCGTGTACGTTGTGCGTGCGTGCGTGCGTGGGTGTGTGTGTGTGTGTGTACTTAATGTGAACAAGAGAGAGAGAGGGGAGTAAGTATACGCATACATGTGTGTGTACGCGCATGCGCGTGCGCGAGCGCGTTTCTATTTTTACATAATGTGCTTTCCTTTGTGTGTGTTGTGTGTGTGTGTGTGTGTATGTGTGTGTGTGTGTTTGTTTGTGCGTGCGTGTGTATGCGTGCGTGCGTGCATGTTGTGAGGGCTCACTCGCTTGCGTATGAACATGCACTAAGCCTTTTATTAAATTTGTCTCTGCACTTGTACGAGACTTTTCTCTTAACGTGTTTATATATACATCTTTACTCCGCACTTTTCTTCTTCATTGTACTCTATAATCATCTTTGTTGAGTTCAGAAACATCATACACCTAACAACACACTTAGTAGCAACAGATTCATAGACAGATACACTCCATCACAGCAAGATTTAAAAAAAAAACCCACAAAAAACACCAATCTGTTATAAAACGCACTTAAAACACTCTAAGTCATCTGCTATTACAAAAAAACACCCTAGAAAAAGATAAATGAATATACACAGACAGAAGATCCCCCCCCCCCTTCCCCCTCCCCCCCCCCCCTCCCCCCAACACACACACCTGTATCTGTCGACATAGAGATGGCAAGATGCGCGCTGTCAGTGGGTGTAGAAAAGCAAATTTGTGTTGCTGAAGAACACAGGATCGGTTTTACGCTTATCACCAGTGAAGAGAGGTGTGTGTGGGGGGGGGGGGGGGGGGGGGGGGGGGGGGGGGGGGGGGAGATGGGGGGGATGGGGGGAGATGGGGGGGATGGGGGGCGGGGCGGCTGTCAGTGCTTCCTTGAGTGATGCCTTTATGAAATGATTCTGGGCTTTGTGGATGATGGTTTTCATAGGGTGAACGGGGTCATGGGAAAAGTAAAGAGTGATGTTATGAGTGGTTTTGTGGTGTGGTGCAAGTTTGTTGTTGCTGTTGTTGTTCCATTTGGTGGTGTAGTTGTGGTGTGGTAGTGGTAGTGGTTGATGGTGGTCTTTGTTGTTCTTGTTCTTGTTCGTTTTTCTTTTTTCTTTTTGATTGCTCTTTTTGTTTTTGTTTTTCCTGCTCGTGTTCTTCTACTTGTTGCTGTTGTCGTTTTTGTTCTTGGTCTTGTTTGTTGTTGTGTTGTTGTTGTTCTCTTCTTCTTCTTCTTCTTCTTTTTCTTTGCATTCTTCTTTCTTCTCTTATTCTTCTTCTTCTTCTTTTCTTCTTCTTCTTCTTCTTCTTTTTTTCTTTTTCTTCTTCTTCTTAATCCGCTCTTATCCCTAGTTCTTGTTCATCGTACTTTCCAACATCTTTGACCTTTTGTCTGTGTGTGTGCGCGCGCGCGCGCGCGTTCGTAACTAAGTGCGTGAGTGTGTGTGTTTGCGCGCGAGGTAGGAAAATGAAGCACGGAAAGCAAAAAAAACGTCGGGAAAGAAGATTAAGAATATGAAGTAGAAAAGAAACGAAAAACCAACACCCACCTTCTCCCCCCTTCCCTCCCCCGCCACACACACACACACACACACACACACACACACACACACACACACACACACACACACCACACACACACACACACACACACACACACACACACACACACACACAAATACAAAAAAATGCAGGGTGTGTGAAAGAAAAGAGATTAAGCTTATGGATGGATGAAATGGAGATAAGAAAAGCTGGTAGGAAAACAAAGAGAAATTAAGGGAGAAAATACACACACACACACACACACACACACACACACACCGCACATACACATAAACACACACACACACACACACACACACACGCACTCACGAACTCACGAACGCGCGCGGTAGGAGAAGATGCATGGAAAGACTGGGAGGGCGTTTGTGGGCCACATTGTAATAACCAATCAAATGAAAGAGGCTTGAGACTCCTGGAGTTTGCCAGTAACAACCACCTCCAGCTAGTGAATACACTTGGCCCACACAAGAAATCCAGAAAATGGACATGGCATAGCCCAAATGGAGAACACCACAACCAAATAGATTACATCATGGTGAAAAGACGGTTTTAGTCTAGCGTTAACATCGCACAGACACGAAGTTTTCCAGGAGCAGACATAGGAGTGATCATGATCTTGTGATGATGACTTTCCGACTACGTCTAAAGAAAATCACAAGCGGAACAACATCAGGATCAAATTTGACCTCGAGAAGCTGAAGGACCCAGAGGTATTAGAAATTTTTCAAGCAAGGATAGGTGGAAAGTTTGCAGCACTCACTGTGTTAGACTCAGACATAGACACACTGACGAATAGTTTCAATACAGCAGTGACTGAAACAGCAAACGAGCTTCTTGGCAAACGCCGACCAGTCAAAAAACCATGGGTCACACCTAACATCCTACAACTATGCGACAAGCGTAGAGAGTTGAAGAAAAAGAAAAATGAAACAAAAGAAAGAGCAGAACAATATAGGCAGTCAACAAAAGAATCAGGAAGTCCATGACGGAGGCAAAAGAGAAATGGATCGGTGAACAGTGCCAAGACATTGAAGAGAACATCAAGAAAAACAATAGCAAGAAAGCATATCAGCTGGTGAAAGACCTGACTAGCACGAAACAGAGAAAAGGTTTAACAATCCAAGACAAAAATGGGAAGTGTCTCACTGACGACCAGGATATTCTGAACAGATGGACAGAATACTGCTCCGACCTGTATAACTATAGAACCGCAGGAGATCCAGAAGTCCTTAATGTACCCGAAAGCAAAGACACAGACAGTCACCCTATCCTCCGAGAAGAAGTGGAAACAGCAGTCAGATCGCTGAAAAAGGGAAGTCAGCAGGGCTGACAACATTCCAGCTGAGTTGGTCCAAGCTGGAGGGGAAGCCATGATCAGCGCCCTACTAAGAATCTGCAACAAGATCTGGCAGACAGGAAAATGGCCAACACCATGGACACAGTCACTCATCATCACCCTCCCCAAGAAAGGAAATCTACAACAATGCCATAATTACCGCACAATCAGCCTCATATGTCACCCAAGCAAGGTCATGCTGCAGATAATATTGAATAGACTGAAGCCACAAGCAGAGACCATCATTGCTGAGGAACAAGCAGGTTTCAGAGCAGGGCGCAGCACAACAGAACAGATATTCAACCTCAGAATACTATGTGAGCGGTACCTTCAACATCAACAAGACCTATACCACGTATTTATCGATTTTAAGAAGGCATTTGACAGGGTGTGGCATGCAGCTTTGTGGGCAACCATGAACTTGTACAGCATCAATGCAAACCTGATCAGAGTCATCAAACAGCTGTACAGCGAGGCCACCAGTGCAGTGTACTACAACAACAACATTGGAGAATGGTTTCGAACAACAGTTGGAGTAAGGCAGGGCTGTCTACTCTCACCCACTCTTTTCAACATCTTCCTTGAAGAATCATGGCTGATGCACTGGAACATCATGAAGGATCAGTCAGCATTGGTGGCAGAACGATCACAAACCTCCGCTTCGCAGATGACATTGATGGAATAGCAGGATCAGAAAAAGAGCTTGCCAGCCTAACAGAACACTTGGATAAGGCCTCCAAAACATACGGCATGGAAATCAGTGCAGAGAAGACCAAACTGATGACTAATAACACCAACGGCATTAGCACTGATATCAGGGTTAATGACCAGAAGCTGGAAACAGTTCAAAGCTTCAAGTACCTGGAGCCATTGTATCCGACCAGGGATCCAAGCCAGAAGTAGTATGCAGGACTGCACAGACAATAACAGCTTTGTCAAAACTAAACACCATCTGGAGAGATAAGAATATCTCACTTATCTCCAAGATCAGACTAATGCGCTCCCTTGTCATATCCATATTTCTGTATGCCTGTGAATCATGGACCCTGACTGCAGATTTGGAGAGAAGAGTACAGGCTGTGGAGATGAGATGCTTTCGGAGACTCCTTGGCATCTCCTACAAAGACCACATAAGCAACGAAAGCGTGCATAACAGAATCCAGCAAACCATTGGACCCTATGAGAACCTTCTAACGATCGTGAAAAAGTGTAAACTTAAGTGGTATGGGCATGTCACAAGATCCCAAGGAATTACAAAGACAGTTTTGCAAGGCACTGTCCAAGGAGGAAGAAGAAGAGGCAGACCAAGGAAGAGCTGGGAGGATAACATCAGTGAATGGACAGGCCTAGAACTCAACAAAACCCTGAGAAAGGCAGAACAGAGAGAAGAATGGAGGGAACTGGTTGCTGAGTCTTTGAGGGTGCCCCCACGGTCGTCAGACTACGGGACAGATAGATAGATAGATAGCTTCATTTTCTCAAGCACGTTGTCATTTATTCTCCTTTCCTTAGTGTTTCTTTCTTTCTTTATTTATTTTTTTGGGGTTTTCAACAAATAGGTTGAGCCTAAATAAATGGCATCAGGAACAGCAGCAGCAGTTGTAGTAGTGAGCAATAGATGTAGCAACAGCAACAACAACAACAACAACAACAACAATAGCAGTAGTAGTTGTAGTAGTAGTAGTAGAAGCAGCAGCAACAACAACAATAACAGTAGTAGTAGTAGTAGTAGTAGTAGTAGTAGTAGTAGTAAGGTGGAATTCTTAGTAGTTGATGTTGAGGTTGAAAAAGTAGTGGTAGTAGCAGCTGCAGTTTTGGCAAT
>CM054141.1:54257364-54264864 GCA_028751875.1 Rapana venosa
ATCTCTCTGTCTCTCTGTCTGTCTCTCTCTGTCTCTGTCTGTCTGTCTGTCTCCTCTCTCTGTCTCTTTCTCTGTCTGTCTGTCTCCTCTCTCTGTCTCTGTCTGTCTGACTGTCTCCTCTCTCTGTCTCTTTCTCTGTCTGTCTGTCTCCTCTCTCTGTCTCTGTCTGTCTCTGTCTGTCTCCTCTCTCTTTCTCTTCTCTCTCTCTGTCTCTCTGTCTCTGTATGTCTCTGTCTGTCTCCTCTCTCTTTCTCTTTCTCTCTCTCTGTCTCTCTGTCTCTCTCTGTCTCTGTCTGTCTCTGTCTGTCTCCTCTCTCTTTCTCTTTCTCTCTCTCTGTCTCTCGTCTCTGTATGTCTGTCTCTCTCTCTCCCCTCTCCACCTGCATATTATGAAGAACCCTTCCTCAAAGAAATAGCATACTGTGATGCACTGACGAAAAAAAAAAATCAACAAGAAGAATAAAAATAAAATGTCGGTAAACGAAATTCAATGTTTACAGAAACTTATATATCCCTCTTTTTATTCTAGAGGAAAGCTGCCATCATTTCACATTCTTCTTCTGATTTTATTTATTCTTCTATATCGAGGATAATGGAATAAGCACTCATAGGCTTTTTTTTTTACATCAAGTCCCCGTGTGCCCCGTGTGTATACAGTTTTCTAAATGTTGTCATCTGTCCCCCACCGGCACGCAATGGTCTACTCTTTTGAAAAGCGGAACAGGATTTAACGTGTGCGCAAGATGTTCCGCGTGCGTTCGCACACGGAACATGGGTGTTTAGTCTCATTCGAAGGATTTCTGTAAGGAAGAATGAGCAACTAAGTAAACAGGACGACAGGCCTCTGATCCAAAGGGTTTAGGAGGTAGGCACTGGTGGTTCGAATCTGTGTGGTAACTGATAGAAGGGTGGGGACTTTTGCTTTTGATCAACCAGATCAGCTCACCTGCAGATCTCTGCCAGTGTGTTACCTTCTTTTGAGTGCAGATTTCTAATTCTACGGCTCTGAGGTAACATGTCTCATTTTATTTGAGGTCATTTTGGAATGTTTTAACCAATATGAAAAATAGCTTTTTCTGTCTTTGAGATTTTTTCATGCGTATCAATCTGCCTCTCAGTATTGTAATTGCCCTTCGTGGGATGATATAAGTGTTTTTGACTTGACTTGACTTGACATGTCTCGGGTTTAAAGATCGACAGCGTCTGCTGGATTCGTGTGATCTTATAGTTCGGTCATCAGATGCAGACTTGCCAGTGCGTTGGTTCTTTTTTTATGTGCACACATAGAGAAAAATCAAACCATTATCCTCGAAGTAAAAGAATAAAATAAATCAATTATTTTTTAAAGATAAATAAAACCTATCACAACTAAGCTCTCAGTGCTCAATGTAAGCGTTTTATGTATGAGCAAAAACGCAAACGTACCCAACATACACCAAAGGTCTTACCAGTGCGCTGATTTTTTTGCAATCGGTGAAACATCTACTATTTTATTTATTTATTTATTTATACCACTTTAAGTCATGGCAGATTTCTCTTCGTGAAATTCGGGCTGCTCTCCCCGAAAAGAGCACGTCGCCACAAGAGCAGCGCCACCCATTATTATTTTTTTATTTTTTCCTGACTGCAGCTGTATTTGTTTATTTCTATCAGAGTGGCTTTTTTTCTACAGAATTTTGCCAGGGACAACTCTCTTGTTACCGTGGGTTCTTTTACGTGCGATAAATAATTATGTACAACACGCGGGACCTCGGTTTATTGTCTCATCCGAAAGACTAGCGCCCAGACCACCACTTATGATCTAATGGATGGGGAAAACGTTTCGGGTCCAAACGGGATTCGAACCACCGCACACTTCCGACCCAGACTTTTTGCTTTCTAGACAGGCGCGTTACCTCTAGACCATATAGGTGTGGTGTAAGGACTACGGAATGCTCCACTCCTTATAACACCTCCTGTTTCCGTTCCTCGGCTAACGCTGCCAGGTTCACCCAATGACGAGATTTAAATCAACACACGACATCGTTTACCTTAGTTAAAGTGCCCACATGTCCGCTTCGGGGACAGTGTTTTATTACCACGAGATCAGCCTACATGCCTTGTTTTCAAACGTTGTCCTTTGGTTCTACCGGCTGGTTACTGGCCTACTTTTCCCGATAGGAAGAACGTCTGTGCAACATGTTCTCCGTGTCACGGGACCTCGGTTTTACAAATAATTGTATGCCGTCAGCGCCTGGGCTTTATCACAGTTCTTGATTAAACCATTGACTCTGGGGGCAACAGCAAGGTGAGAGGCTGTATGATCAGTGGCTTTCTTTCCCACTCATGGAATTCCACTTTACAGCTTAGTCTTTAGTGATCGACTATGACTCTCTAACTAGGAGGCTTGACTTGCACAGTCCTTATGTGCTGCAGCCCTGGGGGCTAGTTGGCCTTTGGAGAACATCTCCAAGGCTGACTGTCCTTATGCCCACTTGGCCGAGAGAGTGGGGATGTGCTGTGGGCAAGGCATCTCCACTAAAATCAAATTTCTGCCCAGTTTCCAAAACAGCAGCTGCCTCCTCTGCTGTTTTGGAAGTCATCGTCGGACACGACGGACAAACATACAGTCCTATCCGAATGACTTTTAGGGGAGTGTAGTCAGTTAAATCCAGAGGAAAATCCCCTTGAAGGGGTGCCTCAGTGGGGGTTCAAATCCGGGCCGTTAGATCGCCAGCTTAACTCTCTAACCACAAAGCTCTCCACCGCCACCGCCCCCCCCCCCCCCCCCCTGCCCGCTCCCCTCCACCTCTGCCTGCTATGGAGGAAACAGGAAACTGAAACAGGAAGAGAACTGTCCGTGTGAAATGGAGGAGAACAGAGGGGAGATAAGCCCCCGGAACCAGAGGTGACGTAAGTGAACTTCCCCCTTAATCAATTACTCCTTGACAGGTCGTTGGGGTGCAGCTTTGAAACTCCCAGCAGTGCAGCAGTGCCTTCAGTGACTTCAACCTGCCCCAGAAACAGAACAACATTTTATTGGTTTTGAAAACCCACAAAGGAGGGGGGGGGGGGGGGGGGGGTGGAGGGGGGGAGGGGGGAGGGGAGGGATGGGGATAGGAGAGGGACGGGGTTGTAGATTTACAGGAACATGACAAATTCAAAATGTTTGCTGATGGCAGTTAGCAGAGCACAGACGTTCAGTCATCATACAATCAACATGAATAATAGGAAAACTATCAATCTTTACTACATAGTTCTATAGTGGTGCATGCAATGATTTGACAAATTAAACGTTCATGCTCGCACAAAATGGGATTTTGGAACGGAGAAAAATAAGCTGATCACTCTGTACACTTGGAAACCTACAAACTCGCTCATTATTGCTGTCAGAGAGGAATTCGATTCAGAGAGGTTTGTTTGGTTTTGATATCAAACAGTGTGCTGAACTTCCAACACTTCTGGGCGCCTGAAGAAAAAGTTGGTTACATTTACTGCTGAAGAAGGGGCGCGCATGTAAAGATGCGATGGAAGTAAATCCCAGATTCATCATAGTTACATTTTGCACATGATCTTTCATTGTGAGGGATACCGAAAAATTCCTCCTCTCTCTGAATAGGCAATGGATGATTCAAAGTCCTAAAATGCAGTTAGTCTGTCTCTGCCTCTCTCTCTGTTTCTATCTCTGTCTGTCTGTCTGTCTCTCTCTCTCTCTCTCTCACTCTCTTCTCTCTATCTGTCCATCTTTTTCTCCGTTTTTGTCTCTGTCTTTGTCTTTTCTCTCTTTCTTTGCCTTTGTCTTTGTATCTGTCTCCCTCTCTGTCTATCAGTCCTCTCTTTCCTCTCTCTTCTCTGTTTCTCTGTCTCTATCGCTGTCTGTCTGTCTGTCTCTATCCACCTATCTATCCATCTGCCTCCCCCCTCTCTCCTTCTCTGCACCATGCATCTGTCTGTCTGTCTACCCTCCCTCCCTCTCTCCCGACCCCCCCCCCCCTCTCTCTCTCTCTCTTTCCATCTGTCTGTCTCCCCCCCTCTCTCTCATTCATTCTAAAATTATTCTTCCCACTCTCTCCTCTCTCTCTCTCTCTCTCTCTCTCTCTCTCTCTCTCTCTCTCTCTCCTCTCCTCCTTCTCTCTCTCCTCTCTCTCTCTCTGTGTCTCGGGGGGGACGGGATAGCCTAGTGGTCAGAACATTGCGCTCGCAATGTGAAGACCCGGGTTCGATTCCCGTTCAAGGGGATATTTTCCCTTAGAGTTAACATCAGTGCAGACTCCACTCTGCCCGAGAGTCCTTCGGATGAGACAATAAACCGAGACCCCGTGTGCGAACCCACGCAGAACATCTTGCGCACACGCTAAATCCTATTCCGCTTTTCGTAAGAGTAAGCCATTGTGTGCCGGTGGGAACAGATGACAAAATTGACAAAACCGCATACACACGGGGACAGGATGTAAAAAAGCACATAAGCGCTTACTCCATTATCCTCGATATAAAAGAATAATAAAATGAAATACATAGATAAATAATAAAAACGCACAAACAGAGCAGAGTAGAAGAGTAGGCCATTGTGTACTGGTGGGAAAGGATGAGAAAATTAACAAAACCGCATACACACGGGGACTGAATGGTTTTTTTTTTAAAAAAAGCACACACGTGCTTATTCCATTATCCTCGATATAAAAGAATAATAATTTTTAAAAAAAGATAACCATCTCTCGCTCTCTGTGCAGGTTGATGAGTACACGCAAGGGAGTGTTCCTTGTTAATCCCCGCCACTTCGCTTCTATTGCCGACCTACTTCTCTTCAAACGATGCTGGGATTTGTTTGCTGTCGTTATTGGTGCTGTTTGGGTTTGCTGGGTTGTTTTTCTTTTCTTTTTTAATACTTCTCTACAATTGTGCTCGTGATGTTCTACACACGCCGTCTGAACACGAGACGTTGACTGATTACAATAAATAGTTTCATTACCGGGTAGAAAAACAGGGTCACAACCAATAAATTATGAACTCCAGGGTGAGGAAAATCCTTTTAAATTAATAGTATGGCCGAGGGGGGGTGGGGAGGAACGCTCTCTCCCTTTGTTAACCTGCTATTATGACTTTCACGCTTTAATCACTTGGCTGTTGTGTCTGTCTGTCCCCTTACGCGGTGAGAATGAAGGAAGGATTGGTGAAAGGCTAATTGATTATCGATTACCTGTTTACTGTTGCCGCTGACGTAAAGATGAAGACTACGTCAACGCACGTGCGCATGCAAGGGAGAAGAGGGAGAGTGGGAGAGAGAGAGAGAGAGAGAGAGAGAGAGAGAGAGAGAGAGAGAGAGAGAGAGAGAGAGAGAGAGAGAGAGAGAGAAGACAGACAGACAGACAGACAGACAGACAGACTTAGACGGACAGGTAGATGGACAGAGACAGAAACAGAGAGACACAGACAGACCTGTAGACAGATTGACAGATAGTAATTGAACACGACATCACGGACGAGTGATGGAAGACTAACTTTGACAAGTTAGGCACAAGTAACGGCTGGCATCTATCTAACACAGGACATGGGCAGTTCTGAAGAACTCCACTACAGCAGTTAGCAGCAGCACATGCATCATGCTGAAAGGAGGGTTTGCTGAAACAAGTAATACGTGAGAAGAACCGTAAAACCACAATTTCACGGCTAGTTTTATTTTATTTTATTATTTTATATCGAGGATAATGGAATAAGCACTTGTGTGCTTTTTTACGTCCAGTCCCAGTGTGTATGCAATTTTGTAGATTTTGTCACCTGTTCCCACCGGCACACAATGGCCTACTCTTACGAAAAGCGGAACAGGATTTAACGTGTGCGCAAGATGTTCCGCGTGCGTTCGCACAGGGGGCCTCGGTTTTTAGTCTCATCCGAAGGACTTGACCTGGACTAAAATATTTTGTCAACACATATTAAAGAAAATGAAAAACTGGACTATGTGCAAGTGACACTGAAATTTCAAATAGAACAAGTTCACTAAATACTTGTTTTTACTGAAATGATAAAAGCCGAACATTGCTTCTTTGAGAAAATTTCTAATAAAAGGACTACACCTCTTTTGGATATTAAGATACATAAAACAATGTAGACTGTTCGTCATGTATACACATAATACTTTTACTGTACTTGGTCTTTAAAGAACTAATTAGCAGTCAGTAAAAGATGGTAGTAACCAGTCGTATGTAATATACAGAAAAAATAATATGTTGTCATCTTATAACTTAACATTGATGATCATTTTGTGTGATGTATCGTTTAGATTTGATCGTTCAAGAACTTTGTTCCAAGCCGTTCATTTTAGAGAAACATCGATTTCTCAAAAGATGAAAAATTGTGCTTTTCTGTCGACCTTTCTTGCTGTTTTATTAAATGCTCATTACCAGAAAGCTCTACATGGGAAGACACCCAGGAAAAAGGGATATCACAAATGCCTTTTATTGTTAAACATGGTACGGTGTGATTTATTTCAATCTTGAGATCAGGTTGTATTTTGGTATTAAAGGAGTCCAAGGCATGTAAAACAGATGTTGAATCTACCACGAATACAACGAAAAGTGAGGATACAAGAAGATTGAGCCGGTAATTTGAAGAAAATAAGACAGCAACACGTTCATCTGAGAAGATTTGATAGTAGTAGAAGTCATCCTCTCAACTTTAAGTGCAGGGAATGTTAAACACGCACCAGCATTTTCACTCTCCAGAACTAACCCGTCTGCACACCTGAAGATGATTCCAACAATTTTTGTCAATATGACAATTGCATTTTAGCAATGGTTTTACAAATTTTAATCTATATAGAATAATACTTATCAACACTTTTGCCTTTTAATATCAGTATATTCAATATCAAAGGTAGTTTTTAACATTTCCCATTTGCAGATAAGAGTAAAAAGGTGTCTTCCATAACATACGTCCATTTGACTCCAAATGGATTTTTAAAAAAAGAATTCAGAGGTTAAGTTGTAACAGCTACCTGTGATTAAACACTTTATGCTTCCTTTTTTTTTTGGGGGGGGGGGGAGTGTGAGTCTGTGTAGCTGTGTGTGTGTGTGTGTGTTGTGTGTGCGTGTGTGGTGTGTGTACTCTGCCTGTGTCTGTGTCTATCTGTGCCTGTCTGGCTGTCTGCCCGCATGTCTGTCTATCTGACTGTCTCTGTCTCGTTTGTCATTGTCTGTCCTTTATGTTTCTCTGTCTGTGTCTGTCTGTTTCTCTGTATGTGTCTGTCTGCTTCTCTGTGTCTGTCTGTCTGTGCATTTTTTCACTTATGGAGTATTACCAAAGTTTTGGGTTTAATTTTAGTTGTGGAGTGTTGCCAAAAACAGGAACTGAGGTTCTTTACGTGGTTTGAAGGAAAAATCTACTCTAGGCCCTTGTCGAGAAGACAATTGGTGACAACAAAGCATGCAGAAGGCTGTGATATATATATATATATATATATATATATATATATATATATATATATATATATATTCATATATGTAGTTCCTCCCTGGGGTGAATGGG
>CM054141.1:54284864-54309864 GCA_028751875.1 Rapana venosa
TGTTCAAAATAAAAAGAAAGACATTCGAGTTTTCAACAGCTTCATCAGTCTGTAGATGTATTAATTTTCTGGTAAAGACCTGGAGAAAATAATCTGTTGAATGCCACATTAATAATATACAAATATGACAGACGACTTCGTCACCCCAAAGTGGCAGCCAGGCTAGTCTGGAGCCTGAAAACTATTTGTCATTAAAACAACAGCAACAACAAGAACAACAACAGCAGCAACAACACTAAAGTCAAGAAACGTTGGCAGCACATCAGAAGGCGTATATTCCATGATAATTATAGACTGGTATACAGTGTGTGTATGTGAGTGTGTGTGTGTGTGTGTGTGTGTGTGTGTGTGTGTGTGTGTGTGTTGTGTGGTGTGTATGTGTGTGTAAGTGAGTGTGTGTGTGTGTGTAAGTGTGTGTGTGTGTGTGTGTGTGGTGTGTGTGTGTGTAAGTATGTGTGTATGTAAGTATGTGTGTGTGGGTGTAAGTGTGTGTGTGTTGTGTGTATGTGTGTGTTGTGTATTGTGTGTGTGTGGTGTGAGTGTGTGTGTGTAAGTGTGTGTGTAAGTGTGTGTGTGTGTGTGTGTGTTTGTGCAAGTGTGTGTGTAATGTGTAAGTGAACGTGTGTGTAAGTGTGTGTGTTATGTTCACGTACTTTTTTCCCATGTCTGCCTGTGTCTGCTACATTTGTGTACATGCACAAAATGTGTCCACAATACCTCGCTTGATAGAAAGTGTGTTTGATCATCCAGTGTATTCAGTCATTTTAAGAGAAAAAAACCATATAACGAATCATCAGAAAGCGAATCGCAAATGATTAATATGTCTTAAAAAAATATAGCATTGTAATTCCCCTTCCGCACCGAACGCAGAATGAGACTATAAACCGAGGCCCCGTGTGCGAACGCATGCAGAACATCTTGCGCACACGTTAAATCCTGTTCCGCTTTTCGAAAGAGTAGGCCATTGTGTGCCGGTGGGAACAGATGACAAAATACAAAACCGCATACACACGGGGACTGGATGTAAAAAAAAAGTACACGAGTGCTTATTCCATTATCCTGCTTATTCATTATCCTCGAAATAAAAGAATTTGTCATTTGTCATTTGTCATCCTCGATATTTAAAAAAAAAAAAAGTCATCATCTTTACTCAGTTACATGAAGCAGACACCCCAAAGGTAATAAATGAACAGGGACATCAATAAAGAAGTAAAGAGATGAACAAACAAAGAAATAACATTATAGAAAGAAATAAAAATATACTGAAATCACACTGACATAAAAAGACACGTGAATAACAAAAAAAAAAGACAAACAAGTACACAAAACTAGTACAGATTTTTTTTAGGAATAAAAAGATAAAATAACTTTTTTAGCAATGCCCCCCTACACCCCCCCCCCCCCCCCCCCCCCCCCCCCTACCCAGTATACAGACTACGAATCAGCTGTCTTGAACACTTGTACAACAGGAAAAGATAATGGCCCCCCCTGTAGTCGTCTCAACTGTATGTAAAGTTCCATTTATGTAGAGCAGCAGCAGCTGCTGCTGCTGCTGCTGCTGCTGCAGTGGAAGGGAAATGCATGCATGCGTCTGTTGTTGCAGACACACAGACAGACAGACAGACACAGAGACAGGCTGGGCAGGGTTGCAGGAGAGTGATGTCAGACGAAGAAATAGAAAGTACACTTTCTCTGGAACCGTGCCATGCAGTTCTAGGTCACTCTGTGTGTGTGTGTTGTGTGTGTGTGTGTGCGTGTGTGTGTGTGTGTTTGTTTGTTTGTGTGTGAGTGTGTGTGTGTGTGTGTGTGTGTGTTGTGTTGTTGTTGTTGTTGTGTTGTGTGTGTGTGTGTGTGTGTGTGTGTGTGTGTGTGTGTTGTGTGTGTGTGTGTGTGTGTGTTTTGTTTGTGTGTTGTTGTGTGGTTGTTGTGTTTGTGTGTGTGTGTTTTGTGTTGTGTGTGTGTTATGTTTTGTGTGTTGTTGTTTTGTTGGTTGTGTTGTGTGTGGTGTGTTGGGGTGGTTGTGTTGTGTTGTGTGTGTGTGTGTTGTGCTGTCGGCGCGGTGCTGTGTGTTGTGTGTTTGTTGTGGTTGGTGTGTTGTGTGTGTTGTGTGTGTTTGTGTTTGCGTGTGTGGTATGTGTGTTGTGTGTATTTGTGTGGTGTGTGTGTGTGTGGGGCGGCGCTGCTGGTGTGTGTGTGTGTGTGTGTTTGTGTGTTTGTGTAGTATTTTGCTGTGTGGCAGCGCGTCTAGTTTGTTGTGTATGTGTTGTGTGTGTGTGGCATTTTGCGGCTTGATTCATTTGCGGTCGAAATTATGGTGAATAATGGCCATGGCAGACGACCCAGCATGCTTGAATAAGTTGTTCGTGTCCTGATGTCGAATTTTCGCGCTTGCAATATCATTTTCAGACAAAATAATTCAGTGGAACAACAGAGCAAGCGCTCAGCGCACAGCACGACGTGCAACACACATACATACACGCATGATCACATAATGTGAATATATCTCGTTCATAATTATACCGCAGGAAAAAATATATCCGGACGCAAAACATACAGACACAGGCACAGACAAACACACAGAATGTACACACTGCACACACACACAACACCAGATCGCACACACATCACACACACACAGTTGTTTTTACATCAGGGAAACAGATACAATCAAGAAAAAAGACAACAACATAGAAATAAGAAGGCAACAAACAATGACACACACACACAACAACACACACACACAACACAACACAATCTCGTCTATACTGTGAACACTAAACAGACACAACAACAACAACACACACACAACACAAACACACACACACACACACACCACACACACACACACACACACACAACCAACACACACACACACACACACACCACACACACACACACACACACACACACACCACAACACACACACAAGTTTAACTAGCTAGAATGTCTATACAACGGAACAATGAATAATACATAGTGAAAGAGAGGAGTTCTCTATAGTTCTTTAGTCTCTCCCTCTACTGACCATCACAATTTCTCAAACAACACCTCCTTGGAGTTAACATCACTGCCGACAATACTTCCCCCCAAAAGTCCTTCGGATGAGACTATAAACCGAGGTCCGTGTGCGAACGCACGCAGAACATCTTGCGCCAACGCAAAACCAGTTCCGCTTTTTGTAAGAGTAGGCCATTGTGTGCCGGTGAGATCGCATGACAAAATTGACAAAACTGCATAAACACGGGGAGTGGATGTAAAAAAGCAAATGAGTGCCTATTCCACTATCCTCGAAATAAAAGAATAAATAAATAAATAAATAAATAAATAAATCCAGCAAGAATGGCTATACAAGAGAACACAAAAAATTACATATTAAAAACAAAAGAGTTCTGTATAGTTTTTTTCAATCTCTCCTCTGATGACCATCACGATTTCTCAGACAATGCCACTATTAGTATCATACACACTCCTTTCCCTCCTGTTTCTAAGAAACACCTCTAGGAAACTCTCTTTGTTTCGGCTTTTGCTAGCCAAATGCCTTTGTTTTTTTGCTCCATCTCTTTGTACTACTGTATTACACTAAAGCGTAGTGGCACAGAGGTTAAAACGTCTATTGTGTCGTAAAAAGGTTGTGTTCCTAAAGTAGACAGGCTCAACGGATATATACAAACATTTCCCCGGGTCTGGAAACTCACTGTGGAAACTTACATTCTCCTTTCTTTCACCAGGTGGGCTGCTAACTGCACAGACTACAAATTGTAAAACAAAATGATTTCAAAGCAGCCAACTTCTACTGTTTTTGTGAACGTGTAAATTTGGTTCCCAAAGACAGTAGAACAGATGACAGATTTTCGCGGGAGAGTTAAAGAAGCATCCGTTTTACCTTTTGCAGTCTTGACCGAGTTTTTATTTAATAATAATAATGTATGGAATTTATATAGCGCTGAATCTTGTAAAGCAACAAATCAAAGCGCTCAGATTTTATTTCATACCACTTTAAGTCATGGCAGATTTCTCTCCGTGAAATTCGGGCTGCTCTCCCCGGGGAGAGCGGGAGAACGCGTCGCCACTTAGCGCTGCGCCACCCTTTCACCCTTTTTTTTTTTTTTTTTCTGCAGCTGTACTTGTTTCCCTATCAGAGTGGCTTTTTTCTAAGAATTTTGCCAGGGACAACTCTCTTGTTGCCGTGGGTTTTTTTACGTGCGCTAAATAATTACGTGTAACACACGGGACCTCGGTTTATCGTCTCATCCGAAAGACTAGCGCCCAGACCACCACTCATGGTCTAATGGATGGGGGAAAAATTTCCGGTCCAAACGGGGTACGAACCGCCGCACACTTCAGACCCGGACTTTTCGCTTTCTAGACAGGCGCGTTACCTCTAGACCACCGATCCAATAGAGTCATATATTATATAAGGATAGGCATATATATATATTATATATATATATTATATAGGATAGGCTTTATATATAATATTATATATATATCATATCAATAGTGTCATATATTTTTTAATTGACATTATCTTGGGTCATGTGTTCATGTGTGCTGATACAAAGCGATGTGGCAGGCGGTTTAAACATGATTTGTAGTTACGTTTCGGACCAGGTTTGAGCAGTTGGAGGCCTTAAACCAGTTAGTGATAAGAAAACCATTTAAGGACACAGCAGCCATCCCATTTGCGATCTCATTATCTTTAATGCGCGATTTTAAGTCTCTGCTGTGGTGTTTGTCGAGGGGGGGGGGGGGGGTGGGGGTGGTAGGGGGGGTGTTCTGGAATGAACAGCAGTTCTGACACCATTTCTCTTCAAGTCCCTCACCTCAAACTATAATCTGAGGCTTCAACAGTGAACGCTCGTTACAGCGTTTTGTTACCATGTATTGTATTGTATTGTACTGTGTATTTTACTATATTGTATTATATTGTATTTTACTATATTATTGTATTGTACTGAATTGTGTTGTATTTTATTGTATTGTAGTATATTGTACTGTATTGTACTGTATTTTACTTTATTGTATTGTATTGTATACTACTTTCAACCAAGACAGATTTCTCTGCGGTAAATTCAGGCTGGTCTCTGCAGTGAGAGTAAGTCAGCACAAAAGTAGCACCACCCAGTTTTGGGATTTTTTGTTTAAACCCTGTCTGTTTGAATTTGTTTCCTCTATCAGAGTGCTTTTTTCTACACACTGTTACCTGGGAAAATTTTCTAATTGCCATGACTTCTTTCACGAGCACCAAATGCGTCCTGCTCACACGGAACCTCGCTTTACTGCCTCATTCAAAAGACTAGCACCCAAACCAACCACTCAAGGTTAAGTGGACTGGGGTGGCGGGGCGGGGTTGGGAGGGGAGGGGAGGGGAAAGTAGGGCACACAGGAGAATCAAGCCCGCACTCCTTGCTTTGTATGCAGGCGCTTAGTTCGTGAGGAACCTACTCCTTTTTCTGAGAAGGACGGGCACGCTATAGCTAGGGCATGGTGACAGGAAGGTGTTCAGCAAGGAGTCTGTGATCTGGACTTCACATCAGCTTTGCCAAGGTCCAGTTGCCAGGGTCCATTTGTCCAGGCCACACTGGCTGACCGATTCAGTGCAGTGGCGTGCCTTGAAGACCGCTCAACAAGCTGAGGAAGAGGTGTTGTTGGTTAGGTTTGATTTACAGGCTTTGTCATTGCTTACATCTGCTTTGCATAGTTGTCATCGATTAGATTTAATGTACAGACTTATCACCGATTAAATTTGATTTTCAGGCGAGTCGATTGTATTTAATTTACAGATTTCTTTCGTCGATTAAATCTAATTTACAGACTTGTTGTCGACTAAATTCACACAGATTCGCCAATTAGATATGATTTACAGACATGTTGATAACATTTGATTTACAGAATTATCATTGGTTAAAGTTAGTTTACAGGCCTATCGTCGATAAAACTTAATCTACATACTTGTAATCGATTAAATCTAGTTTACAGGTTTGTCAGTTAGATGACAGTCAAACTTATAGATTGGATTTTATTTACAGATCTGTCAATTTTATTTTGATTTACTGATTTGTTTTCTAAGATTCACTTTACAGACATGTCGTCGATTAAATCTATTTTACAGACTAGACTTGTCAACGATTTAATTCAATTCACAGTCGTGTATATAATGTATAATATAATGTTAAATACAGTGTATGCCTTGACACTTGGCTTACATCAACAGCTAAAGCTTTTTAGACCCGCACACGCAACAACTCGACCACGCAACTCTCTTTACTACACCTCTTACGCTCTGACCAGTAAGCCATTGCGTCCTCACACGTGTCAGCCAATCTGTAGCAAAACCACACCAGCCTTGCCTTGCTTCTTTAACATCTGAACACCATATCTTCCCCATTCTTCTGCTGACCCCACGCAAAATACATTGGCCTCAAGACCCTAGAGCAAACTATTTCTGGCAAGGCAATGACCGTGAATTCTATTTGTCCCCTTTGAGATCACACTGTGAGTGTCCAGTGGTGTCAGAGGCAATACGACAGCTGTCTCTAGGTGTGTGGCCTCTCCGATATAAAAAAAAAAGAAGTGGGGCAGTGTGTTGCCAGCTAGGTGACCGGGGACACATAATATGGTTTCAACCCGAACCTGAACCTCAGACGTCTCTGTTTTCTTTCTTTCTTTGTTTTCATTTTCTTTCTTTATGTGTTTGTCAGAATTTCGATTTTCAAGCAAATGCGTGACCCGTAGACTGTCTCGGTGGTTTTGTTGTTGGGTTTTTTTCTTTCTGGTGGGGGTGGTGATGGTGGTGATGGATGTAGTGGTGGTGTTTGTGTTTGGAATGGTGTAGGTTTTTTTTAAATTTAATGATCTGCAACCAGTCTCTTAAATCCAGTCCAGACATGTTTATGGCACTGCTGACCACAGATACATTGTCACGACTGTCATTTCTTTCCTTGAAGTTTTTTAATTTTTTAAGTAACTTTCCTCAACTAGAGCTCCGAGGTTCACCAATGGTAAATTTTTGGTGTATGCGACAGGTTTTTGGCCACAACTAAGGTAGTGATATTCCGACTTCAAGGAGTTACTGTTGAAATCTCAAACTAAATCTATGCAACTATTCAAATAATTATCAAAATAAGATATATAAAGCCAATGCACCTGTTAGAAAGCTCAGCGGTAAGAGATCTTGCTTTCCCCCAGCCAATGATAAGCAGCGTCGAGTGTGGTTACCACTTGGATGGGTGACCGTACCGTATGCGCGATTTGGCTTCAGTACAGTTCCCCCAGTTTACCCAACTGTAAATGGGTACCTGCCTCTATAGGGTCAGGGAAGGTAAAGCATCGAGGGAGAGGAGATGGGCGCCGCCCTCAATGTGCTGGCCCCTTGAGAAGCTGAGGTCTCTGACGCCTCGCTCCCTTATGACCACATAGGTTATGGGACACCTTTACCTGTTAGAGCGCGTGTGGTCGTCAAAATCAGCAAACCAGCTTACCACTAGTGTCCAGCTAGGACTGTCTTCGTGTTGTGGGAGATCCACATAAAGGACACATGAAGCAGGATATATCCAGATCCACATAAAGGACACATGAAGCAGGATATATCCAGATCCACATAAAGGACACATGAAGTAGGATATAACTAGATCCACATAAAGGACACATGAAGAAGAATAAAACCAGATCCACATAAAGGACACATGAAGCAGGATAAAACCAGATTCACATAAAGGACGCATGAAGCAGGATAAAACCAGATCCACATAAAGGACACACGAAGTAGGATAAAACCAGATCCACATAAAGGACGCATGAAGCAGGATAAAACCAGTTCCACATAAAGGACACATGAAGTAGGATAAAACCAGATCCACATAAAGGACACATGAAGCAGGATAAAACCAGTTCCACATAAAGGACACATGAAGTAGGATAAAACCAGTTTCACATATAGGACACACGAAATGGGATAAAACCAATATCTGAGTCCTCAAAAACAGCCATGTTCGTGGTAAAGAACTATGGCATGCATGCTGGTGCCTCTCTTACCTATCAGTCTTTACACTCCGTGATAGTAGACGAGAAAAGTGGAACGTGTAATGACAGTTAAAGGAGGGAGGGGATGCAAAGAGGGATCCGGAAAGAGAGAAGAATGAAGAGATAGCACGTGTGTTAGTATTTTTTGTGTGCATTGAAAAAGTTATCTTAAACGTAAGTAAAATTTCAACTCAAAGAAGTGTTAACATGAAACAACGATAACGTAATTACAACAGGTATTCTAGTTGACTGTGTAATAGTCTTGTAGCAATATTAAAAGCTAACTTCGATTTTTCAATTATACTTTCCAGTGACTGCTCAGAACATTTTGGTTAAAAGGGGGTTTGTTATTGGGCACTCAAATATATGTGTGGTGTGTGTGTGAGAGAGAGAGAGAGAGAGAGAGAGAGAGAGAGAGAGAGAGAGAGAGAGAGAGAGAGAGAGAGAGTGTGTGTGTGTGTGAGTGTGTGTGTGTGAGTACGTGCACGCGCGCGTGTGTGTGTGTGTGTGTGTGCGCGCGTGCGCGCGTGCGCGTGCGTGAGTGTATGTGTGTGTTTTTGGTTCTACTGTTGTTTTATGTCTGCTGTTGTTATTATAACTGTTTTTTCTTATAGTGTTGTCACTATTTCTTTTCTTTACTACTTTTGCACTCTCCCAACTAAACTTTTTCGGGAGACCGAGCGAATTAAAGTCCAAAGTTTTGAAACGCACTAATGCACTAACGCACATATTGATTTTAAGTCCATGAAGTGAAATAAAGGTAAGACGTTGATGAAGAACACTAGCACAAAGCTTCCCTAGAGGCCATTAGATCCCATTACATCAAAGGATATACGGAACTGTTCGTCTCTCCATTAGCTCAGCCTTTTGTCTGTGTTCGAGAAGTTCAAACAAGACTAAGGTACATCAATCACATTACGTTCCTTGGTATTTGAAACGGTCGGTGACAGTAGAAAATAGGGCAGTGGTTTTTTTTCTCAGACATTTTGATCAGGCAGTCTGACACACCTTATTTTTATATTTTCAAGTAGCTAATTTACGGACCCTTGTTTAGTTTTGCTGCTGCTGTTGTTGTTGTTGTTGTTGTTGTTGTTGTTGTTGTTTTACTTCTCTTCATACTACATCATATTTTTGTCTGTTCGTTTTCATTCTTTTTTTCCTTCTTTCTTCCTTTCTTCCTTTCTTTCTTTCTTTCTTTCCTTCTTTTTCTCTTTCTTTCTCTCAATTTTTCTTCCTCTCCCCCTTTCTTTTAAAAAAACCCAACTTTTGAAAATATACGTACAGCTGATATCAAGCACACAACACAAAAGATATTAGAAGATCAACAAACATGATTTAAAACAACTGAGGACCGAGGGTGCAGTAAACATCAAGCCTGATCCATTCTTTGTTCCTATTGTGTTAAACTGAATCTAAAAAACACACAGAGAAAAACATAGGTTGTAAATGGACACGACTTTAACTCGTTTTACTTATCTTTAGATTATCTTAAGCCATGACAAGCTTTAAGCGCAGGAAACCAACACTCTTCTTAAAAGGAAAAAAAGAAATCCTCCGAAGTCGGAGTATGTCTGCCTATATGGAGAGGTACTTGAAAAGAGTCATGCAGGCAATTTTCTCACCCATGTGCATTTGCCTTCTAACATTGATTCCCAGATGGTATGAGTGAGCCACAGTGTATAATTTGCGTGACCCCAGAGTGTTAAGTTGGAGAACGTGCAACAACAACAGCAGCAGCAGCAGCAACAACAACAGCAACAACAACAACAGCAGCGGTAACAACAACAGTCCCAGCAACAACAACAGCAACAACAAAAACAACAGCAATGACAACAACAACAACAACAACAGCAACTACAAAAACAACAGCAATGACAACAACAACAACATTAACAACAGCAACAACAACAGAAACAACAACAGCAACAACAACAAAAACAGCAGCAACAACAACAACAACAACAGCACCACCACCACCACCACCCCATCACCTCCACCACCACCACCACCACCAACAACAACAACAACAATACCAACAACAGCATCAACATCAACAACAAGAACAGCAACTCGGTGAATTCACAACCTAACAGACCACATACAAAACCCTTTTATTACAACCAAAACAAAGGTAGTTAGTATATGCACGGTATGTATGAAAGACTAAAAAACCCACCCAAACCCCTTACAGACAAAGAAAGTGCCAGCTGAGTGTGTGTGAACAGGGAGATCTCAGACTGCTTGTAGACTGTCTGATGCAGACCAGGACTCCTGTTCACTCAGTGATAAACGATATAGCCAGTGACAGACACCGATGGGGAGTGGCATGGAACTGTGGTCGGACAGGAAGGGGGGAGTTTTCAATGGAATATGGGTCATGATGTCAGCAATGCTTACCAGTCTAGATTCTTTGGCTAGAGTTCAAAGCTAGATAGGCAGCTATGGGCTTTGTGTGCTGTTGCCTAGAGATTTTTTTTCTTTTTTATTGCTGTCTTTGACCTAAGTGTGTCTTGACTTGGGTAGGCAAATTCGTTTGATTGTCGTAAATAAAATCAAAACCTTTCACCAGCAAAGTCTTCTCAAATGTATATATATGAATTGAAACGGTGTTCTATCCACATACTAAGAGCCCAATATCTTTTTTTTGATATTCAAATAAAACAAATCATACAGTCTCATGGATTTGGGGGGGGGGGGGGGCACTTTAAAAAAAAAGTGATTACACAGAAGAGAGCATACTTTCAAAACATGTCTGGTTAAAATGTTTATAGATCATTATTATGAAACGAAGCAACACAAAGGTATTTATGCAAATTAAAGAAATGAACTCAGATCTCAAAATTGAGACAAACATCTCTCCAAAAATCTTCAAAGCCGACCAACAATTTGCTTTATTGACAACAGAAACACGGCTTTAAAGACTTGTTTACTACTATATTAATTCAGACCACTATACATCAAAATCATGCCAAAAGAGAAGACTCCAATAGCTGCCCGATGAATAAGAACTACAGAAAAAAGGAAAGAAACAAAACTGTGCCAAAAATGCATGCAGCATCTACCCTCGTTAGTTTGAATAGAAACGCGATGCTGACTGCAGACTCCTGGATGCAACCCAGACCCGTGTTCAGACAGTGATAACGATATCTCCTGTGACAGACACGGGGGGAGGGTGTTATGAAACTGTGTACTGGAGGGAGGAGACTCTGTGGAATGTGGACGATCATGTCAGCACTGCTTATACTGCAGATTCTTTGGCTTGGATTCAAGTGTAAGTAGGCAGTCACGGATGCTGTGCTTTGACTCAAAACTCTACTTCTGGCCGGCCATGACATTCATGGATCTTGTCTTGGATGTGCGGATTAGTTCAATTACCTCACAGAAGATAAGAACATATCGGAAACGAGGTTTCTCAAAAATGTAAATTAGAATATGCTTCCCTCCACATATCTAGTAGTCATTGTTATGGATCTTGTCTTGGCTCTACACATTTGTTCAATTAACTCACAGAAGATAAGAACATAATTATCGGAAACGAGGTTTCTCAAAAAATGTACATTAGAATATTCTTCCCTCTACATGATCTAGTAGTCATTGTCTTTGGTAAGAACTGCCGACAGAAAACGGGAGATAAAGAAGTCTGTTCTCTTTGTGTTTAATCAGTCAGCAGGATGACAGCGGGGCATTGCCTGCTTTTAACTACAATGTCTTCTAGGATGTTGGTGGATAAATATGATGCAACAAAGCAACAAAAACCAACTGACTGAATGCTACTTGGGGAAACACAGAACCCAATTTCTAGATGTACACCACATTATGATCAGATCTTTAAATCATTCCAGCAGTTTCCTTCACACACAAAATTACTTTATTTATTTATTCTTTCATATCGAGGATAATGGAATAAGCACTTATTGCTTTTTTGCATCCAGTCCCCGTTATTCCGTTATACATCATGTTTTACCCTTAACAAAAACTACGATATAACTAAATCAGGGCGGGAATGAGGACCTGACTTGCTGTACAATGCACAAAGAAAGGAAAACTACTCTGTCAGGAGTTTACACGTCAAGTTTCCGCATTTTGGAGAAAAATCTAAGCTGAGCGTAGACACTCTGATGCAGACCAGAGCTCATGTATACCTCGATAAAATGATATATCCTGTGACAGGCATGAAAGAAGAAGGCTATGGAACTGTGGTAGGGCTGGAGGAAAAGCATCCAGTGGAATGTAGAGCACTATGTCAGCAATGCTTACACCCCAGATTCTTTGGCTTGGATTCAAGCTTAAAGAGGCAGCCAGTGATGCCGAGGTCTGGTTGAGAATGTTCATTTAGCCAACCACAACACTACAAGATATCTCTTCTTCAGTATGGAAACACAGATCACTTACCACATAGTACAGGGAGAATTGAGCCCCGAAGCTTGGAACCCCAAGATCGCAGTTTGGAATTTTGGACCTGGGTCTCAGGGTTCAAACCACTGTGACTATAATATGTTCAAACCTTGGGACGTTTTTCTGAAGGAAAAGAGAGAAGGGAGTTGGGAGCGGGACTGGTGGAAGAAAGGGGAAGACGAAGGAGGAAAAAGAGATACAGAGGAGAGACATGCAAACAGATAGCTTCACATTGGAAAAAGAAAGAAATAGTTTCATATAGACAGACAGACAAATAGACAGAAAGATAGATAAGTAGATAGGTAGGTACATACGTAGGTAGGTACGTAGATAGATAGATAGATAGATAGATAGATAGATAGATAGATAGATAGATAGATAGATAGATAGATAGACAGACAGAGACAGAGATAATGACACAGAAACAGACAAAACGACAGACCGACATGATGACAAATGAGATCAGGAATATAATTGTAAAAATGCACAAATCAAATGCGTGGCTGAAAAAGTCGTGAATACACGATATGAACTCCCCTGTGGGTATGCATGAGGCCTGTCACTATGAATAGCATCCCCACATTCTGGACATTCTGCGCTAGAAATTTCCTCTTGTCTGTCACTCTCTTTGTTTCTGCCTTGTTCCTTTTCTTCCTATCACCTCCTTCTTGACTACTGTCTTCCTTCTTGGTCCATTCTCCTGCCTTTATTTCTCTCAAAAAGGCTTAAAAGATAACGATTCTCTCTTATGCCGAAGTCGGATGCTGGGCCTGACTTGTCAGGCGCTTAACGGCAGCGTGACGCATTTCCGCTCACATAACAGACAACAGACGGGATAGTCTAGTGGTTAGAATATTGCGCTTGCAATCTGACGACCCGGGTTTGATTCTGTTTCAAGGGGATATTTTCCCTCTGGAGTAAACATCAGTGCAGATTGCACTCTCCCCAAAGTCCTTCGGATGAGACTATAAGCCGAGGCCCCGTTAGCGAACGCACGCAGAACATCTTGCGCACACGCTGAATCCTATTCCGCTTTTCGTAAGAGTAGGCCATTGTGTGCCGGTGGGAACAGATGATAGAATTTACAAAAATCGCATACACACGGGGACTAGATATAAAAGAGCACATAAGTGCTTATTCCATTATCCTCGATATAAAAGAATAAGAATAAATAAATAAACAATACTTGCTGTCTGAGTATTCTACGAAGAAGAAGAAGAATGATATTAACTATTGATCATCAACTGCTATAAATCATAAGAATAAAATTCGACTTAATCAATCATTTGATCAGTCAAATATGGTCAATCAGTTACCGTAACACATACATTTTAAACGATAGTGAAACAACAAACGAGCTGATTAGACAAAATAGTGGACAGATAAAGGCATACATTATAACAGTAACAATACTGATGCACGGAAATGCATCCCTTCATTTGAAGAATCAAGTGCAAAGAAGAAGAAGAAGAAAAGAAGAAGAAGAAGAAGAAGAAGAAGAAGAAGAAGAAGAAGAAGAAGCACATCCACAACCGCAACCAGAACAACAACCAGAAGAACCAGAAGAAAACCGCAACCACCCCTACCATCACCACCACCATCACCACCACCACCACCACCACCAACAACAACAATAATAATAACATCAACCCGAACAGGAACAAGATGAAAAACAGAAAGAACAAAAAGAAGCGCACAAATATTATCATAATCAAGCAAAGTTTGAGATATTACAAATAACGACACAAATAATATAGCAAACAAGCAAACAAACAAACAAATAAAACCGAAATTTAATCTAAAATCCCATCTTCCTTCCTACACGCTCAAATACCCATCTTTCGCAATCTGTCTGCTTTCAGCTGTTCATCATTTCTACCTTTTTCCTTCGACACTGATTAGATAAGATCACATGCGCGCTGGCACGCGCGTGCGCATCCACATGCGCGCGCGCACACACACACACAATACACACAGACACCGTCTAAAATAACTAAATGTGAATAGACGTTAAACTGAAGATATCACACACAGACACTCACATACACACTCTCTCTCTCACACACACACTCACACACGCACTCTCTCTCTCACACACACACTCACACACACACACACACACACACACACACACACACACACACACACACACACACACACACACACACACACACACACACACACACACACACACACATAAAGACAGACAAATACAGAGACAAGGACAGAGTGATAAAGACAGAGAGGACAAACAAAAGAACAAGGTGTTCTTTCTTGAGACAGAAACAAAGAGAAAAGGAAAATACAGAAGCCACAGACACACACACACAGACACACAGACACAGACATATGTACATACAGACAAATAGACAGGTACACACGCACACAAACATACACACGCACATACGCACGCACGCACACACACAACACACACACACACACACACACACACACCCATACACACACTCGCACGTACACACAGAGCAAACTTCCTGTTAGTTTGGACATGATAGCGTAAAACACACACACACACACACACACACACACACACACACACACACACACACACACACACACACACACACACACACACACACACACACACACACACTGAGACGATCAGACGGAAAAGACAGATAAGGTTACAATGACACAGACCTCTAAAAGACCAACAGACCAATAACCCTTCCCGGTAACAGACAAACGAGCATGCGAGAGATCAAATACCTTGATATGGGGGGAAAAAGTGGAAGTGATAAAAAGTGAGGATTTTAACCCCAAAAAAAATGGTTAAAAAAATAAATAACCATTTTTCATAAATCTCTTTTCCTTGATTAAACAAATACACGCGAGAGTAGACCGAAAAGTGCACACTCACACGCAAGACTCGTGCCAATGCACACAAAAGACACACTCACATACACACATATAAACACACGCACACACGCACGCACACACACACACACACCACACCACCACACACACACACACACACACACACACACACACACACACACACCACGTAATGAGAATCCTAATCTTGAAATGGCCTGTAATTATTTTGGCGTCATTGCCCATAGAGGATATTATTTTATTTTGATTTGTTTTTCTGACTGAATTATGAAAAAGAAAAAAAACGAAAATAGCACATAGAAGAGTGGATAGAAAGAGGAATTTTTTTTTAGACAAACAGCAGACTGTTGGAGAAATGGACGGACTGACAGAGGGAGTAAAGAGAGAGGAGAGAAGAGAGAGAGAGAGAGAGAGGAGGAAGGAGAGAGAGAGAGCTGGCGAGATGGAGAGAGAGAGAGAGAGAGGGTAAGAGGAGAGAGAGAGCGGATGAGAGAGAGAGGAGAGAGGAATGGAGAGAGAGAGGGAGAGGAGATGAGAGAGACGAGAGAGAGTGAGGAGAGAGAGAGAGAGGAGAGAGAGAGAGGAGAGAGAGAGAGGGAGAGAGAGGAGAGGAGAGAGAGAGGAGAGAGGAGAGGGAGAGGAGAGAGAGAGAGAGGAAAGAGGGAGGGAGAGGAGAGGAGAGAGAAGAGAGGAGGGAGGGAGGAGGAGAGAGCGGGAAGAAGCAAAACAACAAACACACAAAAAAAAAAACCATAACACACTACACACACACACACACACACCACACACACACACACACACACACACCACAACACACACCACACACTCAGTTATGCAGTGTATTTTTCTTGTTGGGGAAGAAAGGGGGGATCCATTTTGATGTTGCTGGGTTTTGTTTTTTGTCGTGCGTGTGTGTGTGTGTGTGTGTGTGTTGTGTTGTGTGTGTGTTTGTGTGTGTGTGTGTGCTGTGTTGGTGGTGTGTTGTGGTGTGTTGTGTGTGTGTGTGAAGTCAAATCAATGTTTATGTTCAGTGGTACATTGATAAGCCATGCAAGAAAGAAACAACACACATGTTGCTTTGGGGGGATTTCTTGGAGGATTTTTTATATGTGTTGGTTGCTCATTATTATAAAGTAATGAATATTGAAAAAAGGGTAATTATTCGTAACCGATATAATTGGTTTCACATTTTATTTTTGTTTCTCTCATTGCTTGTAATCCAAATCTAAGTGAGTACAACTGTGTGCGCGTGTATGCTCGTGTGCATGTGTATGAATGTGTGTGTGTGTTGTGTTGTGATGTGTTCTGTTGTCTGGGTTGGGTTGTGTTGTGTTATTTTGCGATGCGTTGCGTTGTGTGTGCATGGTGTGTGTGGTGTGTGTGTGTGTGTGTGTGTGTGTGTGTGTGTGTGCGTAAGTGTGCGCACGTGTATGTGTGTACGAGTTATGCAGTGTATTTTTCTTCTTTTTTTTGGGGGGGGGTCAATTTTTGTTGTTGATGAGTTTTTTGTTTTTCGTTTTTGGTCGTGTGTGTTTTGTTTTTTTCTGTTTCTATTTTTCTGTCGGAGTTAGCTTTGTTATTATTGGTTATGGTAATAATGTAGTTAGATATCATTGATCAAGTTGTTTTGTTCCTAGATAGATGGCTTGATGAAAAAAAGAAAATGCATTGCTTATTCAATGTACCAACTGGAAATAAAAATTTGACTTGACTTGACTCCTCACTCCCTCACTCCCTCACTCGCTCACACACATAGTGAGTGAGTAACAGAGAGACAGGAACAGACAACTGACAGACAGACAGACAGAGGACAGCCACAAATAAAGTATAAAAGATCTGCTGTAACATAAACGAAACATTAATGACAAGAGCAAAAGGAACTGAGCATTATTGCTAACTCAAACTGAAACACCGCACGTTCAATAATAGTGATTCAATCAAACCTGTAGTGGAAAATAAACTAACAAAAAACCCTTTTGTCACCTTCAAACTACAGCCTTCCTAATGAAAAAAGGTAAAAAAGGTAAAGGTGTTCCATAACCTATATTAAGGTCGTAGGGGAGCGAGATGTCAGAGACCTCACTTCTCTAGGGCCAGCGTATTGAGAGCGGCGCTCATCTCCTCTCCCTCGCTGCTTTACCTTCCCTGACACTAAAGAGCTCAGGTATCCATTTACAGCTGGGTGAACTGGGGGAACTGTACTGAAGCCAAGGCGCGAAAACGGTCACCCATCCAAGTGGTAACCACGCTCGACGCTGCTTAACTTGGCTGGGGGAAAGCGAGTGCTCCGACCACTGAGCTACCCCGTCCCCAAATGAAAAAAGACTTAAATGAAAAGATCCTTGTGTCTTCCGAATGACAAAGACCATAATTATGAAAAGAGCCTTGTTCTTTCCTAATGTCAAAGACCTATACTACGCCTTCATCCACCACCTGTGCACATACATGACTGTCTTCAGCTTCTCGCTTGTAGCCTGACAGAGGAGGGTACTTTTGTTGCATAGCCCGAGGTTTTGTATGTTCAGGTTTGTATGGCCAATAGAACAGCGATGGCCAATAGACCGGAGGTGGCCAATAGACTGGAGATGGCCAATAGACAGGGGATGGCCAATAGAACATAGATGGCCAATAGACCGAAGATGGCCAATAGACTGGAGATGGCCAATAGACTGGAGATGGCTAAAAGACAGCATGTGGCCAATAGACCGGAGATGGCCAATAGAACGTAGATGGCCAATAGACCGGAGATGGCCAATAGAACATAAATGGCCAATAGACCGGAGATGGCCAATAGAATATAAATGGCCAATAGACAGGAGATGGCCAATAGAACATAGATGGTCAATAGACCGGGGATAACCAATAGACCGGAGGTGACCAATAGACTGGAGATGGCCAATAGACTGGAGATGGCCAATAAACCAGAGATTGCCAATAGACCGGAGATGGCCAATAGAATATAAATGGCCAATAGGCCGGAGATGGCCAATAGAACACAGATGGTCAATATAACATAGATGGCCAATAGAAGAAAAATGGCCAATAGAACGGATGTGGCCAATGATAATAATAATAATAATAATAATAGTAATAGTAATAATAATGTATGGGATTTATATAGCGCTGAATCTTATGAAATTAACAAATCAAAGCGCTTGCATTCAAATCATTCACACGCATGCAATCTCCACAAATATTAAGATAAACAAATATCAAATGTACACACACAACACTCTTAGGTGGGGGTGGTGGAGGTGAAGGTAGCTATTGAAAAGTAGGAACAGATAACAGGGGAAGATCTCAAGTAGAAAATAAACAGGAGATGGCCAATAGACCGCATATGGCCAATAGACCGGAGATGGCCAATAGACCGGAGATGGCCAATAGACCGCATATGGCCAATAGACCGGAGATGGCCAATAGACCGCATATGGCCAATAGACAGCATATGGCCAATAGACCGGAGATGGCCAATAGACCGCATATAGCCAATAGACCGGAGATGGCCAATAGACCGAAGATGGCCAATAGACCGGACATGGACAATAGACCGGAGATGGCCAATAGACCGGAGATGGCCAATTGACTAGATATATTCTTTAGACCAGAAATGGCCAATAGACTGGAAGTGCTATGAAAAAAAGTTGAAAGAAAGAAAAACAAATGAGCACAGTCATTTTCAATCCTTCTGAAGTAGGGTAGTGGTGACGTTACTGGCAATATTCACTTTTATGTTAAGGGGAAAATGTTTGAACAAGTTGTTTCCTCTAAAAATGCCTCATTTCATTTCATGTTGCCTAGAGCTTTGTGGCTCTAGTGACGTTCACATCAGGTTCAAAACCAACACCTCCTAGTCACCTCAAATATCAATACCATCAACCTGAAAAATCACATTAAATGACACACTAGTACCTAAATCGTTTGATCCCTTACAGCTGATAAATCCAGGCCATGCTTAGGACGCCAGACATCCTGTTTAATCTATCATCCTCAAGCTAACAAAACAAAAGCGTAAAAAAGACAATAAGCACTTCAAATACAAACACACACTGGCCATACAAGCAAATTAACAAACACTTCAAACACAACTGAATACTTGAATGTCTCTGTTTATTGACTTCAGATAAACTATTAGTATAGGTAAAGTACAAAAATATAAACAAAAACACCATGATAAAAACGGGTAAATAGCATTGCATAATGAACATCCTGTGCCCATCCCAGCGTTAATATATCACCCCCTGGTTGCCAGAACAAAGTAATACAGTAAAAATGTCATATAGCTTATGTAAAGATAAGATTTGTAAGATTTGCTCGAAAAAAGGCAAGCTGAAAATGCTTACATATGTGAAACTACATTGCTACTTAAGTAGTGGTCGGTTTTTTTTTCAAGGGGCGGTGTAAATTGTAATGCAGGTGACTGTCAATGCTACCTGACTACAGGAGGATTGTCCTTACATTATGAAGACATGGTATATTTAATTTCGATGGCAAACCATGTGAGTGACCATTGTCACCCTTGATGTTCTGTGACATCAAGAGCTACTCAGAACAAATGTTTTGTTTTCTGTCAGCTAACCAACCGACTGTCTGCATTTTTCCTGTGTGTTTCTGTGTAGTGTGTAAAGTGACTCTGAAAACAGACAGTGCACCAAAAGATGAAGGTCATTCACTCACTCACTCACATGGCCTGTCATGGAAAACAGGTAGGCTGACTGCAAACAGACCAACAGTAGAGCACAGAGGAAAACAGTTCTGTGCTCAATCAAGGGAGCTGTGTTGTCTTCTGGCCCACTTGTCCATGTTGACAACATGCACATCATGCATTGTGTGCCTGTGACACCCTGACATTCACTAACAATCTCGTTTCTCTCAGCCACACATTCTTACACTGGCAAAACAGGACTATGTGAGCCACAGCATAGCCGGCAACCTCACCACAGATCAGTTTCAATAAGTGTCTCTTCATAATCTGTTCTATTAAATGGATTCTCTGTGACAGGGTCTTGCTGTATGTCTCTCTCTTTAAAAACTAAACGCTATACAGACAACTCAGAAAGAACTGACTCAAATATTATATATATATATATATATATATATATATATATATATATATTTATATATATACCAAGGGGGGAAAGATTAGCTTGGCCTTTGGGGCCATTCTTTAGATCGGCACACATGTGGGCATTGTTGGCACTAAAACAGCTACTGCAAAATATTCCTATGAATAATCATGTTGTTTGGATGCAAGCACTACAGGAGTCTTGTCACAGCTAACTCCATAGTAACACAATCTGAAGATAAGTCTTTAAAGCTTAAAACTCACAGATTAAAACCAACCCATCCAGTCCTCTCCAAAAATGTTCCAAAGCACAATACACTACATAATATTAGAAATTATGTTCATGTAAAAATGCTTCAGTAACTTTGCCATATCATTTTGACAACTCAGACTTAATCCTATTGGTTGATTCCTCAATTTGATAACCACTGTTGTTAGATACTTTAGTTCTCGCACAACTAACTGAAACAGGCAAGCTGTAGGCCTGTTTGTATTGTGCCCTAGGACACATTTAGACAAGACTGACAAGAGATTCATGTGACTGCATTCCATGAGCTGAAATTTTCATATCAAAACACAGTGCATCTTATACCACATTAGCATTTTTAATAAATCAAATTAATCAAAAATAATGCATACTTTTATCATTGTAACTGTAAAAGCAACAATTAAGGTATTTTTACAGTTGCATAATAAAAAATTGTTTTCTAAAATTCAGACACAATATTAATTAATCTATACATACATCATCAGGCATTCAAATACAATGGGCAAAGTACAAGTAAGTATCCACCAAGTAACTAGACGCACTGAATTCAGTATGTGTAGAATTATAAGCTACAATTTTCCACATCTTTTGAAAACCCAGAAAAATCTGGGAAGATTAGCACCAATTGAGTAAATCATGTCCCTGATTCTGAGGTATAGAAAGGGTAGAAGGAGGGGGTAGATGTTAGTTTTGTCCAGTTGTTGCAAAATGGTTTTGTGTTGTGCAGGTTTTAATTATCTGTATCATTAATTTTTCTTTTCAAAGCTTCCAAAGTATACTAATGTACAGCGTAGTCTAGATATTTGGTCTGTTTCTCTCTCTCTTTGTGAATTCCCTCTGAGTCTCAGTCTCTCTCTCTCCCTTCAGTTTTCCTGACAGCATATGTAAACTTATTCACAGACATACACGCATATGTGTTCGTTTTTTAATGCACACAGAAATATACACTCACATATTTACTGCGCACAAGAAAATCAAAGTTTTAAGGAGTGGCTATGGAATGGTGAGTCATCTTACTCTTTGCTTTTCTCATTGTAGTTTCATTTCTTAAAACACCTCTATTTTTCTTCAAATCATGTATAAAGGCATACTCAATTTCTTCATTTCATAACTGGTTTTTTTAAAAAGATAACACACCAAAGTTTGAGAGGGCCATAATTATTTGCTCTATTTCCTGACGAGAACTGACTTCTTCCAGCTGACAGTGTCCTTCATATGTAGCCTCCCTTTCTTTATTGCGACAATTAATTAAAATGTTCAAAAGGTAAAAAACAATGTCCATGTTCATATTATAAGTATACCAATAACACAAAACCTTGCTGAGGACTTCAAACTCATTCAGAGGCAACCCATTTGTTGACAGTAGTACAAGGGCAAAGTGATGTTCTAAATAATTGAAAACGACAAATTCCTCAAAATACATAATGTTTTTAACTTTTACATTTATCTTCTTCAGACACTTAGCAAGTGCTGGGTCTGCAGTCTCGTATGAGAAGTCGGGGTTCACCTCTGTGTTTTGAAGTGGTGACTGAAGGTCTCTCTCTGTGCTCTGTCCTCCTAACTCACCACTCATTCCAGAGTTATGGTGTGGTGATTTGATGCTTATGTCAGCCATGTTTTGAGACAATGTCTCAAGTTCGGCTATCCTCACAAGCTGGTGTTTAACATTCTTAATTTGTTTCCTGATCCTGGCGTCAGAAATACGCATGAAAAGGACATTGTTCATGAGCATCCCTCGAAAACCAAGCGCATTCTTGACTAAGAGCCGTTCTCTTGGGGGTTGAACCACAGGTTTGGCGAAAATATTCTTGCATATGTCTTCTTGCAGGTGACCTACTAAAGAGTGATGATGCTCCTGCATGTTGTTATAGTTCATTGATGTCCTAATGTCACAATTACTGTTTCTTTTTCTTCACTATTCTCTAACTTTTAAAAAATACAATCAGTAGGAAATTCCTGTTTTACTGCGTTGACATTTGTTTTTCACATTTCATTGTCAGGGGATCTTGGATACGAACTTTCAAGCCTGAGAAGAAAGTGTGCCTTTCAAAGAAACACACCACCAGCCCAGTGTTGCTGATGGGATCACAGCTGTTAATGCCTAGAGAAATTGGCTATGCACTTTTACAGAGAAGTTGACAGTTGCTCTGATTGCAACAAAGTTCTGAGATCTGTTTGTCTTCTTTTAACTCAAATCACGAGAAAAGTAAACTCTAGGTGATCATGCAGAATAAACCGCTGTCTTTTTATATTTTGAGAAAAGTGGACATGTGTCACATGTATCAAGTCAGAATAAAGACTGAACTCTGATCAGAAATACAAAACTAATCTGTATGGAATGAATTAAGAAACTAGGGCGATGAGTAGGTACACATGCACATCTACGCGCTGGCAAGTGTGCCTGTGCTTGCAGGATACGCAGGCGTGGGCGCGTGCTTGCCTGCGCGCGCACGCATACACACACACACACACATACTGATGTTTGATATTGCTAGAGGTTTATGGTCAAGTCCCATAGGGAATTTGTTATGATTATTGACGTTTTGTTGTATTTTTAACATTGTTTTGAATTATCATTAACTTGTTATGTTGTTTAGCGAGTTCTGTTTGCTATTATGACGTATTCACCACACACACACACACACACACACACACACACACACACACACACACACACACACACACACACACACACACACACACACACACACACACACACAATTTGTTTGATAATCTTAAAATGTTAGAAATAGCAAAGGGTCCCCCCCAAAAAAGTTTGCTTACTGTTTTTTAAATAACAAAAGGCTTGATTAAGAGCCTAGTAGTTGTTGGTTTTTAAAAAAATATATTTTTGTTGTTCCTGTTAAAGTTAAATTCAATTTTGTTGGAACTTTTTGACTCACAAGAACATTTTTGAACAGCATAACTATGTGCAGTTTCCTAGTTGTTGAAGTGTAAATAATACTTACACACACACACACACACACACACACACACACACACACACACACACACACACACACACACACACACACACACACACACACACACACACACACACATACACACTACAGGTGACAACACAAAATTTCAATCAAACAAAACCATCTGCTTTTCTCCTGCATTTCCCCCTGTCTCCCTTCGTCTAATATCACTAAGAGTGAAAAGACGTTAAATCAAAAGAACAACAAAGTCAAGTCAAGTCAAGTCAAAAACACTTTAATCATCCCATGAAGGGCAAATACAATACTGACAGGCACATTGATATCTATAATTATCTCACAAGACACAAGAAAAACACATTTCAGATTGTTATAAGCATTCCAAGATAGCTTTAAAAAATTATCATATACAAACCCAGGTGCGCGCACACACGCACTGCGTACAAACACACACACACACACACACACACACACACACACACACACACACACACACACACACACACACCAATGCAGGAATAACATATTATAAAAACCATTGATTGGAAAAGAAATTTTTAAAAAATTGGTGCGTGCACGCACGTGCGCATTCACACAAACGCGCACACCAATACATACACACACCAATGTATGAGCACAATTTTATCACACATACACACACACACGTGCACCCGCGCACCTTAATGACCATTATCTAGTAAAGACATAAACACACACGCACACACACACAAACACACACACACACACAATTTAGAAATCATTCTTGAAAGCCAAAAGCAAGATACAGGAGTACTTATTTTCATTACCACACACACACGCACCCACGCACACACGCACTTGACAATCAGGGTGGTATATCAGAGATTGTAAAACTGTTTGGCTAGTACTGTTTTGAATTTAAAATTCGAATGACTACTGGAACAAAGGAATTTCTTTTTCTATTTGTTTTACCGTTGAAGCACCGAAAGCGGTGTCCTGAAGGCAATAACTGAAATTCCGAAGACATAGCATGGGATGGATCAGCCAAGATGGCAGTCACTTTGCGCACAAGCTGCTGATCGCAGTACGGCTTGAGATCTCTTTGTTCTTCTCCAATTATTTTTGAGCAGATTCTAACAATTCTCCGAAGACTATTCTTGTTTTTAACACTAAGTTTGTTGTACCAACAGATGAAAGCTAAACTTAGAACAACAACACACACACACACAAATATATATACATATACATATATGTATGTATATACATATATAAATTTATTCCCATTGAAGAACAGCAAATTGAGGGCAAAAAACTCTGTCAAAAAGGCTTAACTGTGAAAAAGCTTTCCCATATAATAAGTCAGTTCAAAGACCGCTCAATGAGCTGTTGCCTGTGTTATTACTATCACTGAAATGTGTCATGTCCTGTCATGTTGTGTGTGGTGTCCCGTCGTTTGTGTATGTGTGTGTGTGGGGG
>CM054141.1:54312364-54339864 GCA_028751875.1 Rapana venosa
AAAAGCAAACATTCTTGCTCACTCACACTGAAATACAGGAAGCTTTGTTGTGTTCATGTAATCTAATAATAAACGAACACCCAAACTTGACAAAGATCCATGTAGAAAGCTTCACTTTTTTTTATCTCTCATAACCTAATAACAATCCATATACTCTACACATAAGCAGCACAATTTTTTAAAGATAATGAATTAAAATAAGAGGGTAATGCAGATGCATACAGGAAAAATACATTTAAAAACATGGGGGAGTGCTGCTCTTGTGGCAACCACTCTCCTGCCGGGAGATCAGCCAGAATTACATGCAGAGAAAAGTTTTCATATGCCGTGACTAAAAGTGATATACCGTGCTAGGCTAGAATAGCCTAGACTAGACTAGAGTAGACTCTGCTAGCCTCTGCCAGGCTACACCATACACTACAGCACACTACACTACACCACACCATACCATACCATATCATACCATACCATACCATACCATTCCATATCATACCATACCATACCATACCATACCATACCATTCCATACCGTACTATACTATACTATTCTGTACTTTACTATATATACTATATTATACTATACTATACTATACTAAACTGTACTATACTATACTATACTATACTATACTATACTATACTATACTATACTATACTATACTATACTATACTATACTCCTACCCTTGTGCCCACATCAACCCCATGATGCTGCTCTTGTGGCAATGCACTCTCTTATGGGGAGATCAGCCGGAATTACACGCAGAGAAAATTTGTAATATGCCGTGACTAAAAGTGATATACAGTGCTAGGCTAGACTGGACTAGACTAGACTAGACTAGAGTCTGATAGGCTCTGTTAGGCTATACTATACACTACACTACACTACACTATACCATACCACACCATACCATACTATACTATACCATAGTATTCTATACTATACTATACTATACTATACTATACTCCTAGCCTTGTGCCCACATCCACCCATGGTTCACAACAGTGTGTATGCACATCATGATCTGTTTTCTTCAGCTTCCAGGCTGCCGTGTGACAGAAGCGAGGATATTGTTTTCCTGTGCAAAGCCTCATGCCCTTACCTGGTAAAGATTTATGGCCAACACTCTTATAATGGCAAAACAGGACTATGTGAGTCACTTTTTAGCTGGCAATCTCACCACAGTTCAGTTTCAATAAACGTCCCTTCATAATCTGTGATATTTTATGGATTGCGTATGGCAGGGTCTTGCTGTATGTCCACATCTTTTAAAATGAAACTCTACACGGACATCTAAAAAAAAGTGGCTCGAACATGATATATATATATATATATATATATATATAAGGTTACCATAACCTACGTGATCATTGGCAAGCGAGGTATCAGAGACCTCACTTCTCTTGGGGCCAGCATATTGAGGGCAGCACCCATCTCCTTCCCTCGCTGCTTTCCTTCCTTGACCCTAAAGAGGCAGGTACCTATCTACAGCTGGGTGAACTAGGATACTCTACCGAAGCCAAGGCTTGCAAACTGTCACCCATCCTTTTGGCAACCTTCCTCGATGCTGCTTAACCTTAGCTTGGGGAAAAGCGAGTGCTCTGAATACTGAGCTATTCCGTCCCCATGATCTATATACCAAGGGGAAAAGATTAGCCTGGTCATTGGGGCCATTCCGTAGATCTGCATACATGTGGGCATTTTAGGTACTCAAAAAAGCTACCATGTGATATTCTTGTGAATAATGATGTTGTTCAAATGCAAACGTTACAAGAGTCTTACAAGGCTAACTCCATGATAATAAATTCTGAAGCTAGCATGTCTTTTAGGCTTAAAACTCATAGACGAAAACCAATTCAGCAGTCCACCCAAAAATATTCCAAAACACAACAGACTACATAATATTGGTAAATATGCTAATGTAAAAGTAAAAGTGTTTTTTTCACTTTAACATATCATTTTGACAACACAGACTTCATCTTGTTGGTTGATTCCTCAACTTGTTAACCACTGTTGTTGGATACTTCTAGTTCAGGTACAGCGAAGTGGACCAGGCAAGCTGTAGGCCTGTTTGTATTGGGCCCTAGGACACATTTAGACAAGACCTACAAGACATTCATGTGACTGCATTGCATGAGCTGAAAATCTCAAAACAAAACGCAGTATATCTTATGCCACATTAGCATTTTGTATAAATGAAATCAACCCCAAAATGCATACTTTAATCATTGTAATTATAAACGAAACAAATAAGGAGCGTTTGCAGTTGTATAATCAACTTTTGTGCTCTGAAAATCAGACTAACTATCTTGATTCATACATATTCACATGTTCAGATACAATGAACAAAGTATAAGTAGGTATCTACCAAGTATTTAGATGCACTGAGTTCAATATTTGCAAATAAACTATAATGTTTTCCACATCTTTTTAAAACATAGAAAAATCTGTAATGACTAGCACTAATTGAACGTAAAACCATGTCCCTGTTATCTGAAATAGAGGAAGGGTGGTGGAAGGGGTTCAATGGTGGTTTTGTTGAATTGTTGCAAAAGTTTTGGGGCATGCAGTTTTTAATTATCTATAACATTAATTTATCTTTTCAAAACTTTCAAACTATGATAATGTATTGTGTAGTCCAGGAACTTGGTCTGTTTTTCTGACTCTCTTTCTGTGAATTATTATTACATAGTTTTCTCTTAAAAGCCTCTGAACTATGATAATGTAAATTAATTAAATTCGGTTTCTCTGTCTCTGTCTTTTTCTCTGTCCCTGTTTCTTTCTGTCTCTCTGTCATTCTGCCTCTGCCTCTGTTTCTCTCTCTGTCTCTGTCTGTCTGTCTGTCTGTCTGTCTGTCTGTCTGTCTGTCTGTCTGTCTGTCTTCTCTCTTCTCTCTCTCTCTCTCTCTCTCTCTCTCTCTCTCTGTCTGTCAGTCTGCTATTTACACACACACGTGCATGCATAGATTCATGCTTGCACACATACACCCATGCATATGTGTTTGTGCATTCATACACACATAAACGTACATTCACTTTTTTACTGCACACAAGCAAATCAACGGTGTAAAGAGCACCTGTGGAATGGTGGGTCACCTTACTCCTCACTTTTCTCATTGAAGTTTCATTTCTCAAAACTCTTCTATTTTTCTTCAAATCATGCACAGAGGCCTACGCAATTTCTTCATTTGTATAACTGATTTTTAAAAGATGACACACCACAGTTTGAGAGTGCCCGGATGACTCGCTCTATTTCCTGACGAGTACAGACTACTTCCAGCTCACCGTCTCCTTCATATGTACTCTGTCTTTCTTTATTCCGATACTCAACGAAAGTATCAAAAGCGTCAAATATCCCGTCCACACCCATGACAGTAGCATAAAAATAACACAAAACCTTGCACAGGATTTCAAGCTCGTTCAGAGGTAGCCCGTTTGTTGACAGTAGAACTAGGGCAATGTTATATTCTAAAAGCTTCAGAACACTTAATTCTTGAAAAAAGATAATGTTTTCAACTTGTATATCCATATTCTCCAGATGCTTGCCAATTGCTGGGTCTGCAGTCTTGTTTGAGAAGTCAGGGTTCACTTTTGTAATCTGAAGTGGTGATTTAAGATCCCTGTCTGCACTCTGTCCTCCTAACTTAGCACTCATTCCAGGGCTATGGTGTTGTTGTCTGATGCTGATGTCAGCTATGTTTTGAGACAATGCATCAAGTTTGGCTGTCCTCACAAACTGGTGTTGAACATTCAGAATTTGTTTCCTGATGCTGGTATTAAAAATACGCATGAAAAGGACATTTTTCATGAGCACCCTTCGAAAATCAAACACATTCTTGACCAAGAAAACTCCATTTCCACGTTTAACTCTAGGTTTGGCGAAAATATTCTTGAATATGTCTTCTTGCAGGCGACCTACTAAAGAAAGGCGATGCTCCTGCATGTTTTTGTTGTTGTTGTTGTTGTTCATTAATGCCCTAATGTCACAATCGCTTTTTCTTCTTCTTCACTATTCTCTAAGTTTAGATTCCCATTGTCAATTCTTTTTAATCATGCAGGCTTACAACATTAAATGATAAATTTGTAACAACCAGATTTGCACAGTTCTACAATAAACCTGAAAAACTGAATCAGTAGGGAATTTCTCATTTACTACATTGACATTTGTTTTTCACGTTTCATTGGCACTGGGATCTTGAATACGAACTTTCAAGCCTGAGAAGAAAGTGTGCCTTTCAAAGGAAGACTACTATTCAGAAACACACTATCAGCCCAGTGATGATATCACATCTGTTAATGCCGGGCCCAAATTTCGCTTTACAGAGAAGTTGACACGTTGCTCTGATTGCAGCAAACGAAGTTCTGAGATCTGTTTGTCTTCTTTCAATTCAAATCGAGAAAAATGTCAACTCTAGGTGATCATGCAGAATAAACAGTTGTCTCTTTGTTTAATTTGAGAAGAGTTTGATGTATGCCAAATGCATGTAGCTAGAATAAAGACTGAACTCTGATCAGAAATACAATATTAGACTATTTGGAATAAGTTTAGACAAAAAATGGGTGCAAGTGTATGTGCACATCTACACTCACACAAGTGTGGGGGTGCTTGCAGGTGTACACTGGTATCCCTGCACACCAATCTGATACTGCAGGTGTACACACACGTGCGCGTGCGCACGCACGCACAGACGCACTCACACACGCACACATACTCACACACTTTCACACACACATACACACACGAACACACGCACTCACACACAAACATTCACACTCACGTACACACATACACACATACACACATACCTGCACACCAATCTGATATTGCAATGGCCTGTAATGACTTTGGCGTGATAGCCCTCAGCTGAGGTGATCATCTACCTTTGGATTCTTTTCCCTCCTTTTCCAACAGCCATTATGAAGAGAAAAGAGAAATAAGTCCATAGGAGAGGGGATAGAGCGAGTGCAAATAGATTATCAGACAAATAGACAGACAGTTAGATAGCAGGACGGAATGAAAGAAGGACAAAGAGGCTGGCAGGCAGACGAGCAAGTCCGACAGGTAAATTGATAAACAGGCAGGCAGGCAGATGTGTCAAAGTCAAAGTCAAAGTCAAACTTTATTTTCAGATGGTACATTGAATAAGCGGTGCATTTGCTTTTTTTTCATCAAGCCATCTATCTAAAGAAAAGAAAAGCGAGAAAAAAGATAATGTATATGCAGACATAGAATAAAAAACCTAATCTATGGTAAACTATACAAATCAAACAAGAAAAGACAATAGCATATGCATATATGGAATTAAAAACCAAAAAAAAACCCAGAAAAATATTAAACCATACAATTCAAATAAATAAAAAATCTTGAAAAAAATATCCGTCATAACACAAACAAACAAGCAACAAAGAAAAACAGACAAATGTGTGTGTGTGTGAGTGTGTGTGTGTGTGAGTGTGTGTGTGTGTGTGTGTGTGTGTGTGTGTGTGTGTGTGTGTGTGTGTGTGTGTGTGTGTGTGTGTGTGTGTGTGTGTGTGTGTGTGAGAGAGAGAGAGGGGGGGGGAGTAGAGCTAGATAGAAAAACAGAAAGAGGCATAAAATGGCAGAGAAGATCTAAAACACACACACAAACACACATACACACAGTGATATATTAAAACAGAGACAAAGAGCAACAGACAGACAGACAAACAGGCAGATGGACAGAAATAAAGCACAAAAGATATACTCAAACAAAACCAAAACATTATCAACTCGCTCAAAAAACTAAAACATTCTTACTCACTCAAAGTAAAACACAGAAAGCTTTGTGTTGTGTGTGTAACTTCATCATGAAAAAACCCAAACCAATACAGTTGCAGACAGGAAAAGAAAAAGAAATAATGGGTGGCGGTGCTCTTGTGGCGACGCGCTTTCCCCGAGGAGGGCAGCCCGACTTTCACCCAGACAAATCTGTCGTGACTTAAAGCAGTATACATTTTTAAAATAGAAAAAATAAAAAAAATATTCCGTGTGTGTACACAGATATCGGCATTGTAGACATTCAAACAGTACTATTTTTGTCGATATTCGTGTTGTTCAAATACAAGCTTTACAGGAGCCATATCAACGCCTACTCTACGACAAAAATAACAACTTCCAAGCCAGCACGTGTTTGCAGCTTAAAATTCAAAGAGTAAAATCAACAGAACCGACCCACTCCAAGAAATGTTCTGAAGCACAATAAACGGCATAAAAGCAAAAAATGATAAGAAATGATAACTTTACTTTTGGCTAAAACCTTTCCCCTTGACAGTTCAAGATGACATCGTATTGATTGATTTTTGTAATACTTGTTAACGAACGTTGTTGATATAGTTCTAGTTCAGCTTGTGTTGTGACATAATACAGATGAGCGCTTTGATTTGTTGCTTTACAAGATTCAGCGCTATATAAATTCAATACATTATTATTATCATTATTTTTATTATTATTATTATTATTATTATTTTTGTTATTATTATTATTATTATTATTATTATTGTTATTATTATTATTATTATTTACCCGATACAGACAAGAAATCACGTAACAGGATTAAATCAGCTAAAACTTTCACAGCAAGACTGAATGTGTTTCATGTCACATCAAGCCCTTTTTCACATGAAATAAACCAAATCATGCATACTGTTATAGCTACATTTTTTTTTAAAGTAACAAATAAAAGTAGTTTTCAGGGTTGCATGATTAAAGTGTTTTTTTAAATGTCAGAATATTTGCATATGTACATCATCACTCATTCAAGTACAAAGGACAAAGTACAGGTAAGTATCTGCCAAACACATGATAGTCACTGAAACAAGTATGATCAAATGAAGGGCAATTTACCATATCTTTTAAAACCCAGAAAAATATTCTGCAAACGCACCACTGCTTTAATTTTAAAGGATTGTTGGTACCTGAGGTATATACATAGTGGTGGAGAGGTTTGTCCTATTTTCCTGACCTGTTGTCGGTTAAATGTGGGAACTGTATATACACATTGTTTTGTCAAAGCTTTCTAAAATCGAACAGTGCAAAGTGGAGTTTAAAACATCTCTCTTCCCCCCTCTCTGTCTGTCTGTCTGTCTGTCTGTTCTATATATCTATCTATCTCTTCGCATACAAACACGCCTGCACGCCCACTTACACACTTGACTATGCCTCTGCACGCACATAAATCGAAGTTTTTAAAGAGAGGACATTCAATGATGGGTAGCCTTGCTCCTGTCACTTCCCGCTGTATCCTTAGCTCTCAGGCCACTTTGCTATTGCTTATAGTCCCTTCAACAGGTTTTTCAGACAAGTTTCTTCAAATCAGCTACAGAGGTAAACGAGATATGCCATATTATTCTATAACTGTTTGTAAAATCATACTTCGCTGTCTGTCCTCTATTACAAGAAGAGTATTACAAAGGTTAATGTGAATTCATTTAACTAGAACTTTTTGTAAAATCAAACTCTGTCCGTCCTCTGATTTCAGAAGAGTCCTGGTTTCCTCATGTCTACATTCTCCTTCAGATGTTAACGATCTGGCAACATTTCTACGCTTGACCAATTTATTCAAGGATTGAACACACCACCCCACGTCGATGCAAATGTCAAAGCAACAACACAGTATTTTACAGATGATTTCCAGTCCGTTCACAGACAACCGAGTTTTTGACAGTAGGATATGAGCAGTGTTAAATTCTAAAGCCACGAGAGTATGTAGTGCCTTATTGACAAAAAGAGCCTCAATTTTCTTAAATATACCATGCAGTGACTGTACAACTGCTGGGTCTGCAGTCTGCCAGGCTAAGGGATGATACGTTTTCATGATTTGGAGTAGGGAACTGAAGTTTGTGTTGACACTCTGACATACTGACTGAGAATTCATTCCAAGGCTGTGGTGTGGTGAATTAGTGTCATTGTCAGCTGTCTTTTTAGTCGGCGCGTCTTGGTTGGCCGTCCTCGTAAACTGTCGTTGAACACCCTGAATGCTCTCCCTGATGCCGGCTGCAGGAATACCCATGTAAATGAAGTTGTTCAGTAGCATACTTCGGAAATCAAACACTTTCCTCATCAGCACCCATTCTCTCTGAAGCGGTACCCAAGGTCTGTCGGCTATTTTCTTCCATATATCCTTGCGGAGATGATCTATTGAAATGTCCTGCATTTGCCTTTTGTCTTAAATGGCCTATGCTAGGTAATCCTTCTTCTCCTTTTACTGTTCTCAAAATCTAGATTCTGCTTGATCAACTCGAACAATACACGCACAATTACAACCACGCTTTATTTGAACTGCTTTTTCTTGGGTTGGTTTTTTTTTAGAGCCAGGCGTTTTCCAGACCTACAGTAGGCTGAAAAACAGATCCCCACACATGTAAGACATTCGTGACCAGTCAAGTGTTGTGGTGAAATGACAGCCAGCTGCTTATGCCTTGCACGTTGCAGTGGTTGAAACCAAGAAAGTATCTGAGATCTGTTTGACCTCTTTCAGCTCAAATCACGAGAAATGTGAACTCCTTGTGAATGCGTAGTATAGTCTGTTGTTGTCACTTCTAACGTGAGAATAGTTATCATTTATTATGTTATATATTCATACATCGAGAAGAAAGAATACACTATGACAACAACAAAAAGTAAAATGCTAAAGGATATCGAATAACTTTCAGATACATTATGTGGGTAAGCATATGTACATTAACACTGACAAATGTGCGTGTGCACTCACAGATGTACGCGCGCACACGCACGCACACACGCACCCACCCCCCACCCCCACCCCCACACATACACACACACATGCACAGCTAGAGAGAGAGAAGGAAAGACAGAGACAGAGAGAGAGAGAGAGACAGAGAGACAGAGACAAAGACGGACAACAGACAGAGACAAAGACAGACAGGCAGAGACAGACTTACTGACAGAGACAGAAACAGACATATAGAGACGTACAGAGACAAAGACAGAGTAAATGGAGAGAGAGAGACAGAGACAGAGAGAGACAGAGACAGAGAAAGAAACAAACAGGGACAGAGAAAACAACACCTCTCCTCCAACTCCCCCCTCCCTCCAGAATCCATTCTTTTCTGGAAGCAGAGACATACAGAGAAAAGGAAGGACAGGCGACAATGACACAAAACAGACAGACAGAAAGACAGAAAATGCACACACAAAATAAGTACAAGAAAAAAACATTCACTTTGAACTTTGTCTTGGAAATAGTGATCTGAAACTGACCTGTTAAATGGCCATATGTATAGATAGATAGATAGATAGATAGATAGATAGATAGATAGATAGATAGATAGATAGATAGATAGATAGATAGATAGATAGATAGATACCAGCAGCCATGGCGCAGTGGTTAGCGCCTTGGGTTACGGACTGGAAGGTCGCGGGTTCGATTCCCATAAGAGTCATAGGGATTTTTCGGACTCCGGCCGGCTCCTACCCAGAGTGAGTGTGCTGTGGGCTCAGTGGGAAGACTGGGACCACACAGTCGAGCTTCATCCACTTAACGGATGCGAGTTTGAGAGTGTTGCTCAAATTACCTGACCAACACTGCAGGTGTCTGTATCTCTAGGGCCCGGTTGACGCCAGGATATATTATGATAGTAAGCGTAGAGTACAACCCTGTCAAGTAGTCTCAAAGCATATGCACTTCCACAGCAGCATAATTACGTCATCCTCATTGTCATTGATCATCATGCAATTAAAAAAAATTGCCTCTGATTAGGTGGTCCCAGTTTCTCTGGTCTCATGGTGACCTCAGATTCGGTTTGCCCATACACTTCTGTGCCTGTGGTGAATTTGTGTCAAAGTCTTTCGGGTTGGAGGTTCGCGGGGGACGGTCGTTGGAGGGACGTTGTGGTGGTTGCCACCTCGGGTGGGCAACTCACTCAGTCTGGCTCCGCGACTGAGCTAATACTGTCGTTAGTAGGGGGCTTAGTAGGTGGTGTCCTGCGTATGTTAGCTCAGAACAGGCACCACTTAACACCGCCAAAGTGACCCAGCAGCAGTGCAGGGCCCCTCTGGCTGGTGGCCCCACGGCGGCCTGATGGTGATTGGCTCCCTGTGGACCTCCGACGCTTGGGATGAGACATAACAAATCTGGGTATGGTTGTGGCGGGGAGATTGGAATGAGCGGCATGGGAACAGCAGGACGGGGGACGTCACAGAAGATGAGGCAGCAAAAAAAACGTTTAAAAAAAAGATAGATAGGGAGGATATAGATATATATAGAGAGAGATAAATATTATATTTTATTATATTATATCATATAATTCAGTTTGTCCTGGTTAGATGTCCGAGATACACCAAAAGTGATATATATGTGTGTAAGACTGTTTTTGCCCCCTATGTAAGGTAAAGGTAAAGGTGTCCCAGAGCTTATGTGGTCGTAGGAGAGCGAGGCGACAGAGACCTCAACTTGTCAAGGGGCCAGCATATTGAGAGCGGCGCCCATCTCCTCACCCTCGCTGCTTTACCTTCCCTGACCCTAAAGAGGGCAGGTATCCATTGGCAGCTGGGGAAACTGGAGGCATGTACTGAAACCAAGGCGCGCAAACGGTCACCCATGCAAGTGGTATGTATGTATGTTTGTCCGTCGTGTCCGACGATGACTTCCAAAACAGCAGAGGAGGCAGCTGCTGTTTTGGAAACTGGGCAGAAATTTGATTATAGTGGAGATGCCTTGCCCACAGTACATCCTCACTCTCTCGGCCAAGCGGGCATAAGGACAGTCAGCGTTGGAGATGTTCTCCAAAGGTCAACCAGCCCCCAGGGCTGCAGCACATAAGGACTGTGCGAGTCAAGCCTCCTAGTCAGAGAGTCATAGTCGATCACTAAATACTAAGCTGTAAAGTGGAATTCCATGAGTGGAAAAGCCACTGGTCATACAGCCTCTAGTGCAAGTGGTAACCACGCTCGATGCTGCTTAACCTTAGCTGGGGGAAAGCGAGTGCTCTGACCACTGAGCTATCCCGTCCCCTGCCCGCAATGAAGGGGGCTTAATTCCCACCTCGTGCACGCACCAGTTATATATAAACTGTGTATGGAGACAATCGATTGGAAAATCAGCCATACATTTGATAATCCACTGTGTGTTTGAGGTAATGAGAGAGAAACTGCTTCACACTATCTGATTAATTAATAATGGAATGAGCACTCATGTTCCTTTTTACATAAAGCCCCCGTGTCTATGCAGTTTCGTAAATTTTTTCATCGGTTCCCACCGGCACACTATGACCTACTCATCCGAAAAGCGGAACGGATTTTAACGTGTGGGCAAGATGTTCTGCGTGCGTGTGCACACGGGACCTCGGGTTATAGTCTACATCTGTGTCACAATTCTTCAGTACGTTATAATTTGCAATGATAAAACTGTTTATGAACAAGATGTGTGTGATTGCAATGGCAGACAAAGGGGGTGAAGAAGAAGAAGAAGAAAAAGAAGAAGTAGACGGAGAAGGAGAAGAAGAAGAAGAAGAAGAAGAAGAGAGAGAGAGAGAGAGAGAGAGAGAGAGAGAGAGAGAGAGAGAGAGAGAGAGAGATATTGGGGGGTGGGGGGACAAAATTAGAACGGCAGAGTAGGACACACAAACACATACGCATGCACGCAACCACCCACCCACGCACACACACACACACACACACACACACACACACACACACACACAAAAAAAAGCAAACACACACACACGCAGTGAGTGAGAGAAGAAAATAGAGGCAAAAAACAAACAAACACACAGGAAAACAGACACAGATGCCGAATAAAAGATTTACTTCAATTCGACTTGATTAACAAGCCCAAATGGAATTCAACATAACTGCTCATGGAAAAATGAAACCGAAACAGGTTTGGCGCAATAGAAGTTTAATGAAACCCCCAAAGCTAGACAAGACCCGTGTACAATTTTTTTAAGCTAAAAGCTTTTTGTTTCTTTCCTAAAATCAGCCCGTGCATTCTTGTGCTCCTACAAGGAGAAATATTGAAAAGAGAGATCATTGAAATGAATGAATAATTCCTGATGTGTGGCCACATCCCCTCCTACACCGCCAACAGCACGTGTGCACATATGTGTCTTCACCCCTACCAGGTTGTTGTTCAATAGAAAAAGCTGGTTATTTTTCTTTCTTGCACAGCCTTCCGCTAGCCTGGTTGATGGTCACTAGCCAATAGACCGTCAGTGCAAGACGGATCGGAAGGAAGACGGATGGGGGGGGGGGGGGGGGGGGGGGGGGGGGGGGGGGGGGGGGGGAAGGGGGGGGGAATACACAAGAATGGGGCATGTGTTTAGTTCTTCTAAAAGCAGGTAATAATAATAATAATGATATTAGATGGAATTGTTAAAGCGCTGAGTCTTGTAAAGCAACAAAACAAAGCGCTTAGTCATACTAATGCACATTTCTGTAACTGCCCAGATTTTATTTCTATTCAATATTGCTATAGCTCTACCGACCACGAACGTCAGATCAACGCTGTCATCTCATAAACTGCAAAGACAAATATATTAAATGACGACTAGTTTTCACTGTAGTTTAACACCAGACACGATACTATCATACATATATTAACAAACATACGTTCAGATACGAAGGGCACAGTATAAGCGGATATATCAAGTACATTGGATTCAGTATGCGAATGTGGATTAGGATTTACGAGAACTTAAAGCCCAGAAAATGTGCAAGCTAACACAGATTCTCCAGGGATGGCGTCTCCGTTACCCAGGCTACAAGAAGGAAAGAAGAGCTGACTCCATGGTAGTTGTGGCCAGGTCTTGCTGCTTTTCTCACGTGCATATGTGATTAAGTCCTAGTATTGATCTTTTCGATGCTTTCCACACCATCAAAACGAATGTAAAATGTTAAAAATCTTATATTTACAGAAAGAGAGATGGGGAGAAAGATCTGTGTCTGTGCACAGCAGCAACCATAAAAAATCCATAAGTGCACACCTACAAACGCATGTGTGCGCACACACACACACGCGCGCGCGCGCGCACGAACATGCGCTTACACACTTGCGCATGCACCGGCACACAAGTACAAGTTTTAAAGACATGATGTGGAATGGTAGGTCGCCCTACTCCCTACACCCCCTTGGCATTTCACCTCTCAGAACATGTCACGTGGGCTTGGAGTCCACTCGACAGATTTTAACGGTGATGTTCTTCAAATCAGCCTCAAAGGAGTACGTGCTGTCGTCATTGTATGACTGTCAGATAAAGAACAGCTTGCTGCCTGAGAAGGACAGGATCAGCCTCTCAGTGTGCTGAAGAGTACTGACCGTCTCCAACTTGCCGTTTCCTTCATACCCAGCCAGTCTCTCTTTGTTCCTGCGCTCGATGACAATGTTCAAAGTTTCAAAAAGCGCCTCCACGTTGATGGTAATGGCATAACAATAACACAACACCTTGCAGAGGATTTGAAGCTGGTCCAGAGGAGGTAACCCACATTTCGACAGAATTACATGAGCCACGTGAAATTCTAAAAAAATGAGAACTCCTAATTCCTGACTAAAAATAACGTTTGCAGCTTGTCTATCGATATTTTCTAGAGAATATGCTGTTGCTGGGTTTTCGATCTCGTACTGAACTGTTTCTGTATTCTGGAATGGTGGTTTCAGGCTCGTGTCCGCGCTCTGATCTCCTGACTGGGCACTTGTTGCAGAGAGATGGTCTGGATATTGACCGTTTTTGTCAGCTATGTTTGGAGTGGATGCCACAAAGTGAGCCACGCTTTGCTGAATATCTTTCATTCTTTCCCTGAGGCTGTCATTAGAGATACCCATGTAAAGGAGCTTCTTCAGTAGCATCCTTCGGAAATCAAACACACTCTTCAACAACACCCATTCTCTCTGAACTGATCTGAAAGGTTTGATGGCCATTTTCTTGTATATATCCTTTCGTAGATGATCGGCTAAACTACAGTCCTGGTCAAGCATAATCTTTTTTTATATATTTTAACGTCCTAACCTGAGAATTCTTTCTTCCTTTCCACTTTTCTCAAAATCTGACTAACTTGAAAAAAAGCACGCACAGCTTCAATTTCTTCATAGTCGCATCTTTAAAGGTTTAAAAATAATGTTTAAAAGATCTCAACATTTGTCTTTTACAGTAATAATATTTGGGGTGTTGTTTGTTATTTTACTTCTCTGTGTCACAGGGGATCCTAGATTCAAACGTTGAAGCCCCCACAAAGAAAGCGTGCGTTTCAGAGCGATACTAGTATTCAGAAACACACTACCAGCTGTTAATTCCTGCCTGAAATTCTCTATGCATACAGCTCGACCGAGAAGGTGACACGTTGCTCTGATGGCAACAAACCAAGTTCTGAGATCTGTTTGTCTTCTTTTAACTCAAATCACTTGAAAAATGTCAACGCTAAGGTGATCATGTAGAACAACATTTCGTCACTTTTCAATTGAGAATAGTTAACATATGATACATAGTCTATACGGATTGCAAAGTAGACTCTAGTCACAAAAAGAAGATATCAAAAGAGATACCTGCTATTTTTTTGAAAACACTGGGTAGGTGTACATGTGCGTATCTGCACTCGCCCAAAGCGGTGCATGCTCGCAGAAACACACACGGGCACACACACACACACACACACACACACACACACACACATACACACACCCTCTCTATCTGTCCGTCTGTCTCTGTCTCTCTCTGTCTGTCTCTTTGTCTCTGTCCCTGTATGTCTGTTTCTCTCTTTCTGTCTCTCTCTCTGTATTTCTCTCTTTCTCTGTCCCTTTCTCTGCTGTCTGTCTCTCTGTCTGCCTGTCTCTCTCTCTCTCTCTCTCTCTCTCTCTCTCCTCTCTCTCTCTCTCTTCTCTCTGTCTCTTTGTATTTATATCTGTCTCCCTCTGTCTGTCTGTCTGTCTGTCTCTCTATCCCCTTTCTCTTTCTCTGTATCTGTCTCTCTCTGTATGCCTCTCGCTCTCTCTGTATGTTGCTCGACCTCTCTGTCTCTCTCTCTCCCCCCCTCTCTCTGTCTGTCTGTCTGTCTCTCTCTCTCTCTCTCTCTCTCTCTCTCTCTCTCTCTCTGAATTTCTCTGTCTCTGTTTTGTCTGTCAGTTTCTCTCCCCCTCTCTCTCTGTATTTATCTCTGTCTCTGTCTCTCTCTGTCAATGTCTGTCTGTCTCTCTCTGTCTCTCTCTCTCTCTGAATTTCTCTGTCTCTATTTTGTCTGTCAGTCTCTCTCTCCCCCTCTCTCTGTATATTTCTCTCTGTCTCTGTCTCTCTCTGTCTCTGTCTCTCTCTGTCTCTGTATCTCTCTGTCTCTTCTCTGTCTCTGTCTCTTCTCTCTCTCTCTCTCTCTCTCTCTCTCTCTCTCTCTCTCTCTCTCCCTCTCTCTCTCTCCCCTAAAACTCATTACGCGCACACCTAGGGGGAAGCTATCTTTCCAATGAAGATGAGATCATCCCGAAATATGTTCTGGGTGGTGATTTACATTGCCTTCAGCTTATACTGCCTTTTCATTATTTTCTACAAGGGAGAGGAGGGGGGGGGGGGAAGCAGGTGAGGAAGCCCCATTCCACTCTAAACCTCTTATACCCCATACCCCCTTCTCATTCTCCCGTCTTCCCCCATTTCCGCGCGCACACAAATTGCCTGAGGTTAAATGCATGCTTGCACGCACGGTCACAAGAAAGTATGCAGACAGACAGCCTTGTCATCAAGCTTTTAGCCCAGTAAGAAGGTGCGTATATGTGCACTCACACACACACACACACACACCACACACACACACCGTGCACGCGCATGTGTGCACACATGCACATACATCCTTAAATCCTTACCTTCGGATGAGACTATAAACCGAGGTCCCGTGTGTGAACACACGCAGAATATCTTGCGCATACGTTAAATCCTGTTCCGCTTTTCGTAAGAGTAGGCCATTGTGTGCCGGTGAGAACAGATGACAGTATTTACAAAACAACATACACACGGGGACTGGATGTAAAAAAAAAGTACATGAGTGCTTATTCCATTATCCTCGACATAAAAAAATAAAATAATAATACACACACATGCACATACATCCTTACATGCACACGTACGTACATACATACATACATACATACATACATACATACATAACATACCCGCGCGCGCTCGCGTGCGTGTGTGCGTGCGTGCGGGCGGGCATGCACAAATACAGACTGACAGAGCCAGACAGACAGACAGACAGAGAGAGAGATAGAGAGAGAGAGAGAGAGAGAGAGAGAGAGAGAGAGAGGAGAGAGAGAGAGAGAGCAAGAGAGAGAGAGAGAGAGAGAGAGGTTGGGTGAGGAGGGGGTGGGGGTGGGGTGGGGGCAGGGGAGGGGGGGGGGGGTCGGTGACGGAAAGCGGATAGACTGAGACTGGGTGTGTTTCATCACCGGGTGTAATGGACCACTGCTGCCAGAACAACAGGTAGCGCTGCTGAGAACACGGTGCACTTGGCGTCAGGCCAGGCCACTTGTTAGGCGACCTGGTAGTGCTTTCTTTAGTACTGTTTGTGTGTGTGTGTGTGTGTTTGTGTTTGTGTGTGTGTGTGTGGTATGTGTGTGTCAGTGTGTGTGTGTGTCAGTGTGTGTGTCATGTGTTTTGTGTTGGGGTGGGGTGGGGGTGTGTGTCTGTGTGTTGGGGGTGCGTGCGTGCGTGCGTGCGGGCGTGCGTGCGTGCGTGCGCGCGCGCGTGTGAGTGTGTGTATGTGTGCGCAGTGTTTTTTTAAAAATATTTTATTTTTTAAAATCTTATTCTTTTATATCGAGGATAATGGATTAAGCGCTTATGTGCTTTTTTACATCCAGTCCCCATGTGTATGCGGTTTTGTCAATTCTGTCATCTGTTCCCACCGGCACACAATGGCCTACTCTTCCGAAAAGCGGAACAGGATTTAACGAGTGCGCAAGTTGTTCTGCGTGCGTTCGCACACGGGACCTCGGTTTATAGTCTCATCCGAAGGTCTTTGGGGGGAGAGTGGAGTCTGCACTGATGTTAACTCCAGGGGAAAATATCCCCTTGAACGGGAATCGAACCCAGGTTGTCAGATTGTGAGCGCAATCTTCTAACCACTAGGCTATCCCGTCCCCCTGTATGTGTGCGTGTGTGTGTACGTGTGTGTTTGTGTGTTTGTGTGTTTGTATGTGTGTTTGTGTGTTCTTGACATTTTTATTTGAAGTCATTTTGGAATGTTTTAACCAATATAAAATTTGTTTGTTTGTGTCTTTTGAGATTATGATACGTATGATTCTGCCTGCCAGTATTGTAATTGCCCTTCACAGGATGATTAAAGAGTTTTGGCTTGACTTGACTTGACTTGGGGTGGGTGGGGAGTGTGTGTGTGTGTGCATGTGTGTGTTGGGTGTGTGTGTTTGTTGCGGTTGGGAGGGGATTGTACGTGGTGGTGGTGGTGTGTGTGTGTGTGAGACAGACAGACACACAAAACCACACCATACACACCCACACTCCCCCGCCCCCACACACATACATAAACACACATCTTCCACAACCCCCCCTACCCCCCCCCTCCCCCCCCCCCCCCCCCCCCACACACACACATACACACCAATCCGATTCAATCCAATCTTACTCAATCTACCCTAAACACAACACCGTAAACCCCCAACTATAGACCAAAAACAAAGAACAAAAAAAAACCAAAAAGGAACACGAGCTCTCCTAACAACATAGATATTATTCTCCGACTTTATAAACTCGTATCATAACTTTTCTCTTTACCCAGCAACAGCAGCAGCAGCAGCAAGATGAGTCAATCTAGACATGTATGTGGTTCCAGTTAACGGACGGAAGGAGATGGGCGGCAGATGAGGATGGGAGGTGGGGATGGGGGAGGGGGGAGTAGGGGAAGGGATGGGACAGGAACGGGGAGTGGGGTGGGGTGGGGGGGGATTGTAAGATGACATAGCCTCTGACATTGCTGCTGATTCTGATTGCACTTTCTCACACCTTGATGTTGTTTTTCAGGTATCGCTATCATCACCATACATGCGCGCGCGCGCGCACTCGCTCACACACACACACACACACACACACACACAGAGCACGCAGAACATCTTGCGCACACGTTAAATCCTGTTCCGCTTTTCGTAAGAGTACGCCATTGTGTGCCGGTGGGAACGGATGACAAAATTTACAAAACCGCATACACACGGGAACTAGATGTAAAAAAAAGCACCTAAGTGCTTATTCCATTATCCTCGATATAAAAGAATAAAATAAGATAAAATGATAAAATAAAGAGACAGAGACAGATAGAGATAGAGACAGAGAGATAGAGAGAGAGAGAAAGAGAGACAGAGAGATATAGAGAGACAGGCAGACAGACACAGGGAGGGAGACAGACAGCCAGGCATACACACTCTTTGTCTGTCTGTCTTTCTTTCTTTCTGACTCTGTTTCTCTCTCTCTGTCTCTCTGTCTTGTCTATCTGTCTGTGTCTCTGTCTCTCTCTGTGTCTCTCTGTCTGTCTGTCTGTTTGTCTGTCTCTCTGTCTGTCTGTCTATCTGTCTGTGTCTCTGTCTCTCTCTCTGTCTCTCTGTCTGTCTGTCTGTTTGTCTGTCTGTCTCTGTCTCTCTCTGTCTCTCTGTCTATCTCTCTGTCTGTCTGTATGTCTCTGTCTCTGTCTGTCTGTCTGTCTCGCTCTCTCTCTCTCTCTCTCTCTCTCTCTCTCTCTCTCTCTCTCTCTCTCTCTCTCTCTCTCTCTCTCTCTCTCTGGGCTGCAGAAGGTCTTCAAAGAAGGATCCCCATTCTTACAAGCCCAGTGTCATCGTCCCTAAATGTATGACACCCTAAGGACCGCTATCAATAATGGTGCTTGCCCTTGAACAAAGTTTATGAGCTGTTGGAGAGTTTGATCCTCAATGAGGGATCCGTCCTCACTAGTCATGGGATCCGTCATCACTAGTCAGGGATCCGTCCTGACTAGTCAGGGACCCATCCTCACTAGTCAGGGATCTGTCCTCACTAGTCAGGGATCCATCCTCACTAGTCAGGGATCCATCCTCACTAGTCAGGGATCCATCATCACCAGTGCAGGATCCACGCCAGAAATCCTCTCCAGGGCTTCAACAGCAACAACAGCATTGCACAGACTGAAACCTGTACAGAAGGAAAGGAACGTCTCTACAAAACACACACACACACGCACGCACGCGCGCACACACACACACACACACACACACACACACACAATACAGCCCCTGTATGCCCTGCTGGAGTCAATCTTCCTGTATGCATGTGAGACATGGGTTCTGTAAGGGGATGGAGGGTGAGAGAGAGACAGAGAGACAGAGACAGAGAGAGAAAGGGGGAGATGGAGGGGGATTCTCACCTGCCTCACCTGTCAGCGTCACAGAGTAAGATGCTTACCGCCACACCTAATGACATGGACATGATCCTCCTTTATCATTCGTTCTGCGATCCGGTCTTCGCTGGTTCTGTTGACTTCATGGGCTCTCGTGCCACAGGAATCGATGATGTTGTCGCCACTGACAGAAGCTGGTGGTCTGAGAGGAATGACAACTGTAGGGATTTTAGAGCCATCGCAAGATAAACGTTAGATGCACTGGCCAGAACGCAAGTTAGGGGAATCAACAAGTTGTACTCTATATGAGCCAATGCGAAGATATGCTGACCTCTGCCAAGAAAAGAAAACTGGTTCGTAGTAGTAAATCTTCAATTTTAACGTCTTTCCACTTTAAGTGATTTCCACTGGTTCGTAGTGTCACATTGTACTGGCACACAACAAAACCAATGGAGGAATTGGTGAACAGCTCTTTAGTGCTTTTCGTAAGAGTAGGCCATTGTGTGCCGGTGGGAACAGATGACAGAATTTACAAATCCGCATACACACTGGGACTAGATGTAAAAAAGCACATAAGCGCTTATTCCATTATCCTCGATATATAACAATAAAGTATAGACAAATTAAAATTAAAGTGCATTAGTACTTCAACCACTCCCAGCAGAGTTTGGGTCAATGAAAATGATGATTTTTCTTTTTTTTTTTATAGAATTTTGGATAATTTACGGATTTCGAATCTTAAGTATCCCTTTTAAATCTTGTGTTCAAAAATCTATTTGTGTGACAATATTGTTAACATTTATGTATATATATATATATATATATATATATATATATATATATATATATATATATATATGAAAAGATAGATAGATCGATAATAGATAGATAGGTAGGTAGATAGATAGATAGATAGATAGAAAGATAGATAGATAGATAGATAGATAGATAGATAGATAGATAGATAGATAGATAGATAGATAGATAGATAGATAGATAGATAGATAATAGATAGACAGATAGATAGATATATAGGCCATGGGCCACTAGCAGTTCTCTTCCTTTGTTTGTTTTTTTATCGATTTTCTGTTTTCCTCTTTTATGATATCATGTCCAAACTAACCTTGAGTTTGCTCTGTGTGTGTGTGTGTGCATGTGTGTGTGTGTGTGTGTGTTTTAATGTCTATACACTAAAAGTGATATTAGACAAGTGTGTGTGTGTGTGTGTGTCTGTTTCTGTGTGCCTGTGTCTGTGTGTCTGTGTCTGTGTGTATGTGTGTGTGTGTCTGTATATGTGTCTATATGTGTGTCTTCGTTTCAATGTCTATCTACGAAACGCGCTCGTACGTACGTCCGCGCGTGTGTGTATATGTTTGAATGTGTGTCCGCGCACACACACACACACACTCACACATACACGCGTGCACGAGCGAACGCACAAGCACGCACGCAAGCCTATCCCTTCTTGATGCCGCACCGTCTTTACTTCTTGATTTTTTTTCATCCTCCTTCATCATCTCTTTTTCCATTCTTGACAGGCAGCTTGCAACACAAGACTTTCAATGCGCTCTTCAAGGCCACACGGTCTCCTGCTGTTTTCCTCTCTTTCAAGGTTCTGTTTGCCCATAGTTCGCGTACATGTCTGACAAATGCCAAGGACGAAGCAGGTCTATAGATTTGCAGTAGGCTGACTTTTTGTTTCCTGTGGAGAAAAACATTCTTGTATTTGGATGGGGGGGGGGGGGGGGGGGGGGGGGGGGGTGAGGGGCGAGGTTGGTTTCTGGTTTTTTTTCCCCTTAGTTAGTTTCGCGGCTAGAGCTTTGAAGTTTAACCGATGGTGAGATTGTGGTGTGTTGTGTGTGTGTGTGTTATTTATTTTATTTATTTATTCTTTTACATCGAGGATAATGGAGTAAGCGCTCATGTCCAGTCCCCGTGTGTATGCGGTTTTGTAAATTTTATCATCTGTTTCCACCGGCACACAATGGCCTACTCTTCCGAAAAGCGGAACAGGATTTAACCTGTGCGCAAGATGTTCTGCATGCGTTCGAACACGGGCCTGGGTTTATAGTCTCATCCGAAGGACTGTGTGTGTGTGCGCGCACGCGCGCGCGCGCTCGACCGTTTTTGCCCACCATCGAGGTAACTGCATTCCAACTTCGGGGCTAATGGCTAAACACGATACCAGTATGCATGCGTTTGTACATACTTTTTGCCATCTGTTCTTATCGGCACGAATGGCCTACTCTTTCAAAAGGCAGAACGGCTTTTAAAGTGTACGCAAGATGTTTTGGCGTGCGTTCGCACATGGGGTCTCGATTTATACAGTATCATCCGAAGGACTTTCAGGGAAATGGAATCAGCCCTGATGTTAACTCTAGGGGAAAATCTCCTTGATCGGGTGTCTCGGTGATGGCTGGAACCCAGGCCGTCAGATCACAAACGGCAACGCTCTAACCACTAGGCTATCTGGCCTCCACTTTTTGTATTGGATTGTCTTGCATACTGAATGCTACTTTTAATCACTGGAAAAGGTGAATGGGTGGTCTAGAGGTAACGCGTCTGCCTAGAAAGCGAAAACTCCGGGTCGGAAGTGTGCGGAGGTTCGATCCCCGTTTGGGTCCGGAACTTTTCCCCCATCCATTAGACCGTGAGTGGTGGTCTGGGTGCTAGTCTTTCGGATGAGGCGATAAGCCGAGGTCCCGTGTGTTGCACATAATTATTTAGCGCATGTAAAAGAACCTACGACAACAAGAGAGTTGTCCCTGGTAAAGTTCTGTAGAAAAAGCCGCTCTGATAGGGAAACAAATACAGTTGCAGACAGGAAAAGAAAACAATAATAATGGGTGGCGCTGCTCTTCTGACGACGCGCTCTCCCCGGGGAGAGCAGCCCGAATTTCACGCAGAGACATCTGCGTGACTTAAAGATGGTATAAAATAAAAGAAAGAAATAAAGTCTCAGCATGAAATTCGTGCTGCTTCCCCAGAGAAGAGCGTAGAACCACAAGACCAGCGCCACTCTTTATTTTTGGTTGGCTTAAACGAGGTTTATTCATTGATAAGCACGGAACAAGCATTACATGATGAAACGTAATCAGCAAAGCAGCAACAAACAACCAGCCTCCTTATCAGAGTGGCTTTTTCCTTAAAACGGGATTTTGCCCCGGGGACAAATCCCTTGTTGTCGTGGTTTGTCTTACGTACGCTTTAATTGAGTGTTGACGTGGGGTCCTTGGTTTAACGTCCTTCCCGAAAGGTTAGTGTCCAGACCACCACTCAAGGTCTAGTGGATGGGGACATGTTCGAGCATGCACGAACGGAGATCAAACCAGCTCTTCTCGCTCCCTAGGCACACACTGGCGTTACTCTAGATCCTTGGTCCACTTCACTGTCTGTGGTGTTTCTGTAAAAAGATGCAATTGTCTTATGTCAAGGTCAAAGTCTCTGGATTATTTTGGGTTTCTGTTTCTGTTTTGTTTGTAATTTTTGTTGTTGTTGTAGTGTGTGTGGGAGGGGGGGGGGAGGAGAGGTGTCGATCATAAAGCTCCGAGGTTCACTGATGGTGAGATTTGGCGTAAAAGGTCAAGGTGTCCCATAACCTATGTGGTCGTAGGGGAGTGAGGCATCAGAGACCTCAACTTCTCGAGGGGCCAGCATTTTGAGGGCGGCGCCCATCTCTTCTACCTCACTGCTTTACCTTCCCTGACCCTAAAGAGGGCAGGTACCCATTTACAGCTGGGTGGACTGGGGGACTGTACTAAAGCCAAGGCGCTCAAACGGTCACCCATCCAGGTGGTAACCACGCTCGATGCTGCTTAACCTTAGCTGGGGGGAAGGGAGTGCTCTGACCACTGAGCTATCCCGTTGGCGTATGCGACCGTTTATCCACCTTCAGTGGCTTTACGGTAGCGGCACTCCGACTTAGGGGATGATGTCGGGATAGCTTAGTGGTTAGAACATGCGCTCGCAATCTGACGACCCGGGTTCGATTCCCGTTCAAGGGGGTATTTTCCCCTGGAGTTAACATCAGTGCAGACTCCACTCTCCCCAAAAGTCTTTCGGATGAGACTATAAATCGAGGCCCCGTGTGCGAACGCACGTAGAACATCTTGCGCACACGTTAAATCCTGTTCCGCTTTTCGTCTGTGTGTGTGCTACCTTTCTCTTCTTCACTGTTTTGCTTTGTAATGATTTTAAAATAAATGTCTTACCGACAATTACGTTGTTATAGAAATATTACTTTTTGAAAGATAACTAGGAATGACAGTAGAATTGGTTTTAAATCCTGTTTTAATCAGTATAGAGTTGAACAGTTTTAATCCAAAATAAAGGTGTTTTTTACGGGGCTGAGAACCCTGAAATGGCCTCTGTGGTCGGCGGGCTATAAACAACAGGACTGGATTGGATTGGTACTTTTTTTTTAAAAAGAAAAGGAAACGAAAGAACTTGCTTTTAAGACGAAAATTTACTGCTTTAAAAAAATATATTACCGTTTCTACAGCAAAAATAAAGTCGTTTTATTCTCATCAAAGTTTTAGGACAAAAATGATGTAAAATCTTTTTTAAAAGTTATGCTTGTAATTCTTTTTTCTCTTTTTTTGTGTTTGTATGATTGTTTGTGATCGTTCTGCCACCAATGCTGACTGATCCTTCATGATGTTCCAGTGCATCAGCCATGATTCTCTCAAGGAAGATGTTGAAAAGAGTGGGTGAGAGTAGACAGCCCTGCCTTACTCCAACTGTTGTTCGAAACCATTCTCCAATGTTGTTGTTGTAGTACACTGCACTGGTGGCCTCGCTGTACAGCTGTTTGATGACTCTGATCAGGTTTGCATTGATGCTGTACAAATTCATGGTTGCCCACAAAGCTGCATGCCACACCCTGTCAAATGCCTTCTTAAAATCGATAAATACGTGGTAAAGGTCTTGTTGATGTTGAAGGTACCGCTCACATAGTATTCTGAGGTTGAATATCTGTTCTGTTGTGCTGCGCCCTGCTCTGAAACCTGCTTGTTCCTCAGCAATGATGGTCTCTGCTTGTGGCTTCAGTCTATTCAATATTATCTGCAGCATGACCTTGCTTGGGTGACATATGAGGCTGATTGTGCGGTAATTATGGCATTGTTGTAGATTTCCTTTCTTGGGGAGGGTGATGATGAGTGACTGCGTCCATGGTGTTGGCCATTTTCCTGTCTGCCAGATCTTGTTGCAGATTCTTAGTAGGGCGCTGATCATGGCTTCCCCTCCAGCTTGGACCAACTCAGCTGGAATGTTGTCAGCCCCTGCTGACTTCCCCTTTTTCAGCGATCTGACTGCTGTTTCCACTTCTTCTCGGAGGATAGGGTGACTGTCTGTGTCTTTGCTTTCGGGTACATTAAGGACTTCTGGATCTCCTGCGGTTCTATAGTTATACAGGTCGGAGCAGTATTCTGTCCATCTGTTCAGAATATCCTGGTCGTCAGTGAGACACTTCCCATTTTTGTCTTGGATTGTTAAACCTTTTCTCTGTTTCGTGCTAGTCAGGTCTTTCACCAGCTGATATGCTTTCTTGCTATTGTTTTTCTTGATGTTCTCTTCAATGTCTTGGCACTGTTCACCGATCCAATTCTCTTTTGCCTCCGTCATGGACTTCCTGATTCTTTTGTTGACTGCCCTATATTGTTCTGCTCTTTCTTTTGTTTCATTTTTCTTTTTCTTCAGCTCTCTACGCTTGTCGCATAGTTGTAGGATGTTAGGTGTGACCCATGGTTTTTTGACTGGTCGGCGTTTGCCAAGAAGCTCGTTTGCTGTTTCAGTCACCGCTGTATTGAAACTATTCGTCAGTGTATCTATGTCTGAGTCTATCACAGTGAGTGCTGCAAACTTTCCACCTATCCTTGCTTGAAAAATTTCTAATACCTCTGGGTCCTTCAGCTTCTCGAGGTCAAATTTGATCCTGATGTTGTTCCGCTTGTGGATTTTCTTTAGACGTAGTCGGAAAGTCATCATCACAAGATCATGATCACTCCCTATGTCTGCTCCTGGAAAACTTCGTGTCTGTGCGATGTTAACGCTAGACTGAAACCGTCTTTTCACCATGATGTAATCTATTTGGTTGCTTCGCAGATGACATTGATGGAATAGCAGGATCAGAAAAAGAGCTTGCCAGCCTAACAGAACACTTGGATAAGGCCTCCAAAACATACGGCATGGAAATCAGTGCAGAGAAGACCAAACTGATGACTAATAACACAAACGGCATTAGCACTGATATCAGGTTAATGACCAGAAGCTGGAAACAGTTCAAAGCTTCAAGTACCTGGGAGCCATTGTATCCGACCAGGGATCCAAGCCAGAAGTAGTATGCAGGACTGCACAGACAATAACAGCTTTGTCAAAACTAAACACCATCTGGAGAGACAAGAATATCTCACTTATCTCCAAGATCAGACTAATGCGCTCCCTTGTCATATCCATATTTCTGTATGCCTGTGAATCATGGACCCTGACTGCAGATTTGGAGAGAAGAGTACAGGCAGTGGAGATGAGATGCTTTCGGAGACTCCTTGGCATCTCCTACAAAGACCACATAAGCAACGAAAGCGTGCATAACAGAATCCAGCAAACCATTGGACCCTATGAGAACCTTCTAACGATCGTGAAAAAGCGTAAACTTAAGTGGTATGGGCATGTCACAAGATCCCAAGGAATTACAAAGACAGTTTTGCAAGGCACTGTCCAAGGAGGAAGAAGAAGAGGCAGACCAAGGAAGAGCTGGGAGGATAACATCAGTGAATGGACAGGCCTAGAACTCAACAAAACCCTGAGAAAGGCAGAACAGAGAGAGGAATGGAGGGAACTGGTTGCTGAGTCTTTGAGGGTGCCCCCACGGTCGTCAGACTACGGGACAGATAGAATAGATAGATAGAATGATTGTTATCTTTGTCTGTGTGTCTGGCTGTCTGGCTGTTTGCTTTGAACTCCCGTTTCTGCTTCTTCGCTGTCAGGTCTTGTTGGGTTTTTTTTGCTGTGGTTGTGATTTGCTGCAAGCGAGTCGGAGAAACCCAGCACTGCGTCTTTTTTCACTGCCTGGTTGGTTGTTTTTATTCTGCTGCTGTTAGGTCTGTTTGAGTGTAATGTGTGTGTGTGTGTGTGTGTGTGTGTGTTGTGCGTGTGTGTAGTGTGTGTGTGTATGTGCGTGTGTGTGTGTAATGTGTGGTTCTGTGCCTGTGTGTGTGCTAGCTTTCTCGTCTTGACTGTCTTGCTTTGTTTTTTGTTTGGTTTTTTAAGTGTATGTGTGTGTGTCTCTTTTGGGTTTTTGTTTCTGTCTTTGTCTGTGTGTCTGTCTCTGTCTGTCTGCATCTTTCTGAATTTCACCCACTTTTTTCCCCTTGGTTTCTCTCTGTTGCGTTGTTTGTTTGGTTTTTTATCTGTCTTTCTCTTTCTGTCTCTATTAGTCTCTGTCTGTGGTTCTCTATTTCTGTCTGCCTGCAGGTGTCTGCTGCTTTCCTGTCAGTCTATCTGTCTGTCTATCGCTTTATCTGCCTGTCTGTCAGTCTCTGTCTGTCTGTCTGTTTCTGTCTCTCTGTCTCTGTCTCTGTCTCCTCTCTCTCTCTCTCTCTCTCTCTCTCTCTCTCTCCTCTCTCCTCTCTCTCTCTCTCTCTCTCTCTCGTTGGCATCCAATCTTTGTAACCCACTCTCAGCTGTAAACTAAATAAAGCGTATGAATAAAGATGTGGTGGGGTGTTTGGGGTTGCTTTTTTGTGTTTTTTTTATAAAATGCACTAGCGACAGAGTAAAAGTGTTGCGAATGTGTGCAATATCAGCATGCATTTATGCATTGCTGTGTGTCTCCGGTGCTTGCAGATCATGCGCGGGGAAGGAAGGATGCATAATGTGCTTGAATTTGGCAGCTACACAAGTCTGCATCTTTAGATTCTAATAATAATAATAATAATAATAATTATTATTATTATTATTTTTATTATTATTATTATAGAAGCTGCGTGTGTATAGCCGTCATAACAAGTCGCTGAATTTCAGTTTTTCCCGTTCATTTGTTTCTTTTGCTTTTTTAAAAAACTGATGTTGTAGTTGTCGTTGCAGTTGTCGTTATTGTCGATACTGTTGTTGCTATGATGATGATGAGGAGGAGGAGGAGGAGGAGGAGGAGGAGGAGGAGGAAGAGGAGGATGGT
>CM054141.1:54354864-54374864 GCA_028751875.1 Rapana venosa
CGCGTGCGTGCGTGCTTGTGTGTGTGTGTGTGCGCGCGCGCGCGTGTGATTGTGTGTGGATGTATGGATGTGTCTGTGTGTGTGCATACGTGCGTGCGCGTGTGTATGCATATGTGCGTGTGCGAGCACGCGCGTGCGCGCGTGTGTGTGCGCGCGTACGTACGTGCGTGCGCGCGAGCGTGCGAGTGTCTGTGTGTATGTGTGTGTGCACATATGTGCATGCACGCATAGGTGCGTGCGCGGGCATATAAGTATGCGTGTGTCTGTTTTTCTGTCTGCCTTGTATAATATCTATGTGCATCTGTGTTTTTCCCCTGTGCATGTGTGTTTCGCTTTCTGTGCCAAACTTCTGCTTCTTATGTTGATGCTTCTTGACTAAACGATTCCTCACTCTCTCTGTTTCTCTCTGTCTCTGTGTCTGTGTCTGTCTGTGTCTGTCTGTCTCTCTCTGTCTGTCTCTGTCTCTGTCTGTCTGTCTGTCCTGCTATCTGTCTGTCTGTCCTGCTATCTGTCTGTCTGTCATTCTCTCTCTCTCTCTCTCTCTCTCTCTCTCTCCTCTCTCTCTCTCTCTCTCTCTCTCCTCTCTCTCTCTCTCCTCTCTCCTCCTCCTCTCTCTCTCAAATGTTCAGAGTTCAGAGAGTTCAGACTTCTCTTTGTCTGTCTGTCTGTCTGCCTGTCTGTCTTTCTGTCTGCCTCTTTCTACCTGTCTCTCTCTGTCTCTGTCTCTCTCTGTCTCTCTCTGTCTCTCTCTCTGTCTCTCTCTCTCTGTCTCTCTCTATCTCTATGTATTTGTGTTTGTCTCTCTGTCTCTGTCTGTCTCTGTCTCTCCCTCTCTCTCTATCTCTCTCTCCCTGTCTCTCTCTGTCTCTCTCTCTGTATTTGAGTCTGTCTCTCTGTCTCTGTCTCTGTCTCTCTCTCTCATAATAAGGTTGTTCACACTTTGGCGGGATTTCAAGCCTTAAATGTAAATTCCAGGCGTCAATGTTTGTTGGTTATTTGTTGCTTTTCTAATCTTTACCTTTTTTGTGGAAGGGGGGAGGAAGGGAGGGGAATTTGTCAGTCTGTCAATATGTTTTTCTTTACTCTCTGTGCCTGCTAATCAGTGAGTCTGTCTCTCTGCCTGATTGCATGTCTGTCTGTCTGTCTATTTGTCTGTCTCTCTCTCTGTCCGTCTGTCTCTGCCTCTCTGACTGTCTCTGTCTATCTCTGTCTCTGTCTCTCTTTCTGTCTCCCTCTCTCTCTCTCTGTGAAATAAACTAGGCTTCTCAACTACGGAATATTTTAAACGCCTATGGTTTCTTCTACATTAGGAAATAGCAAGGTGGAATGTGTAGCTTCTTTCAGAAGAGAATTTAAGCAAAGGGCAATTGATTGTGAATGACAAACCTGGAATGATCATAATTATAGATTCCAGCTAAGGTTTCTGAACTACAGCAAGTTGAAGATACCCCATGATGTGGATGGAACGTTATCTGTTACTTGACTGGAATCAGTTTATGAATAAATTATTATTCAGCCACAACATTTCGATGGTATTTTTTAAAATCTGATACAGCTGTGCATCATTACAGATACAAGAGATTGAGTGAAAGAAACATGTACTGTCCCTTGTGGGAGAGAAAATTACTGAAAGTGAAATCCTTTTTTTTGTTTATTGTGTTGTCCTGCTCTTGAAGATCTTCTATGTCAGTTGATAGGTGTCCAAAATACTGTAACAACCCAAGTAATGTCAAACTGACTTTAATTTTGTTTGTCAACGAATAAAAAGATCATAAATTTGGCATTTTGCTCAGTGGTCGGAGCACTCGCTTTCCCCAAGCCAAGGTTAAGCAGCACCGAGCGTGGTTACCACTTGGATGGGTGACCTTTTGCGCGCCTTGGCTTTAGTAGTCCCCCAGTTCACCCAGCTGTAAATGAATACCTGCCCTCTTTAGGTTCAGAGAAGATAAAGCAGCGAGGGAGAGGAGACGGGCGCTGCCCTCAATATGCTGACCCCTAGAGAAGTGAGGTCTCTAATGCCTCACTCCTTTACGACCTTATAGGTTATGGGACATCTTTACCTTTTTTGTGTAAAGCTTTGAAAGGATGATAAATAATTTTCTCTAGAGTCAAAATTTACTCATCCATGTCATATTTGACAGTCACAGTGTAGGTCACAATCCTTCGTTTATCATGTGGTTATTTTGTTTACTCCGTTCTGTTTCTCTTGTTCCCACGCCTGTAGTGGGGATTTTGGCTGTAGGGAATAACATTACCTGAGCTCTCTCTCTCTCTCTCTCTCTCTCTCTCTCTCTCTCTCTCTCTCTCTCTCTCTCTCTCTCTCTCTCTCTCTCTCTCTCTCTCTCTCTCTCTCTCTCTCTCTCTCTCTAGCTCTCTCTCTCTCTCTCGAGTCTACCGTCACCCTTCCCCCCTTCCCCATCTCTCTCCCTAACCAACAAAACAAGTACAACACACACTCACTATCATACCACAAAACCAACACTCACACTCACCACCACTACCACCACCACCCCCACCATACCACAACAGTTACTGTCTAGCAACAACAACAAAAGCGATAAGTCATTTCTTCTCCAGTACATGTTTTGCTTGGCCCCCAAACAGCAATTTTGTTTCGTGTGTGTGTGTGTGTGTGTGTGTGTGTGTGTGTGTGTGTGTGTGTGTGTGTGTGTGTGTGTGTGTGTGTGTGTGTGTGTTGTGTTTGTGTGTGTGTGATTTTATTATTATTATTTATTCTTTTATATCGAGGATGATGGAATAAGCACTCATGTGCTTTTTTTACATCTAGTCCTCGTGTGTATGCGGTTTTGTCAATTTTGTCATCTGTCATGTGTGTGTGTGTGTGTGCGCGCGTGCGTGTGTGTGTGCGTGCGTGCGTGCGTACGTGTGTGTGTGTGTGTGTGTGCGTGCGTGCGTATGTGTGTGTGTGTGTGTTTCTTTTAAACGACAAATCCAGAAGATAAGGAACAACAGAATCGGGCTCATCCTGGTTTTCCCCCCCTTGCTCCTAAACGGCTTATCTCTCACTGGGAAATTCCCGCTCCATAGACGCAGATGTTTCGGTATCTGGATTAGATGACTGATAGGACGTCACTGACATGCTTGTTCGTCTGAGAATCAAGGCTTGCAGGAGGTGTGTGAGTGTGTGAATGTGTGAATTTCCCGTAGTGTAGTGTAGTGTAAGTGTAGTTGTTGGTGGCTGTTGTTAATCACCGTGTGATGTAAAGTGTGGGAATCTCTCTATGTAATGCCGGTACTAGCCTAAAGTGTTATCGCTTGGTTGTCTTACGTGGAAACTTTTTCGCACGTGTGTGTGTGTGTGTGTGTGTGTGTGTGTGTGTGTGTGTGTGTGTGTGTGTGTGTGTGTGTGTGTGTGTGTGTGTGTGAGAGAGTTCTGTGTGTGGTGTGTGTGGTGTGTGTGTATTGTGTGGAGAGAGAGGGGGGTTCTGTGTGTGTGTGTAAATTCAATTTGTTAAACTATTTTGTTACTGGTTACATGTGTAAGAATCGGTTGAAGGCAAACGCTTTTAAGTTACTTTTACAATATGTAACGCTTGCGCGCGTGTGCACGCACTCGCGCGAACAGTATACTTATACACGCACGTGTGCGCATACTCGCCCACCGCGTGCACGCATGCACATTAGACAGAGAAAGAACAGGAAAGACCGAAAGAGTCAGACAAAAACAAAGACAGACAGTCAGGCAGGTAAACAGAGAGCCAGAGAGACAGACAGACAGAGACAGAGAGACACAGACAGACATACAGAGACAGATACATAGAGACAGACAGACAAATGTAGACACACACAGACAGACGGAAAGAGACAGAGACAGACAGATAGACAAGACAGACAGACAGAGACAGACAGAGACAAACAGACAGACATAGACAGATATCAAACAGACAGAGCACCGACAAACACACAGACAGACAAAGCAAACACATAAATACACACAACTGCTGACACAGACTAGTCACACTTTAGCAAAAGAACCCCCCCCCCCCCAAAAAAAAAACACAACAACAACAAAAAAAACCCCAGACGTCACACCTAACCCTAATGGGCCTACACTAAACTCGTTTCTCTCTTTAGTTCAGTCTACATCTTTCAATCCAATTCCACCTCCAACCTCAACCCCCACCCTTCACCTCCACCCACCACCCCACCACTCCAACACCCACCCAGGCCCCCCCCCCCCCCCCCCCCCCTGACCTCTCCCTCCTCCTCCTCCTCCTCCTCTGAAAGGATGCTGCTACCTCCTCCATCCCCTTACCTTGACCCTTTCAAGTGCAGGTAGGGAGGGGTCAGGGTAAAAATGAAGGAATGTGAGGGCGGCCATGTCCCTAGGTGCAGGCAGACAGGGAAAACCTTTCAAGCCCTGGCCCACACACACGTAAGGGTGAAGATGCCCACGGCAAGCTTGCTGCATTGTCTGTCCTGTCTGTACTGTACTGTCTGTCTCTGTCTCTGTCTGTGTGTGTGTGTGTGTGTGTGTGTCTCTCTCTCTCTCTCTCTCTCTCTCTCTCTCTCTCTCTTCTCTCTCTCTCTCTCTCTCTCTCTCTCTCTCTCTCTCTCTCTCTCTCTCTCTCTCTCTCAGCATTTGATTAAATATCTCTCTCTGTGTTAATAATTTGATTCTCTCTCTCTGTCTCTCTCCTGTCTGTCTCTCTCTCTCTCTTCCTCTCTCTCTCTCTCTCTCTCTCTCTCTCTCTCTCTCTCTCTCTCTCTCTCTCTCTCTCTCTCTTCTATCTATCTGTGTGTGTGTGTGTGTGTGTGTGTGTGTGTGTGTGTGTGTGTGTGTGTGTGTGTGTGTGTGTGTGTGTGTGTGTGTGTGTGTGTGTGTGTGTGTGTGTGTGCGCGCAATAATTTGATTTAATCTCTCTCTCTGTAATAATTTGATTTAATCTCTCTCTTTCTCTCTCTCTGTCTCTGTCTCTCTCTGTCTCTGTCTCTCTGTGTGTGATGATTTGATTTAATCTATCTCTCTGTAATAATCTGATTAAATCTCTCTCTCTCTCTCTCTCTCTCTCTCTCTCTCTCTCTCTCTCTCTCTCTCTCTCTCTCTCTCTCTCTCTCTCTCTCTCTCTCTCTCTCTCTCTCTCTCTCTCTCTTGAGGGCTGGATGAAAAAAAGTATTTGTAACTTAATCTATTACCCTCGTAAAGTAAAATTGCGTTTGCGTTTCTCGCTCTCTCTCTCTCTCTCTCTCTCTCTCTCTCTCTCTCTCTCTCTCTCTCTCTCTCCTCTCTCTCTCTCTCTCTCTCTCTCTCTCTCTCTCTCTCTCTCTCTCTCTCTCTCTCTCTCTCTCTCTCTCTCGTCTGTCTTCTGTCTGTCTGTCTGTCTGTCTGTCTCTCCGTCTGCCTCTGTGTGTCTGTCTGTCTCTCTCGATCTCTCTGTCTCTCTCTCTCTTATCTGTTATCTTGTTTGCGGGTTTAATTCATGGTCGTGGGAAAGATGAAGCTATCATGTAATGTGTAGTAGGATGGGGTGGTTGTAATTTTGTATTTTTTAATTGTGTGGAGGATGTGGCTGGTGAGTGTGGAATAGAGATGCAGGGGGGGGGGGGGGGGGGGGGGGGGGGGGGGAAGAGCTGGTGGTGGGGGTAAGAGTGTGAGTGTGTGTTGTGGGGGGTAGGGGTGGTATATGTATATATGCGTACGCGCGCGCGCGCAGTGAGTGTTGGGTGGTGGTGGCGGTGGTGGGGTTTGGGGGTGGTGTGTATTTGTGCGTGTGAGTGACTGTGTGTGTGTGTGTATGCGTGTGATTGTACCAACACGTTATGCGCACACACTAAAACCTGTCCTGCATTTTTTTAATGAATTTTCATACAGCTGCATGCATACCGGGGACTAGAGGTAAAACATCTTTTAAAAGGCCGCAAGTGCTTATAAATCATACGCGAAGTAAAATAATTCAATGAAAACAAATGATAAGCTCTCTCTATCTGTCTGTCTGTCTGTCTTTCTTTCCCTGTCTCTCTGTCTTTCTGTCTTTCTGTCTCTGTCTGTCTTATCTGTCTGTCTGTCTGTCTTTCTCTCTGTCTGTCTGTCTGTCTGTCTCTCTCTCTCTCTCTCTCTCTCTCTCTCTCTCTCTCTCTCTCTCTCTCTCTTCTCTCTCTCTCTCTCTCTCTCTGCCTAGGTTGTAATTTTGCTTTTCTTACCTGCCAACACACACATACACGCACACTCACACACACACACACACACACACTCACTCACTCACAACATCACTCACACACACACACAACACACATACACACACACACCACCACCACCACCACCACAACAACAACACAACACACACACACCTCTAACATTGCACAACAGAGAGAAGATAAACATCGTAACTTTAACCTAACCTGCTACCCCTGACAGCGAACCCCCCCCCCCCCCCCCCCTCCCACTCACACCACACACACTCACACAAAAACACACACCCTTTTCTTTCTTATCAAAGCATCCACTTAAAAGCCAGCAGATTGCCAGCTGATGCGGAGAAATGATACAGGTAGGTAGGTATACATACCCACGTCAACAGTTTGCACCGAAAAGGTCAAATTCTCACCGAGATTTGGCAATACCCCCCTTTTTTTTGTATTTCGTTTTTCTTTGGCGAAAAGGCATCGACCTCGAACTCTGTGCTTATGTGTGTTTGTTGTGTGTGTGTGTGTGTGTATAAGTGTGTGTTGGGGTGTGTGTGTTGTGTTGTGTGTGTGTGTGTGTGTGTGTAGGGGGGGGGGGCTTTGTGTGTGCGTGTTGTGTGTGTGGATGAGCGAGTGGGGGGGGGGGGGGGGATTGCGTATATGTATGTGTGTGTCTAGGGGTGGGGGCTTTGTGTGTAAGGGGGGGGGGGGGGGGGAGGGATGCATGTGTGTGGGTTGGAGGGTTGGGGGGAGGGGGTATTTGTGTGTGTGCTGTGGGCATGCGTGTTTGCATCCGTGTGTGGTGTGTGTGTGTGTGTGTGTGTGTGTGTGTGTGTGTGTGTGTGTGTTGTGTGTGTGTGTGCATGCGTGCATTGTGTGTGTGCGAGTGCGTAGCGTGGTATGTGCGCTCGTGGTGTGTGCGTGCGTGTGTGTGTATGTGTGTATGCAAGCGTGTTTTATGGGTCACATGGTATGCAACCTTCTTGCCAAATTGCAAGCATTACTTGTGATGCTTCTCCTTTTTATATTATATATATATATATATATATTTATATATATTTATATATATATATTTATTTCTTATTATTTTATATATTTGTTGCATTCCTGTTTATCCTTAAGTAGTAGGTTTTCTTTTCTTTGTATCTTTAACTAGATTCAATTGTAACGAAATTTATGGTCTACTTTGTACGAACAGATTAAATGAGATCTTCTTGTGTGCAGCATACATCAAGCGCGCGTAAACAAACACGTGCCAGCAAGAGAGGTTGTTGCCCTTGGCAAAAATTCTGAAGATAAAAAAAACAAAAACAACATTCTTGTTGGAAAATATGACACCACAAAGGAAAAACACAACAGAAATCTTTTTTAAAAAATCAAACCAACAAACAGAATAAAAGTGATGCTGCCTTACTGCAGATGCCCTCTCTCCTCGAGAAGAGCAGTCTGAATTTTATCTTATTTGCCATGATTGTTGTTGTACTAGGCCTATTTTTTAAAAATTATTATTGCTAATTTTTCTTTTGTTGTAGTTGCTGTTTATTGCTGTTGCTGCTTCTGTTGTTATCATCATAACAATTTAAAATGCTATTTCGTATGATTGGATATTGTTTTTGAAGACAGTGGTATTTTTTTTTAAACATTGTTTACCTAAAAGAAGCTTTTTATTTATTCTTTTATTTCAAGGACAATGCAATAATCACTCATGTTCTGTTTTTTACATCCAGTCTTTGAGTGTGCGCAGTTTTGTAAATTGTGTCATCCGTTCCCACTGGCACACAATGGCCTTTACTTTACTTTACTTTTTCCTTCCGCTTGTACTCCATTATCCTCGATGTAAAAGAATAGATAAACAAATAAATGGTGTCGCGGGGAGATATAACTGTCTGTCTGTTGCAAGGCGGGTAGCTTGGAGGAGGGACAAACCATGGACTTTCAGTGTTTCTGCCACGAAACCACTCCAGCGTGGCCTGGGTCTACCTCTGGCCCTCGTGCCAGAGTACCTCAAGTTGTAAGCACGCAAGGCTGGCTGGTTTGGCGGCATCCGTGTGAGGTGCCCGAACTACAACACAATGACCTACTCTTCCAAAAAGTGGAACGGGTTTTAACGTGTGCGCAAGATGTTTTTCGTGCGTTCGTACTCGGGACTTCATTTTAGTCTCATCCAAAGAACTTTTAGGGTGGAGTGGAGTCGGGGCTTCAGAGGAAAAATCCTCTTGAACGGGATTGGAACCCGGGTCAGCAGATCACAAACACAATGCGCATCACTCTAACCACCGGGCTATACCGTCCCCCAGCTTGATGTATTGAGAGTAGAAGACATGTTGCCAGCTTTCAGCCTTCACTTTTCTTTCACCTCAGGGTGACACAGTGAGCAGTAGTCGCAAGAAAAACTATTTCTTTCAACTCCAGGTGACACAGTGTGCACTATTCTCAAATAAAAGCTACTCTTTCTTTCACCTCAGGGTGACACAATGTGCAGTATTCTCCAGAAAAGCTACTCTTTCTTTCACCTTCATGGTGACACAGTGTGCACTATTCTCCCAAAAAGCTACTCTCTCTTTCACCTCAGGGTGACACAGTGTGCACTATTCTCCCAAAAAGCTACTCTTTCTTTCACCTTCATGGTGACACAGTGTGCACTATTCTCCCAAAAAGCTACTCTTTCTTTCACCTTCATGGTGACACAGTGTGCAGTATTCTCCAGAAAAAACTACTCTTTCTTTCAACTTCAGGGTGACACAATGTGCAGTATTCTCCAGAAAAACTACTCTTTCTTTCACCTTCAGGGTGACACAAAGTGCAGTAGTCTCCCAAAAAGCTACTTCACGTCTACATAGAAGAGTTTTCACATGGTTTCAGGGGTGTTGTGGGTGGGGGTTTTTTTACAGAGTGTGGCACATTTCATAAGTGCCATACCACATTTGCCACGTCTGCTATTTTTCTGCAGGGTTTGATTGTCTCTCTTTGCCAGTCTTTTGATGAAGTTAATAAACTCAGGTCCTGCGAGCAGTAAACGTAAAAGAACCCACAGCAACAAAAGAGTTGACCCTGGCAAAAGTTTTGTATAAACAGCCACTGTCGTAAGGGAAACAAGCTTACATGCAGACAGGAAAATTAAAAGCAAAAATGGGTGGCGCTGCTCTTGTGGCGACGAGCTCTACCCAGGGAGAGCAACCCAAAATAATGTTACACTGAGAAATCTGCTGTGACTTAAAATGGTCTGTAATATAAAATAACGCGACACAGTGCAAAACAACCAATGCAACATAATACAATACAATTCTCTGATTCTTACTCTTTCATTTTTTTTCTTTATTTAATTCAATTCTCACTTACGGTGGGGGTCAGAGAAAACCAGGAATCAAAAACGCTGTCTGACCATATTATAAAGAGCTCCTGAATTTAACGAAAAAAAACTCGAACTTAAAGTGGTACGGGCACCTCACACGAACATCTGGACTGGCCAAGACTGTCCTACTACAGGGAACAGTACAAGGAGGGAGACGACGAAGAGGCAGACAGAGAAAACGATGGGAAGACAACATCAGAGAGTGGACTGACTGGCCTTGAGTGGAACGATTTGCTACGGAAAGCAGAGGACCATGGGAAGTGGAGGAAGCTGGTGGTACAATCTTCGTCGATGCCTCCACGGTCTACTGGACTAGGGGATAGGTGAAGGCGTGAATTCAATTCACTATACTGATGCCGCACATTTCTCTTCTTCGTTCCTCGGCTACAGCACAGAGGGTCACCAATGTTGCGGTTTTGCGTATGCGAAAGTTTTTGCCCACCATGAAGGTAGCTGCATTCCGACTTCAGGGATGCTGCACATTAATTGAACAGCTCAAAAGCTTTCCGTGGTTTGTGTGTGTGTGTCTGTGTTTCAGAGTTGTTGATTCCCTTAGTCTCTTGCGTGGCTTTTCTGTCTTGTCAGATTTTCCAAATTATTGTAATTTTTTTTTTCTTGATTGTAATTAGTCCTTAATGTTGTGTGTCAGAAACTAGCAAAACCTTGAACTTAGGTGGCCGCATCTATCTGTCTGTCTGTCTGTCTGTCTGTCTGTCTGTCTTTTTTCTTTTTTTCGTTCCTAGGCTAGAGCTCCAAGGTTTACCAGTTTTACGTATGCAGTTGTTTGCCCACAATTAAGGTGGCCGCATCTATCTGTCTGTCTGTCTGTCTGTCTGTCTCCTCTCTCTCTCTCTCTCTCTCTCTCTCCTCTCTCTCTCTCTCTCCTCTCTCTCTCTCCTCTCTCTCCAAGAATGCATAAACAGCCAATGACGAAGCAGAAGCAGAAGCAGAAACATCAGAGAACAAAGTCCCATCATCTCATGGCTGGCCAGCTGCCCCCCCCCCCCCCCCCCCCCCACTTCTCTCTCTTCTCTCTCACTCTGTCTCTGTCTCTACTCTCTCTCCCTCTCATTCTCTCCCTGTGCACTCTTTCTTTTTTCTTTTTTACATTGGAAATGTGATGTGTTGTTGGTACTGGTTATTCCATTGAAATGTAAACGTTTGGGGAATGGTGGTGGACTGTGTGTATGTGTGTATGCGTGTATGTGTTTATCTCTGTATTCCACTGCGTCTGTTTACATATCTGCTTGTCCATCTCGGTATTTTCTTTTTTCTTTCTTTCTGGCTCTGTTTTCGTTACTCTATCTACATTTATTCATTCCTTCTTTTTCCCACCTGCATTAATTTATTCATTCTCCTCTCTCTCTCTCTCTCTCTCTCTCTCTCTCTCTCTCTCTCTCCTCTTCTCTCTCTCTCCTCTCTCTCTTCTCTCTCTCTCTCTCTCTCTCTCTCTCTCTCCCTCTCCTCTCTCTCTCTTCTCTCTCTCTCTCTCTCTCTCTCTCTGTCTGTCTGTCTGTCTGTCTGTCTGTCTCTCTGTCCCTAGCTGCCCTCGAGTCAGTACAGGTGTAGTGAGTGTAACCTAGTGCTGGAGGGAAGCCAAAAACCCAAACCAAGATGTTTGGGAGTGATGACGTGTGAGGCTGGTGCCAGACAGCGCTCTGTATGTACTGCAGGCACCACACTGGTGGTGTGGCTGTGGCTAGCTCACACAGTACAAGGTCACTGTGTATCAGGCGGCAGGCCTCACGTGCTTTCTGTATGCCGGCCTGTCTGTCTGTCTGTCTGGCTTTCCCTCTGGGTCTGTCTGTCTGTCTGTCTGCTTGTTTGTCTGTCTTTCTGTCTTTCCGTCTGCTTGTCTGTTTATGGGGGTATTTTGTGTGGTGTCCGTTTGATTGATCTTTCTGCCTATTTTTCTTTCTTACTCCGTCTCTCTGTCTGTGTATGGATGGCTGGCTGGTTTTGTCTGTCTCTGTGTCTGTCTGTGTCTGTTTGTCTGTCTGTCTGTCTCTCTGTCTCTGTTTCTCTGTCTCTCTCTGTTTCTGTCTCTCTGTGTCCGTCTCTCTGTTTCTGTTTCTCTGTTTCTCTGCCTGCCTGTCTGTCTGCCTGTCCCTCTCTCTCTCTCTGTTCTGCTCTTTCTCTCTTTTGCTCTCCTTCTTTCTTTCCCAGTCCTTCTCCGTATCTCTCTCTCTTCTTCTCCTACCCTTCTGAACATTACAATTTCTTCTTCTTTGTATTCGTATTCTTTACATTTTTCTTCTTCTTCTTTGCAGTCGACTTCTTTGTATTCTTCCTTGCATTATTTTCATTCTTCTTCTTCGATTCTTCTTCTCCTTTGCATTCTTCTTCTTTGCATTCTTCTTCTCCTTTGCATTCTTCTTTTTTGCATTCTTCCTCTTCATTTGTTGCATTCTTCTTCTTTTCACTCTTCTTCTTTGCATTCTTCTTCTTTGCATTCTTCGTCGCATTTTTTGCATTCTTCTTCTTATTATTATTATTATTCGCATTCTTCTTTTTCGCATTCTTCTTCTTCTTTGCATTCTTCTTTATTGGATTCTTCTTCTCCTTTGCATTCTTCTTCTCCTTTGCATTCTTCTTCTCCTTTGCATTCTTCTTCTCCTTTGCATTCTTCTTCTCCTTTGCATTCTTCTTCTCCTTTGCATTCTTCTTCTCCTTTGCATTCTTCTTCTTTGCCTTCTTCCTCTTCATTTGTTGCAGTCTTCTTCTTTGCACTATTCTTCTTCTTCTTTGCATTCTTCTTGTTCTTCTTCTTCTTCTTTGCATTCTTCGCATTCTTCTTTTTTTTCTTTGCATTCTTCTTCTTTGCAATCTTCGTCGCATTTTTTGCATTCTTCTTCTTCTTCTTTGCATTCTGTGCATTCTTCTTCTTCGCATTCTTCTTTTTCGCATTCTTCTTCTTTGCATTCTTCTTTTTTGCATTCTTCTTTTTATTCTTTGTATTCTTCTTTGCAATCTTCTTCTTGTTCGCATTCTTTGCATTCTACATCTTCTTCTTCGCATTCTTCTTTTTCGCATTCTTCTTCTTTGCATTCTTCTTCTTCGCATTCTTCTTCTTCTTTGCATTCTTCTTCGTATTCTTCTTCGTAGCCCTCTGTGCATTCTTCTTCTTCGCATTTCTCCTCTCCTTCTCATTCTTCTTTACAATTCTTCTTCTCTTCCTCTTGCGAGCTTCTTCTTCTTGTCGGGGGCATGGTACTAAAATATTCTTCTATTCACCAAATTGCCCCAGTTGTATTGGTTGTATGCCAAAGCATAGGCCTCTACGAAACCAGGATTTTTTTTCTGTCCAATCTGCAATGTTGTCCATCTGCCACACTTTTCTTTTCTTTTCTTTTTTGTTTTTGTGTGTGGTTTCTGCTCTACGGTGGATGAGCCAAACAGACAAAACTCCTGAAATCCTGATGCGTGGAGTGCCAGACAGTGTTTACAGTATACGCAGCGTGAGTTTGGTTACTGTATCAGAGACCAGAGGTCACGTACTTCCTTGTTTTGTGGGGTGGTTTTTTTGTGTCTGTCTGTCTATCTGTCTGTCTGTCTGTCTGTCTGTCTGTTTGTCTGACCCCTCGTCTGCCAAGAATCCCAAACACCTGAAGTTATGACGTGAGGAATGTCAGTGAGTACACCGGTACCAAGCAGTACAAGATCATTTATGCCTGCCTGCCTAGTCTGCCTGTTTCGCTGTGTTGTGTGTGTGTGTGTGTGTGTGTGTGTGTGTGTGTGTGTGTGTGTGTGTGTGTGTGTGTGTGTGTGTGTGTGTGTGTGTGTGTGGTGTGTGTGTGTGTGTGTGTGTGTGTGTGTGTGTGTGTGTGTGTGTGTGTGTGTGTGTGTGTGTGTGTGTGTGTGTTGTGCGCGCGCGCGCGTGCGTGCCTGTCTACCGGCTTGTTGTTTTTTTGTTGGTTTTTTTTTGGGGGGTGGCTTTGCTTTTTAAATTTCTTTTAAATCAAGGGGACAGGATAGCTCAGTGGTCGGAGCACTCGCTTTCCCCCAGCCAAGTTAAGCAGCGTCGAGCGTGGTTACCAGTTGGATGGGTGACCGTTTGCGCGCCGGGTCAGGGAAGGTAAAGCAGCGAGGGAGAGGAGATGGGCGCCACCCTCAATATGCTGGACCTAGAGAAGTGAGGTCTCTGACGCCTCGCTCCCCTACGACCCTATAGGTTATGGGACTCCTTTACCCTTTACCTTATATCGAGGATAATGGAATAAGCACTCATGTGCTTTTTTTTAACATCAAGTCCCCGTGTGTGTGCAGTTTTGTGAATTTTGTCATCTGTTCCCACCGGCACATAATGGCCTACTCTTACGAAAAGCGGAACAGGATTTAACGTGTGCGCAAGATGTTCTGCGTGCGTTCGCACACGGGGCCTCTGTTTGTATGTCTGTCTGCCTGTCTGTCTATATTTTCTTTCTATCTCTCTTTCTCTTCATTATTTTACCCATTGATTTTCTCTCCCTACCTCCTTCATTTCGGTCTCTCTCTTTTTAGTCTGTCTGTATTTGTATCGATTTGCCATTCGTTGTCTCTATGTCTCTATATTATACTCTTTTATGTCTGTCTGTCTGCCCCCTCTAATCTCTCTCTCACTCTTTTTTTTTTTTTTTGCTGCCTCATCTTCTGACGATCCCCGTCTCACTGTTCACACGCCGCTCATTCCAATCTCCCCGCCACAACCACATCCAGATTTGTTATGTCTCATCCTCAGGGTCGGAAGTCCACAGGGAGCCCATCACTATCAGGCCGCCGTGAGGCCACCAGCCAGAGAGGCCCTGCACTGCTGCTGGGTCACTTTGGTGGTGTTCAGTGGTGCCTGTTCTGAGCTAACATACGCAGGACACCACCTACTAAGCCCCCTACTAACGACAGTATTAGCTCAGTCGCGGAGCCAGACTGAGTGAGTTGCCCACCCCAGGTGGCAACCACCACAACGTCCCTCCAACGACCGTCCCCTGCGAACCTCCAACCCCAAAGGCTTTGACACAAACTCACCACAGACACAGAAGTGTATGGGCAAACCGAATCTGAGGTCACCATGAGACCAGAGAAACTGAGACCACCGAATGAGAGGCAATTTGTTTTAATGCATGATGATCAATGACAATGAGGATGACGTAATGATGCTGCTGTGGAAGTGCATATGCTTTGAGACTACTTGACAGGGTTGTACTCTACGCTTACTATCATAATATATCCCGGCGTCAACCGGGCCCGAGAGATACAGACACCTGCAGTGTTGGTCAGGTAATTTGAGCAACACTCTCAAACTCGCATCCGTTAAGTGGATGAAGCTCGACTGTGTGGTCCCAGTCTTCCCACTGAGCCCACAGCACACTCACTCTGGGTAGGAGCCGGCCGGAGTCCGAAAAATCCCTATGACTCTTATGGGAATCGAACCCGCGACCTTCCAGTCCGTAACCCAAGGCGCTAACCACTGCGCCATGGCGGCTGGTCTCTCACTCTCTCTCTCTCTCTCGGAAGGAAGGAAGGTGGCAGGATGGTTAAAACGTTCGCCTGCCAACAAGTTAACCGTGAGGTTCTGGGTTCGATTCCCAGTATCGCCCTTTCTTGCCAGTTTGACCCCGTTTTTGAACGCATGCAGAACATCTTGCGCACACGTTAAATCCTGTTCCGGTTTTCGGAAGAGTAGGCCATTTTGTACCGGTGGAAACAGAAGACAAAATTTACAAAACCGCATACACATGGAGACTGGATGTAAAAAAGCACATGAGTGCTTATGCCATTATCCTCGATATAAAAGAATAAATAAATAAATAAATAATAAACTCTGTCTATGTCTCTATCTCTGTCTCTGTCTGTCTGTCTGTCTGTCTGTCTGTCTGTCTGTCTGTCTCTCTCTCTCTCTCTCTCTCTCTCCTCTCTCTCTCTCTCTCTCTCTCTCTCTCTCTCTCTCCCTTTCTCTCTCTCTCTCTCTCTTCTATATTGATGCATCTCGAGATGGGCGGGGACATGATGTAATAAAAGCACATAAGCGCTTATTCATTATCCTCGAAATAAAAGAATTTGACTTGACTTGACTTCTGTCTCTCTGTCTCTCTGTCTCTGTCTCTGTCTGTCTGTCTCTGTCTGTCTGTCTGTCTGCTGTCTGTCTCTCTCTCTCTCTTCTCTCTCTCTCTCTCTCTCTCTCTCTCTCTCTCCTCTCTCTCTCTCTCTCTCTCTCTCTCTGAGTTTATGGGTATTGGGGTTTACTTTATTATCCATAAGGGGGGACTGAATGTAAAAAAGCACATGCGGGCTTATTCATTATCCTCGAAATAAAAGAACTTGTCATTGTCAGTGCCTGTCTCTCTGTATCTGTCTCTGTCTGTCTGTCTGTCTGTCTGTCTGTCTGTCTGTCTGTCTCTCTCTCTCTCTCTCTCTCTCTCTCTCTCTCTCTCTCCTCTCCTTCTCTCCCCTCTCTCTCTCTCTCCTCTCTCCTGTCCATCCATCACGTGCATCCTGTCCAGGCACATTACATGTCCATCTGAGATGACTGCACTCTGAAACCTGGTGCTTATACACACAGCATGTAGCTGTAGCTCTCCTTGGGTTAGTTAGCTAGCTATTAGTCTTTTTCTTCTTCTTCTTCTTCTTCTTCTTCTCTCTTTCTTCTTCTTCTTCTCTTCTTCTTCTTCTTCTCTCTCCCTCTCTCTCTCTCTCTCTCTCTCTCTCTCTCTCTCTCTCTCTCTCTCTCTCTCTCTCTCTCCTCTCTCTCTCTCTCTCTCTCTCCCTCTCTCTCTCTCACACTCACACATAACACTATACACAAATATGTACACAGATCTACACCCATGTATGTTCTCTCTCTCACATACACACAAAGACACATACACAGACACTAACATACACACACGTGCACACACACACTCACACACACACACACACACACACACACACACACACACACACACACTTGTCTAATATCACGTTATGTGAAAAGACGTTCAATTAAAGAAGAACACACACACACACTCACCCACTAACCCTCTCACATGAATGTTCACTCCATTATCCTTGAAAGAAATAAAGAAATATATAAAAGAATGAATGAATGAATGAATGAATAAGTAAATAAATAAATGAATGAATAATAAATACACACACGTTGATTAGGAAATTGGATAAAGTGACAGGGTTAAGCTCATTGAAGTAACTGTAGGCAAACAGATTTGAGAGGAGAACAAGAAAAGAACCCACATCAACAAGACTAAAGTAACCATGCCCATCTTGCCAAGAGTTTCTTGTTATCTATCATTGTCATCAGCAGCAGCATCAACAGCTTCATCAGCATCGTCATTGTTGTCGTCGTCACCTGAGTAGTAGTAGTAGTAGTTAGTAGTAGTAGTAGTAGTAGTAGTAGTAGTAGTAGTAGTAGTAGTAGTTATTGTAGTAGTAGTAGTAGTAGTAGTAGTAGTAGTAGTTATTGTAGAAGTAGTAGTAGTAGTAGTTATTGTAGAAGTAGTAGTAGTTATTGTAGAAGCAGTAGTGGTAGAGTCATCATTTTGTTCGTTTCTCAGATACAATGGGTGAAGCAGGGTACATGCTCTAGCCGAACCCCAGGGTGTTCATCTAGAAAACGCCCAACAACTACAACATCCTCATTATCATTATCATCATCATTCTTTTTTCCCGTTCCTTGGCTAGAGCTCCAAAGTCCACCAATGGTTAGATTTGTTTGCGTATCAATTCAACGATTCCACTAAGAAAACCAGCCAACCTTCGCGAAAGAAACTGATGCTGCAGACGTAGGAAGCACATCCCCAGACACAAGATCAGCACAGCATCATGGAAGCACAGCCCAAAGGGCAAAGGAAAGAAAGCAGAAGAAATCAACAACAAAAAACATGGCAAAAATCACGGGCTGAAAAAGCCAGCACTGGTGTCGTTAAAGGGTTTCTTGCCCTTTAACTGCTGGAGCAAACCCAGCAAAACGAACGAAAATTAGCTTTCGCAGCTACGTATATCGTCACATATAAATACACAAAAAACACGACCCAAAACTAGGGCAAACGAAAATATTTTACATAAATCAAAATCAGTTAACTGGGAAAATGAGCCATTGATTGGAAAATAGACTTGACGGGGGAAAATATACCATGTTTGGGAAAATAGCCGATGACCAAAAAATTTTTGCCATTGATTAGGGAAATATGCCATTGGTTGGGGAAATATACCATTGACTTGAAAAATATGCCATTGACTGGGAAAATTCTCTCGCAGCCAAATAAATATTTTTGGTCAAATTTGAAATCTTTTGTCTTGCAACTTGCCGTCTGTGCATTGGCAGTCCACCTGGTGAAGAACAGAAGAAGACAAGTTTCCAAAGGAAGTTTCCAAACCCGGGGATAAGTTTTTATCTAAGCGAGCCTGTCCACATTATGACAAGAACAATTTTAGGACACAACACACACACATACACACACACTCACACATACACCACACACACACATACATACACACACTCACACACAACACTCACACACACCACACACACTCACACACACACTCACACACACAACACACACACACACACACACAACTCACACACACACACACACACGGTGATCCTGTACCACTTTGTAACAACAACCATTTTACCACACAAACACACACACACTTACGCTTACACTTACACACACTTTCACACACAGCCCATCTCTCCCCTCGCCACACACACACACACACACACACACACAACACACACAACACACACATATACACTCACACACACAAACACACACCGACACACACACGCACACACACATACACACACACACACACACACACACTCACACACACACACGCGCGCGCGCGCGTACGCGCGCGCGCGCACATACACACACACACATGGTTCACAGTCAGGTGAACTGTTGGCAGCAAATCGCTGGCCCCATCAGCATGACCTACAGGCCAAAACACAGCAAGGAGGAGCGCAAGACAAAGGAACAAGTGAGGTGCCAACAGAAGCCTGATTATCTTTCTTTGGGGTGGTGCATGCATGCATGCGTATCTGTGTGTGTGTGTGTGTGTGTGTGTGTGTGTGTGTGTGTGTGGTGTGTGTGTGTGTGTGTGTGTGTGTGTGTGTTTGTGTGTTATGAGTGTGTGTGTGTATGAGTGTGTGTGTGTGTGTGTGAGTGTGTGTGTGTGTGTGTGTGTGTGTGTGTGTGTGTGTAAGGGATGGGGGAGTTAAAGGCGGTGTGTATGTGTCTGTGTGTCTTTGTCTGTGTGTCTGTGTCCAAGTGTGTGTGTGTGTGTGTGGGGTGTGTGGTGTGTGTGTGTGTGTTGTGTTGTGATGTGTGTGTGTGTGTGTGTGTGTGGAGGAGGCAGGGGGCAAGGGGTTGAGGGCGGTGGTGTGTGTGTGTGTGTGAAGGGGTGTGGGTGGGTTGAGGGCGGTGTGTGTATGTGTGGAGGCGGGTTGAGGGCGGTATGTGTGTGTGTGTGAGGTGAGGGGGAGTTGAGGGCGGTGTCTGTGTCTGTGTCCTGAGTGTGTGTGGTGGTGTGTGTGTGTGTGTGGCTCTGTGTGTGGCTCTGTGTGTGTGTCCTGTCTGTGTCTGAGTGTGGTGTGTGTGTGAGGTGAGGGGGAGTTGAGGGGCGGTGTATGTGTCTGTGTCTGTGTCTGAGTGTGTGTGTGTGTATGTGTGTGTGTGTGGCTCTGTGTGTGGCGTGTGTGTGTGTGTGTGTGTCTGTGTCTGTGTCTGTGTCTGAGTGTGTGTGTGTGAGGTTTACGGCAGGTTGTTTTTTTTAATTCTGACTTTTGCTTTCACTTTTTGACATAGCCTCCTGCTCCAATCTTTTGTTCAGATGACGGAACTGAGTGTACACCATTCCATCAACGCTCAGTACACCGCATCTGCCGTGATAACGCCTGACACGCACTTGATGAACCGTACAACCTCAAGTTCTTGGAAATCCCCGAGAACATGATAACTGCCTCTTCTATCTATATCTTCATTTCCTTCATCGCATACTGCAATGAATTATTGAGCTTTGTTTGTTTGTTTTTTTGTTTTCATTCCTCGGCTTGAGCTCCCGGGTTCTCTAAAGAGTAAGATTGTTGTTTTATTTATTTATTTATTTATTTTTGCTCACCATTAAGGTAACCGCAATCTGTCCTCGGAGATTTTATTTGTTTCATTCCTCGGCTCGAGCTCCCAGGTTATTTATCATTGATTGCATGACTGAGTAAGATTAGGTTGAATGCATGCGCTTCGATTTGTCTTTGCGAGATATAGCGCTGTATACGTTCCATTTATTATTAATATTGTCAATATTATTATTATTATTATTATTATCACAGTGAGATTGTGTGTATGCAACCGTGGGCGTTTTTGCCCACCATTAAGGTAGCTGCAATCCGACCTCGGAAATTTGACTTCATTTTTTTCGTTCCGCTGTTGAAGCTCCGAGATTCGAGATTCTGCCTATGCGACCGTTTTGGGGTTTTTGTGGGGGGGTTACCCACCATTAAGGTCGCCGCATTCTGAGTTCGGAGATT
>CM054141.1:54389864-54397364 GCA_028751875.1 Rapana venosa
TGTATGTGTTAGCGCGCGCGTGTGTGTGTGTGGTTCATGTGTGTAGTGGTGTGTGTGTCACGCGCGCGCGTGTGTTGTATGTGCGTATATGTAGATGTGTGCTATGCCATGCTCGTTACGGAAACAAGGTGACGGTATTTAATAAAATATAAAAACAAAAAATATTAATGAATGTTTATTCGGTTGATCCTCAAAATAAAACAATAAAATAACCACACACACATACACAAAAGACCCTTCTCACCCGCGCAAAGAATTCCAGATTGTAAATCATTTCAAATCAATTTTTCTTCAACGAAGTGGAAGAAGAATCCAGACACTGCTCAAATGAAAACTTCAACAAAAGATTGCCTGCATTAAATTTTATAGCTTTCTAAAGTTCAAGCGTACTGCCTACATTACAACATGCTGTCAGGGCAGTAGCCCGCTCTGTTTGTTACTGCACTCTTTCATAACAGGCAACTTACCTCTCCTTTTCTCTAGTCACTGTCTGTCTGACTGTCGTCTGTCTGTCTGATAGTCTGCTGTCTGTCTCTCTCCTCACTCTCTCTCTCATCTCCATCTCTCTCTCGTCCCTCTCTCTCCTCTCGTTCTCTCTCTCTCACTCTCCTTCAGTGACCTATCCTTTTTTCCGCTGTAATGGTCTGTCTGAACACACACAAACACACACATACACATATATACGTATATACGTGCATGCATATAAAACATGCATACAATACATGCATGCATTCATACATACATTCAAAGCATGTAACATACATACATGCAATACATACATACGTGCATACATACATACGTGCAAAACATACATACATGCATACATTAACATACATACATACATACAAACATACATACATTCCACACATACACACGTACACACACATACACACACAACACCCAACACAACACATCACAACACATCAGCACCAACACACACAACACACGACACACACATCCTATACACCTTCCTCTCTTTCCTCCAATCCCTCCTCCTCTCTCACTTCCCTCTCTCTCTCTCTTTTTCTTCTCTCTCTTTCTCTCTTCTCTCTCTCTTTCTCTCTTTCCCTCTTCTCCTCTCTCTCTCCTCTCTCTCTCTCTTCTCTTCTCTCTTCTTCTCCTCTACTCCTCTCTCTCTCTCTCTCTCTCTCATCTCCCTTCTCCCCTCTCTCTTTCTCTCTTTCTCTCTTTCTCTCTCTTTACTCCCTCTCTCTCTCTCTCTCTTCACTCCTCTCTCCTCACTTTCTCGCCTCTCTATCTCTCTCTCTCTCTCTCTCTCTCCTCTTCACTCTCTCTCCTCTCGTCCCTTCCTCCCCTCTCTCTCTCTCTCTCTCTCTTCTCTCTCTCTCTCTCTTTCTCCTCTCTCTCTCTCCCCCCCCTCTCTCTCCTCTATTCTCTCTTCCTCTCGATCTTCCTCTCTCATCACTACTCTCTCTCTCCTCCTCTCTCTCTCCTCCTCACTCTCTCTCTCTCGTTCTCTCAAGATTCATAATGTTACACAAAATAAAGGGAATTAAACTTTAATGTTAGCTTTTCGAGGATTTCAGGAGCATTTGAATCTGTTCGACAATGAAAAACGTTTTGGAATGTATGAAAAAACAAGTGTAAAAGGTAGTTTATGGTGTGTTTAAATCAATAGTATTGTTCATGTTTGTTCATATGTTGCGTGCAAAGAACGAGTTCACAAGAAATTCTTTGACTGCCTATCGGAGTACGTGCAAGGCTGCTGTATAAGCCCCACATTGTTTTTCTATTTCATAAAATCAGCTATCAACATATGAATGCAAAGTAAACATGTCATCCAGATATTTGCATAGTATTAATGGAAATATTTATGTACTGCTTTCAGCTTGATGATGTTGGCTTCTCGTTGTCAACAATTCACAGAATACAAAACCAGCTAAAGTATTAACATAGATGAATGCGAAGACATGAATTTTAAACGTAAATGTTGGAAAAAACAAAATTATGGTTTTCAGAATGGGGGTCACTTAGGACGACGTGAGCAATGGGTATTTGGTGGCAAAAGCTAGATGTCATGAATAAAATATGTGTTAATTAGGGGTTTAATTTCACAACGATGGCTAGTATGAAGAAAGGCACTGGAACATTTGGTAATTAAGGCAAAAAGGCAACTGCTCAATTAAATAGATCCTTCCAAAATATAAAGAAATGACTGAATGACTGCTTACAACCAATTTTAAAATATTTGATGCTAAAATACAATCTGTTTTAATTTATACGACAGAAATCTGGGGTTGCGTAAAGTTAGATCAATTTAGTAAATTCCATATGTTAGCGTGCAAAAGATTTTTTAGGTGACCCAGTCAGAACTCCGAATAAAGATGTATTATGGTGACTGGGAAGTATCCTTTATAAGTAAATTCTTGTGTTCAGTCTTACGTATTGGTTCAGACTCTTCATATGGAAAATTGAAAGGTTACCCACCTCATAAAGCCTACGAGATGATTCTTGAACTAGATAGAAAGGGAAAAGATGCTGGGTATCTAAAATCAGGAAATTCTGTGGCGAGACGGGTTTTCAGTTTGTTTGGGCTGCCACAAGGTGTTGGAGATATCAAAGCGTTTTTCTTGTGTCAATTTAACACGACTTAATGACATTCTATTCAAGAATGGACTTCTACGAGTTTAGAGATCGTAATAGATATGAAAAAATATAGATCCTTCAAATGATTTTTTGAAAGAGAACAATATATACATCGATATGATACTTATTGCTTCAGGGTGGGCCATTTCCAAGTTATATTATAACGTTCGCCCTCTAAATGCAAATATACATCCGAAAATATAGTGAATTCTATACAAGATAAAACCTGTCCTTTTTGTAAGCAATAACTGAGACGAAATTCACTTTTGTTTAACTGTCCCATGTATTCTGATCTCAGAGCTAAGTTCCTGTGAATCAGCTGAAATTCCTCCACATGTGTTGTTGCAGGTACAAACCCTACACCAGAATGGCATAGTGATTTTCCCCGGTAATGTCTTCCAATCAGAGCCAACAGAACGAAAGAAATTATTATCTGAGCTTGTTTTTATTGATTAAACTTGCTGAATGTTTACAAATGATTTGGTGTAAACTTGACGATTACAAGAATATGATGTCAATGTAATAACTTATGGTTTAAGAATAGAGCACCAATCATCCTTGTCTCTAGTTACAGTCTTGTGACCCTCGGTTTGGATGTAGCGATGATAGCAGAAGAACATATCCCACCCCTCCCCCCCCCCAGTATGAATAATCAAGCTTTATCATGAAAACATCTTCATACCTCCAACCTATGTGAAAGTCTTAACCTGTACACTCCTTCAACGTTCCCTCCGATCTACTGCAGATACTTGTGCCTACGAATACCCTAGATTCAACCAATCCAACTGTTGGACCTTCCGCTCATTCTCTATTTCTGGTCCATCCATCTGACTAACCCTTCCCTCTCTCTCTTCGCCATAAACCTAGTTATGGACACTTTTAAATCCAGCCTCAAAACAAATTTATTTCAAACCTAAGACTTCCCCGCCTCCTGTTTCATATCTAACCCATGTTTCTATCACCCTGCTAAAGTATACGGCATTGTGCAGTGTATGTGTGCTTTTGAAAAACAATTGATATCGAAATTTATTTCATATGATTTGTCAGCATCGCACCATGTAGGTAAATAACCTGTTTGTTTAAACTTTTGAATATATTAATCAATGAATCATGACTGTGGTTAATATTAGGTTGAATGCACGCGCTTTGATTTGTCTTCGCAAGATATAGCGCCAAATAAGTTCCATTTATTATTATTATTAATTATATCAATTGTACTCGAAATATTCATTCTGATAGTAGTAACTTTGATTATGATGGTAGGGCGTAGTGGTTGCAGTGTTGATGGTGCTGGTGATATAGATGTATGAAGATGATGTGGTGTTTGATGTAGATGAAGAGGACGTTGGTTATTGGTATGTGGATGTTGATGACGATGGTCCCCCATGTAGATTGTTGAGATGATAATGGTGGTGAGTAGATATTGAGGAATGAAGGTGGTGGTGAATGAGATTTTGAGTATGATGGTGGTGGTGATGTATAAATTGAGTATTATGGTGGCGGTGCAGTGTATGTCGAGATAGTGGTTAGAGATTAAGTATTGAGTATGAGGTGCGGGGGATGTGGATGTTGAGTAATATGGTTGTGATGATGTAGATTTGAGTAATGATGGGTGTGGTGATGTGAAGTTCAAGTGATGATGATGATGATAATATAGAGGGTGAGCTGATGAAAGAAAGTGATTGGGTCAGTAAGATGATGGTGGCAGTTGTGACGTGGAGTTGAAGTAATGGTGGTGGAAATGTAATATAGAAAATGATGTTAATTGATGAGGATGTATCGTGTGAAAAAGACGATGAGGTGAAGAGTATTGTGAACATTATTGAGACCAAGATTGATGTAATATGTACATGTTACGGCAATGGAGAATGTAGAAATCAAATAATTAAGGCAATTGATGATGTAGTAACTGAAACCTGATAATAGAAAGGATGAGGGAGATGCAACATGAGGTGTGACGATGATACAGAATTGATAATGATAACAGTGATATTGATGATCATGATTAGACGCTCAGAAAGAGGTGGCGATGATGAAGGAAATGCTGAAGCTGGTGTTAATGTAATCTGAAAAGTTTGGGGAAAAAAAAAAAAAATTTGATGGTGAAGATGGTGCAATGATGTGGATATAGAAGGTACGATGGTAACGATAGTGCAGGAATTTGCGAGGATGATGGTGGTGGTGGTGATTATGATGACAGATTTTTTACGATGAAAAGGTAGCAATGATGCATATTTGAAAATTACAATGAAGCGGTGGTGTGGATGATGAAGATAACGATCACGACAATAATGTAGATACCTAAAGAAATGAGCATGTGATGATAATTATACAGGCCAAAGAAGACGATGTTAGTGTAGATAACGAGGAGAAAGATTTTGTGATGATGACATATGATAGAGGAAAGTAATGATGATATGCTGATAATCTTAGCTGCAGATGCTGCTATAGAATACCATGAATAAGCTGTATGCGAATGGGGATGTAGATGCTGAAGAGATATGAATGGGATGATGATGACTATAATACTAAGAGTTGAGATTCTGTATGCTTGCAGAATGGGAATGCCAAATGGATATAAAGCTTGCTGCTGTGATCTATACCTACCCACCCCGCTGCCCTAACATGTTTGTATAGTGGCCTAAGGGCCCCCCGATGTAACAAAAAAACTTTTCAGTGTTCAGTTTTCAGTGTTCAGTGTTCGTGTTCTCTCTCTTCTCTCTCTCTCTCTCTCTCTCCCTCCGTCTACTCACTCTCTCTCTCTCTCTTTCTCTCTTTCTCTCCCTCTCTTTCTCATCTATACTCTCCTCGACCTCATCACTCTCCATCTGCTCTCTCTCTCTCTCTCTCTCACTCTCTCGTCTCTCTCATCTCTCCTCTCTCTTCTCTCTCTTCTCACTCCTCCACTCTCTCACTCACTTTTCAGTGGACCCTATCATTTTCCGCTGTTGTCTGTCTGACACACACACAGCACATATAAACCGGCTATGCATAATAAACACAAGCATACAATACTCAATGCAGCATGCATGCAAGCAGACATACAAACAAACATACAATACATACAAACATCCATACATAACATAAATACATACATACGTACATACATACATCCATACATGCCATGCATGCATGCATGCATTCATACATACATACATGCATACATTGATGACACATTTTACAAAACCACATACAGACGGGACTGGAGGAAAAAAGCCCACGAAAAGCTTATTCCAATATCCTCGGAAAATAAAAGAATAAAATAAAAACACAAATAAATAAAACATACGTAGTGCATACATGTATTTAAACATACATACATACTACAAACAAACGTAGTGCACACATGTTATGTATAATACAGTACCATACAGACAAACATACATACACACGCAAACATACATACATATATTCACACAAATACACAACACACATACACACACAACACCCACATACACTACGCATGCACACACAACACAACACAAAAAACACACATTACAACACATCCACAACAACACAACACAACACAAAACACACACACACAACCTAACAACACCTCCTCTCATACTCCCTCCCTCCCTCTCTCTCTCATCTCTCCCTTTCGCTCTCTCTCTCTCTCTCTCTCTCTTTCTCCTCTCACTCTTCCCTCTCTCTCTCTCTATCTTCTCTTCTGCTCTTCTTTCTTTCTTTTCTCTCTCTATCTCTCTTCTCTCTCTCTCTCTCTCTCTCTCCACTTCTTCTCTCTCTCTCCTCTCACTCTCTCTCTCTCTCTCTATGTCTCTTCCTCTTTCTTCTTCCTTTTCGTCCCTCTCTGTCTTCTCTCTCTCTTAACTCCCTCTCTCACCTTACTCTCTCCTCCTCTCACTCACGCCCGCTCAATCTTCTCTCACTCTCTCTCTCACCTTCTCCTCTCCCACCCTCTCCCTCCCTCTCTCCTTCACCACTCACTCCTTCCCACCCTCTCTTCCAAGCCTCACGTCCGTCACACTAACTCCCCTATCAAATTGCCAAACAAGCCCCTCCTTCCTTTCACTGCCAATCTCTCACTCCCTCTGCGCCGTTCAGTGCTCCTTCGACTCATTAAGTCCCATGACCTCAACTAACCATCTCCATAACGGTTCCTTCCGGTCACAGGGAACGTGCTCACCTTGCATGGCAAAGCACATCAAAGTTGGATTCCCAAGTGGAAAGGGAGTGGGGTGGTACGGGGGAGGGGTGGTGTCCGGTGGGTGGGTGGGGGGTGGTGTGGGGGGGGGGGTGGGTGGGGGGGGGGGGGCGGGTGGGGGTGGGGGGGGGGGGGGGGGGGGGGGGAGGGTAAAGTTGAACCCAATTCAAGATTCACTCACCAACAATAGTGTCCGATGCACCTGCAGGTTATTGCACGTGTGCCCTTCCTCCGTGAGTGCAATATGAAAACATGCGAGGGATTGTTCCGTCGTTTTCATTTACTGGTTGGCTGTGAGAATGAGAATGCGAAGAAGAAGAAAGAAGAAGAAGAAAAGAAGAAGAAGAAGAAGAAAGAAGAAGAAAGAAGAAGAAGAAGAAGGAGGAGGAGTGAGGAGGAGGAGGAGGAGAGGAAGGAAGGAAGAAAAGGAGGAGGAGGAGGAGGAAGACGAGGAGGAGGAGGAGGAGGCGGAGGAGGAGGAGGAGGAGGAAAGGAAGAAGAAGAATAGGAGGAGGATGAGGAGAGGAGGAGAGACGAACAAAAGAAGAACAAGAAGAACAAGAAGAACAATAAGAACAAAACATGAACACGAACAAGAACAAGAAGAAGACAAGTAACAAGAAGAACAAGAACAAGAACAAGAAGAAGAGGAGGAGAAGAGGAAAGAGAAGAAGAAGAAGAAGGAGGATGGAGCGAGGAGGAGAAGAGGAAAAGAAGGAGAAGAAGAA
>CM054141.1:54419864-54427364 GCA_028751875.1 Rapana venosa
GGCTGGTTAGTTGGTTACTTGGTTGATTGGTTAGTTGGTTGACTGGTTGGTTGGTTGGTTGGCTGGTTGGCTGGTTGGCTGGTTGGTCGGTCGGTAGAGGGTATGTGGATGTACCGATTGGTTAGCAAGTTGATTGATTAAAATGATTGGCAGTTGCTTGCGGGTTGAATGATAGGCTAGTTAGTTAATCGGTTTGGTTTGGGTTTGGTTGTGTTATAGTGTGTGTTCTGTTTATGTGTTTTTTGTTTTGACTTTTTTTTATTTGGGGGGGGGGGGGGGGGGGTTATTTCTTAATTAGTACTTTGTATGCGCATACATTTATTGCCTTACATTCCATTTCAATCTTTTGTATTCCGTTGCATTGAATTGCATTTTATTCTATTCCATTTTATTCTATTGTAGTGTATTCCATTGCATTGTATTGTGTTCCATTCCATTGTGTTGTATTTTACGGTACCCCATTGCATTGCATTGCATTTTGTTGTACTCCATTGCATTGTAATGCATTTTATTGTACTCCATTGCATTGTATTGCATTTTGTTGTACTCCATTGCATTGTATTGCATTTTATTGTACTCCATTGCATTGTATTGCATTTTGTTATACTCCATTGCATTGTATTGCATTTTAATGTACTCCATTGCATTGTATTGCATTTTGTTGTATTCCATTGCATTGTGCTGTATTTTATTGCACTGAATTCTGTATTGCATTCTGTCACAGCAGATTTTTTGCGTAAAATTCGAGCTGCTTCCTCCGAGTAAAGCGCGTTGCCACAAGAGCAATGCCACCCGCTTCTTCATGCTTTTCTGTTTACAAGAATTGTTCTTTCCCTATGAGAGTGACTGTTCTTCTTCTTCAGAATTTTACCGAGACAACTATCTTCTTGTGTACTTTCTTTTACGTGCGCTAAATGTGCAATGCACGCGGGACCTCTGGTTTTCTTTCTTTGGTCTCATCCCCAAAGACTAGCATCCAGACCGCAAAACAAGGTCTAAAGGACAGGGGGACGATTCGGGCTCAAAACGGGGATCGAACCCGGTACCCACGATTTCTACCTTTCAAGGAAAGCACGTTACCTTTAGACCACCAAATCCATATGGTTTGAATAGGGTTTATTCTTTGACAAACATGAAACAAGCATAGCATGCATGATGAACGTAATCAGCATAGCAACAACAAACACCAATCCATATCTATATCTGTGGTGAATCGTCTGTCAGCAAACTATCTATTCATGTATTTATCTAGTTCATTTTATTCTTTTATTTCTAGAATAATGGAATAAGCACTCGTGTGCTTCTTTTTACATCCAGTCCCCGTGTGTCTGCAGTTTTGTCAAGTTTGTCATCCGTTCCCACCAACATGGCCTACGCTTCTGAAAAGCGGAACCGGGTTTAACGTGTGCGCAAGATGTTCTACGTACGTTCGCACACGGGGCCTCGGTTTATAGTCTCATCCGAAGGACTTTTGGGGAGAGCGGAGTCGGCACTGATGTTAACTCCTGGGGGGAAATACCCCCGTGAACGAGATTCGAACCCGGGTCAGCAAGCAGATCACGAGCGCAATGCGCAACGCTCTAACCAACCAGGCTACACCGTCCCCAAAACTATGTTTTAGTCAATCTCTGGGGTTAATGGTGTCTGAAAAAAAGAAGAGTAGAGCCCTTTGGGGGAATGGGGAGGAAGGAAGTGTAGGTGAGTGTGTGTGTGTGGAGGGGGAGGGGGGATGGGGGATTGATATGTTATTTTGGAGAGTGGGAATGGTCACGATAGAAGGGGGAAGAGGAGAGCGTGTGCATGTATGTGTGTGTGTGTTTGTTTGTTTGTTTTGTTTAATGTCTTCTCACTACATGGTGATTTAGAGAGAGAGAGAGTGTGTGTATGTGTGTGTGTGCGCGCGTGCGCGCGTGCGTGCGTGCGTGTGTGCGTGTGTGTGTTTGTGTGTGTGTGTGTGTCTGTCTGTCTGTCCGTCTGTCTGTGTGCGTGTGTGTGTTGGGTGGGAGTGAGATGATAGCTGATGCCAGCTCAAATCCTGGCTATCGTATGGAGAAACAGGTTGTGCCTGATCGGAGAGCACAGCAACAACTAGTCTTGTATCTTGTATCTGCTATTTTGGACGCCTAGCTCCTCTCTCTCCCTTATCGTGCAGAGTGACCAATTTCCCATGTTTTGAAGAACGCATTAAAAAGGGGGTGTGGGGGTTGGGGGGGAAGCGGGGTTTACTGGACTTTAAAGAAAAAAGTTTAATTTTAAGAACTTGATCGTGTGTATGTTTTGGTTTTGGGGAGGGGGGGGGGGGGGGGTTGTTCACTAGATTGATGGAAGGGTAGGATGGAGTATGGGATTTGTTGTTGTTGTTGTTGTTGTTGTCATTGTTGTCGTTGGTGTTCTTTTATTTGTTGTTGTTGTCATTGTTGTCGTTGGGTTCTTTTTCTTGCTTCTGTTGTTGTTGTTGTTGTTTCTCTTCTTCTTCTTCTTCTTCTTGCTGTTGTTGTTCTTCTTCTTCTTCTTTTTCTTCTTCTTGCTGTTGTTGTTGTTGTTGTTGTTGTTGCTGCTGCTGCTGCTGCTGTTGTTGGTATTGTTGCTGCTACTGTTGTTGTTATTGTTGTTGCTTCTGATGTTGTTGTTGTTGTTGTTATTGTTACAGTGGTATTGAAGGAGAAAAGAAAGCACTATTTTTAAGTACAAGATGAAACGAACTACGCGTGATTATATTATTTTTGTAAAAATGGACCCACAGTTCTTTGTTTATTGTGGCTGCTTCTTTGCTTTTGGAAACGGCGCTTTTTTATTTTTCAGTTAAAAAGGTATTATGCGCGATTATTTATTTTTTTCTGTTTAATGGTTTGTTTATGTGTCTATTCATATCAGGAAGATAGACGTATAGTGGTTTTCTTCTTGTTGTTATTATCTTCTAAGTTTACGACTTTTCTCCGATCAGTTGAATGATTGCTCTCTCTCTCTCTCTCTCTCATCTCTCTCTCTCTCTTCCTCTCTCTCTCCTCTCTCTCTCTCTCTCTGTCTCTGTCTCTGTCTGTCTGTATGTCTGTCTCTGTCTGTCTGTCTCTGTCTGTCTGTCTCTCTCTCTCCCCATCACTACCCGCATAGTAGAACATCATTATCTCTACTACTACTACTACTATTTACTATACTACTACTACTACTACTACTACTACTACTACAACTACCACTACTACTACTACTACTACTACTACTACTACTCCTACTACTACAACATTGGCGTCGACGATAGCGACAACATTACTACCTTCTTGTTCTTGATGTATTTGTATATTCATGGTGTATTTTCTCTTTTGTCGTTTCCTTTACTCTTTTCCTTTCCTTTTTTTTTCTTTCAAACATATTGCTTTGCTTTGGTGTTTATACTTTTTTTTTCCTTTTTGAGGACAGGATAAAAAAAAAGTCATTGTACTTAATCTAATACCCTCTTTAAATAAAATTTCGTATTTCGTATTTCTCTCTTGATTATTTGATTCTTTAGTTGTTGGATTGGGTTGTTTGTTTGTTTTTGTTGTTGTTTCTTTGTCATGATATATCCCTGATAAGGGCGGGGATTAGATGTAAACAACAACAACAACAACACACGAGTGTTTATTCAGTATCTTCGGAATAAAAGAATTTGATATAATTTGATTTGATTTGATTCGATATCTCTCTCTCTCCCTCTCTCTCTCTCTCTCTCTCTCTCTCTCTCTCTCTCCTCTCTCTCTCTCTCTCTCTCTCTCTCCTCTCTCTCCTCTCTCTCCTCTCTCTCTCTCTCTCTCTCTCTCTCACTCTGAAAGACGATGGAGATGAAGATGACTATCATTAGCAGAACCGTTACCAGCACCAAGAGCAGCAGCAGCAACAACTGGAAATCAACCCCCCAAAAACCAACTGGAACAAAAAGGAGAAAGAGGAGGAAAAGGAAAAGTGGAGGGAAAAAAGCTGGACGAGGAAGAAGAAAAAGAAACATGACATGAATTGAGAGGAAGGAAGGGGGAGGGGGTGGGGGGGGGGGTTGGGGGGTGGGGGGTGTTGTGGATAGGTGTGGAGGTGAGGAGGGCGATTTGTCAGATGGAAGGAAGGATAACCCACTTTCTCCAGCATGTTCACTCCAGATGTCACCACCTGGGCCCTCCATGTCTCGGAAGTCAGGTTTGGTCTGTTTAACCGTTTATTTGTCAGGTGTCCTGTTCTAAGTATTTAACGTGAGTGTTGCTTGTTCGCGCTTTTGCCTTGTACCTGATGTACTGAGAGAGAGAGAGAGAGAGAGAGAGGGGAGAGAGAGAGAGAGAGAGAGAGAGAGAGGGAGAGAGAGAGAGAGAGAGAGAGATAGCATTGATTGCTCGTGTGTTTAAACTTTTTTTTGAATGGTCGTTCTTTTCGTGTATTGTGATTGCGGATTCGATTGTCCTTATTCATAAATTATCATATTTTTCCCCGACATACTATCCACTTTACAGCTTAGTCTTTGGTGATTGACTCTGACTCTGACTAGGAGGCTTGACTCGCACAGTCCTTATGTGCTGCAGCCCTGCTGACTAGCTGGCCTTTGGAGAACATCTCCAACGCTGACTGTCCTTATGCCCACTTGGCCGAGAGAGTGGGGATGTACTGTGGGAAAGGCGCCTTCACTATAATCAAATTTCTTTCCCATTTTCTGAAACAGCAGCTGCCTCCTCTGCTGCTTTGGAGGTCATCGTCGAACACGACGTACAAACATATCACTGTTGTTATTTTCACTGGGCCCATTTGTGTCACTGGATTTTTAGCTCTTTTGCTTTCTTCAGAGTGGGAAAATGTGCGAGTTCCTGCTTGCATTACATTACATAATACGACTACATTATATGACTGCATAACATAACTGCGTGTGTATGTATGTATGTATGTATGTATGTATGTATGTATGTATGTATGTATGTATGTATGTATGTATGTATGTATGTATGCATGCATGCATGCATGCATGCATGTATGTATGTATGTATGTATGTATGTAGCTATGTGTGTATGCATGAATTTATGCATGCTTGTATCTATGCACCTAGGTAGGTAACTATGCATCTATTTAACTATGTATGTGTGCATCTGTGCGTGTGTCTACATATTTATGCATGCATCTACACACATATATATGTATCTATGCATGTATTGTGCATGTACCTATGCATCTATGTAACTATGTATGTGTGTATCTGTGCGTGTATCTATGTGTCTGTTCATGTCTCTACGCATGTGCCTATGCAGCTATGTAAATATGCATCTGTGTAACTCTGTAGTGCGTATCTTTGCATGTACCTATGTATCTATGCATGCATCTATGCATGTATCTACGCATGTATCTACGCGCGCATCTATGCATATATCTACGCAAGTATCTACGCACGCATCTATGCATGTATCTACGCACACATGTATGCATGCATCTATGCATGCATCTATGCATGTATCTATGCATGCATCTATGCATGTATCTATGCATGCATCTATGCATATATCTTCGCACGCATCTACGTATGTATCTACGCACGCATCTATGCATGTATCTACGCAAGTATCTACGCACGCATCTATGCACGTATCTATGCATGTATCTACGCATACATCTATGCATGTATCTATGCAAGCATCTATACATGTATCTACGCATGCATCTATGCATGTATATATGCATACATGTACGCACGCATCTAAGCAAGTATCTACGCAAGCTTCTATGTACGTATCTATGCATGCATCTACGCATGTATCTACGCAAGTATCTACGCACGCATCTACGCAAGCATCTATGCACGTATCTATCCATGCATCTATGCATGTATCTATGCATGTATCTACGCACGCATCTATGCATATATCTACGCATGCATCTATGCAAGTATCTACGCAAGCATCTATGCACGTATCTATGCATGCATCTATGCATGTATCTACGCATGTATCTACGCACGCATCTATGCCTATATCTACGCATGCATCTATGCATGTATCTACGCACGCATCTATGCATGTACCTATGCATACATTCATGCATCTATGCATGTATCTACGCAAGTATCTACGCATGCATCTACGCATGCATTTTTGCATGTATCTACGCATGCATCTATGCATGTATCTATCTATGCATGCATGTATGCATGTATCTATGCATACATCTATGCATGCATGTATCTATGCGTGTATCTACGCACGCATATCTGCATGCATCTATGCATGTATCTTTGCATGCATGTCTAACGTGTTGCAAGTTGGAGCAGACGGCACACTCTGTCTGGGTCAGCACTTCTGTCTGTGTCAAGAGTTCTGTGGGGAAGGAGCCGCTGATGGATGGGAAGCAGTAAAAGCGTCGGTCAATCGATGCGCGCGTGCGTGCGTGCGTGTGTGTGTGAGTGTGTGTGTGCGTGCGTGTGTGTGTGTTGTGTGTGGCGTGTGTGTGTGTGTGTGTGATGTGTGTGTGGGGGGGGGGGGGGGAGTGGGGAGTGACTGAGTGTGTTTGTGTGTGTGAGTGTGGTGTGACTTAGTGTGTTTGTGTGTGTGTGTTTGTGTGTGTGTGATTGTTTGTTTGGTTGTTTGTGTGTCTGCGCTTGTGTTTGGTTGTTTGGTTGTTTGTGTGTCTGTGCTCGTGCGTGTGTTATTATGGTGTTTGTGTGTATATGTGTGTGTGTGTGTGTGTCGTTGTTGTGTGTGTTGTGTGTGTGTGTGTGTGTGTGTGTGTGTGTGTGTGTGTGTGTGTGTGTTGTGTGTGTGTGTGTGTGGTGTGTGTCGTGGTGTGTTGTGTTGTGTGTGTGTGTGTGTGTGTCGGGGAGGGGGGGTCAAGGAAGGAAAGGGAGACATGGTTATTTTTGGAGAAGGGAACTAGACAACGTGGCAAGTGAAGTCAAAGTCAAAGTTATGGTTTTAATTTCCAGACAGCGTTGTCAATAAGCAATACATCTGCTGTATTCTTCGTCAAGACATGCACCTAAGGAAAAAGAATAAATTTGAAAAATATTGATAATATAGGAAGACTAAAAACAAGTGTCTTCTTCCACACATAAATCAATGCACACATTATGATACAAACCTATCTACACAGGTAGAGTGTGTGTGGTGGGTGGGGGGGGGGGGGGGGGGAGGGTGAGATTACAGCTGGTATCGCTTTGAACCGTGATGACCTATGTAAGGAACAAGTTGTGTCTAAGAGCATGGCCACTCGTTTTGGGGGTTCGTTTCTAGGGAGAGTTGTTTTTTTGGGTTGTTTTTTGTTTTTTGGTTATTGGTTGTTGTGTTTGTTTGGTGTGTTGTTGGGGTGTTTTGGTTTGTTTGGTGTGGGGTTGTTGTTGTTTTTTTTGGGGGGTGTTATTTTGCTATTTTGGATCACCATCTCGAACTAGACAGAGCTGCTCAATAACCATCTTTAGACTGTGAACAAGACACTGTCAGCTACCTGCCCCATCCCCATCTCCTGAAAATATCCCACACTGACCAGTCAGTGGCCCTGTGACACAGACC
>CM054141.1:54437364-54462364 GCA_028751875.1 Rapana venosa
GACAGACAGAGACAGACAGAGAGAGAGAGAGAGGGAGAGTTGACGCGCACATGTGGATGAATGAAATATAAAATATAAAGATAAGTACACCCAGAGATACTGAACAAATTCTACCAAATATTAATAAAATGTATACCCAAAAGACGTGTTATTTGAACGTAGTGTAAATGAAATGGGGTAGTAATATAGCGTTATCAAATATGATATATTTTTTATAAATTGATAAAGTTGCTCTTCAAAGAATATGGAAATTGAGAGGGGAAGTAAACGAAGAAAAGGGGAAGTAACGAGTAAAAGAAACAAGCAAATAACTGAACAACAAAAACAACAACACTTACAATAACAACAAAACCCAGTAAGTCCCATGTGTCAAATTCAATACAGTAAGCTCCATGTGTCAATTTCAATACAGTAAGTTCCATGTGTCAATTTCAATGCAGTAAGCTCCATGTGTCAAATTCAATACAGTAAGCTCCATGTGTCAATTTCAATACAGTAAGTTCCATGTGTCAAATTCAATACAGTAAGTTCCATGTGTCAAATTCAATACAATCAGAAACCTTCTTTCAAAGGTACTCCTCCTTCTTCGTCGAACACTCGGACAGCAACTATTGCTATCATATGAATGAAAATGCGTTGTGCTGCCGTTAAGCGCCTGACAAGTCAGGCCCAGCGCATCCGACTTCGGCCTGGGAGAGAATGGTTATCTTGTAAGTCTTTCTGGAGAAAAAAAGGCAGGAGAATGGACCAAGAAGACAGAAAACAGACAAGAAGGAGGTGGTGACAGGAAGAAAAGGAACCAGGCAGAAACAAAGAGAGGGATAGAAAAGAGGGAATTCCTAGCACAGTTTCCAGACAGTGGGGATGCTGTTTATAATGACAGAACCCCCGGCATCCCCACGGTGGGAAATCAAGGATACTGTAAACGGGCAGAGCTTGATTCAACTTTATAGGTATAAAATCGAAGTAGTATCATCGTGTCATGTTGTACAATTCATTGTATTTGTGTTTTTCTATACCGGCGGACAAAACACTCAGATTAACTAGAAATTGGTTCCAAAGTAGGCTACAAAAATCAACATAAGCTTGATTTGTTTTTCTCTCTTTTCTGTTCTTTTCTAAGCTAGAACTCCGAGGTTCACCACTGTGAGATGTTGGTGTAAGCGATCGATTTTGTCCACCGCTACAGTAACTGTACCCGTATTCCAGCTACGGGGAAAAGGTTTAAACACGACACCGGTGTCTAAAACTCGAACCCAGCCCTTCAAAATCACGAGCTGAATGCTCTAACCACTAGGCTATCTTGTCTCCCTCTCCCCTCCCCCCCCCCCCCCCCCCCTCCATTACCCCCATCCCAAGCCCCCGCCCCAGCTTAGTCTATCCTAGGAATAGGCTTTGAAGTCTTCAGATAAAGGATAATATCTACGCTGAACGAAAACGTGGATGCAAACGTGGGTGGTGTGCAGTCTGCGAGAAGAGAACATTCTTTTCTATTGCCACTCTTTTCTTCGCGGCAAATATTTCTTTTGAGAGAGAGAAACATCCCCAGAATGCCAATGATGCATCTTCAAATTCAAATAGTTTCAATCCCCGAAGTCGGAATGCCGCTATCTTAATGGTGGTTGAAAACGGTGGCATAAACAAAATTATCACCATTTGTGAACCTCGGAGCCCTAGACAACCCCCCCCCCCCCCCCCCCCTTTCCTCCCAATCCTCCCCCGCAACGAAAAAAATAAAAGGTTTGAGAAATACATATTTAATTTTTTGGGGTAAAAGATACAGGATAAAGGATTTGACAAGTTTGCAATTTGAAGTGTTATAATTGTAGTGTTGAGTTATAATTTATGCCGAAAGAAGTGTGTGTGTGTGTGTGTGGGTGTGTGTGTGTGTGTGTGTGTGTGTGTGTGTGAATTGAAACAGTTTTTAAACATGCAGATTAAGTATTATGTTTTAATCAATGCATTTTGATTAACACGATGCTAGATCTATATAGATTGAGTCTTATATAGGTCTTTTTGCTGTTTACGCTGTCAAAAGTTACTATTCATAATTATACCTAGTACGTTTGATATTCAACTTCTACAGATATTCCTTCGATGCAGTTTTGCTGTAGTTGTTGTTTTTATTGTTGTTGTTTTTGTTGTTGCTGTTGGATGTTGTTTGTGTGTTTATTGTGTTTTGCTACTTTTTTTTTCGGGGGGTGGGGGGTGGCTAAGAGAGTAATTAGGATTTAAATGTGGGTGATATATTAATTTTTAGGCCACCACACTTTATGAAGGTGCTGGTGAAAGAAAAAAATACAAATGGAAGGGGGTGAGAGAGAGAGACAGACATACAGACACACACAGACAGAGAGACAGAGACAGACAGACACAGACCAAAGACAGACAGACAAACAGAAATACAGACAGAGAGATTCCGTCCGACGAGATGAACAGGGTGGATTACATACCCACAGGAAGGTACCCGCCCCAGAATCTGGCCACCCCCATAGGGGTCGCTGCTCTCACGAAAAATGGAGGCCATGTTTGCGTGTCCTTTGACCGTAATTTACCCCATATGGTAACAGTTTGGTCTTTTTGTACAAATCCCGCCGCCATTTGTACACACAAGGAAGAAGAAACCAAATATATTTAGCTAGCGACGTCTGTTTCGTGTTCGTATGGGGGAAATGGTATTCTTTTCCAAACGAGTTTTAAACACTTGATCTACCTAGATTACAGGTAGCTTTTTTTGGTATTGAAGGTATACCACTTTAAGTCACGGCAGATTTCTCTGCGTGAAATTCGGGCTGCTCTCCCCAGGAAGAGCGCGTCGTCGCCACAAGAGCAGCGCCACCCATTATTTGATATTTATTCCTGATATTATATATTTATTACTGATATTTGTCTTATTATACATGTTATACAAATGATTTTTTTTTCTTTTCTTTAAATACGTGCCCGTGTTATTATTTTAGACTGTTCAATATCTTAAAAGATAATAGTATTAATTTAATTAATATTTGTCTTATACAACATGTTATAACAATTTGACTTATATTATTAAAATGCGTGAGCATGGGTACGAATGTTTATAATGTGCGAGCGTGCGGTGCGCGTGCGCGAGTGACTGTGAATGTGCGGACGTACGGGGTTTACTTGTGCGCACATGAGTAAAGTGGATTTTTGTTGGGGTGGGGTTTGTGGCTGGGCTGAGATATGCTGATTTTGTGGGATGCATTTTTATCTCATGATGGGTGCGTGCTGATGTTGGACAGTGTGTGTGTGTTTTAAATACTATGTTTAAATGTTTATTGTTTTTATGTATGGCGAGTAACCCGCCGGAATTTCTCTGTCTTTGAGATAATAAAGCTTTTGAATTTGAATTTGAATTTGAATATTTTTTTTCCTCCCCTGTCTGAAACTGTAATTGATTCCCTATCAGAGTGGTTTTATTTTCTACAGAACTTTACCAGGGACAACTCTCTTGTTACTGTGGGTTTTTGTAAGTGCGTAATATAATTTTGTGTAACACACAGCTTCGGTTTAGCATCCGAAAAACTAGCTCCCAGACCACAACTCGTGGTCTAATGGATGGGGGGTGGGGGGAGGTGGGGGGGATTTGGGGCCACATGGGGATCAAACCACCGCACACTTCAGACTGGACGCAAGTCAGTCAGTTAGACAAATAAGGGGGGGGGGGGGGGGGGGGGGGGGGGGGGGAGGGGGGGGGGAATGTAAGGAGGGGAGGGAAGAGGAAGGAAAATATCAAAATAAAAGAAAGAAAGAAAAAAAAGAAACAAAAGAAAGAAAGAAAGAACAGTCTCATGAATGAAAGAACCACCTCTCTCTCTCTCTCTCCCTCTCCTCTCTCCCTCTCTCATCTCTTCCCATCTCTTCTCTCTCTTCTCCTCCTCCTCTCTCTCTCTCTCTCGCTCTCTCTCTCACACACACACACACACACACACACACACACACACACACACACACACACACACACACACACATACATACATACGCGCGCGCGCCCTCGTCTACCACTTTAAGTGGACAGACGTAAAAATCGAACACACACACGCGCGCGCGCGCGCACGCACAACGCACACGTCTCGTCCAAGGACACTTAAAGTGAACAGAAGTAAAATCGAAGACACACACACACACTACACACACTCTACACACACACTACCACACACTACACACACACACTACACACACAACACTACACACACACACTACACACACACTACACACACACACACTACACACACACACCACACACACTACACAACACTACACACTCACACACACTACACACACACACACCTACAAACACTACACACACACTACACACACACCCGCCACCACACCACACCCTCACACACACACTACACACACACTACACACACACTACACTCACACTACACACACACACTACACACACACACGGGGACATAATCATATTGCAGCCAGGGCTGAGTGGTCAGAAGCTTTAGTAACGTTCCAGGCGATTAACCAGGAGAGGTTTGACCTGGGTGAGTGGGTGAGGGTAAGGGTGGTGGGAGTGAGGGTTGTAAACTAAGAGGCCCGACTGGTCAGCAAGACAAATGCTCTGGTCACTCTGCTGACGTTTCGGTGCAGGGCCAAAGGCTTGGTAATGGTCAGTTATTGATGTAAGCTAAAAGCCCAGGACTGTTTACCTACCTACCTACCTACCTTAAAATTAACGCGGTGTTATGTTTTTTCAAAATTTGTTACTGCGAAGATTGCCTTTACCCGTGACAAGCTCTTTAGCTTACCAGAACAAATTCATTTTTTTTAGATCCTGAATGTAAAGGGAGGCTAAGTTTCTGTGAAGATGGGAGTACGGCTGCCTATATGATCAGGTTTTGTTGTTGGTTTTCAGGTCTTTTCTTTTGTTTTCTGTGTTGTCTTTTTTAAATTCGTTTCTCGGCTAGAGTCCTTCGGATGAGACTCTAAACCCAGGTCCCGTGTGCGAACGCACGCAGAACATCTTGCGCGCACGTTAAAACCCGTTCCGTCTTCGGAAGAGTAGCCATTGTAGCAGTGGAAGATGACAAAATCTTATCAACTGAATTATAAAGCAAATGGATTTTTTTTAAAAGCACATGGGCGCTTAATTCCATTATCTCAGAATAAAAGAATAGAATAAGGGAAAAAAGAAAGGTTCACTTTATCCGTAACTCGTGCTATCCCCGCTCCTCCCCCCCTCCACCAACCTCCCACCCCCCCCCTCCCCTCTCTCACACACACACACCATAACACACCACCATTAACACTGCATTCCAGCTTCGCGAGATGGTGGAGGATTTTGAAAAACTTAAATCTACACGCAGTTATCAGTAGACAGCATAATTATCCACGTGACCCCCCCCCCCCCCTCCCCCCCCCCCCCCCCCCCCCCCCCCCTACAGCCCCCCCTGCCCCCCCACAGCCCCCCCCCCAACACCCCCCCACCCAACCCCACTCCACACGCCAACTGCCTGTCACACTACCTTTTCGTAAGACAACCCACGCTCGCCCATGCACGTCCTAACTGTTGTTGTTGTTGTTACAGCACTATCTGTCAAACACGGGGTGGGTGAGGCCTGCTACCCCCCACCACACCACTCCACTGCCACTCCCGCCCCCCGCTGGCTCGCCCTTGCCCCCCTCCTTTTCCTCCCCCCCCCTGCACCCTCCGGCCCGACCACCCCCCACGCGGGCCTCCCCCCCCCCCCCCCCTTTCTCGGTTCTCTTCCCTCCCAAACCGTCCCCATGGACAAAAGTTTTTCCCCCCCGCTTACCACCGCTTCCGCCCACTCCTGTCCCCCAACACGCCTGTGACCCTTTTATCTCCCAACTGGGAATACTGTCTGGCTATATAAGCACAGCGCCTGTGGGCGTTTCGCACTGTCCTTCTAGATCATCCCCAGTAGGCAGCCAAAATCCGTCTTCAGAGGGTTTTTTTTTTTCTTCTCCTTTTTAGAGGAGAGTTACAAGTTGTTATGTAAGAGCTTGTCATGGATCAGGGCGGACAATCTCTACATATATTTTTTTTTATTTTATAGCGTGACAATGTTTAGATGCAGGATTTGGCAATAAGTTTACCTCAATAAAGGACAACAGTTCTGGCATGGATGGGCCCCCCAAACGGTCGTTTTGATCTCTCCTCTGTTTCCATAGCTTTAGTGCTGGCTAAACATCTGACAAGAAAGAGAAATTTGAAACAGAAAAAGAAAAAAAAGATAAACAGATGAGAAGGAATTGAAAGTAAGGAACTGATCGATGAAGGACTTGAGGACAAAGGGAAGGAAGGAAGGAAGGAAGAAAGGATGGAAGGAAGGAAGTTAGGGAAGGACAGAGTAATGCAGAGCAGTAAAACAGACATGCACAACACACACACACACACACACACACACACACAACACACACACACACACACACACACACACACACACACACAACACACACACACACACACTCACGAAGACAGACACGAACATGCCTAAACACACACGCACGCACACACGCACGCACGCACACACGTGCGCTCTTCTAGAAAGTAAGCGAGTCGATGGTTTGATTCCTTTTTGAAACAAAACTTTTTTCCCATCCGCGAAACCCTGAGAGATAGCTTCATGGCGACGCAGTCAATACAAGGAGAGCCGTACAAATGTGACCCAGAAATATTAACCGGACTAAGCTGTATACAATACAATGCAATACAACACAACACAATGCAATACAACACAATGCAATACAATACAATACTATACAACACAACACAATGCAATACAACACAATGCAATACAATACAATACTATGCAATGCAATACAATGCAACGCAACACAATGCAATACAATGCAGTACAATACAATGCGATGCATTACAATGCATTACAATACAATGAAATATAATACAATATAATAATTATAATACAAGACAATACAATAGAAGACAATACAGTGCAATACAGTACAATACTTATTGGCAGCCATCAGTCTCCGAAGACTCAACAGTCTAGTGTATTGTACTGTATGGTTGTGTTGCATTGTATTGCATTGTGTTGCATTTCATTGTATTGCATTGTTATTGTATTGTATACAAACTATGCCAATTTTCTGGGTCAAATTTGTACCGCTCTCCCTGTATTGATTCCGTCGCCATGAATCTGTCTCTCAGTACAATACAGTACAATACAATATTGGCAATACTATTCAAATAACAATATTGGCAATACTATTCCAATAACAATATTGGCAATACTATTCAAACAATAATATTGGCAATACTATTCCAATAATAATAATGATAATAATAATAATAATAATAATAATAATAATAATAATAATAATAATAATAATAATAATAATAATAATAATAATAATAATAATAATGATGATGATGATGATGATGATGATGATGATGATGATGATGATGATGATGATGATGATGATGATGATGATGATGATGATGATGATAACAGTAATAATAATAATAATAATAATAATAATAATAATAATAATAATAATAATAATAATAATAATAATAATAATAATGGCAATACAATATAAAAAGCACACAACGCCATGCAACACTGCGCAACGTAACACTAGATAACGTAATACAAAGCAATACCATGCTAAACATGCCATGCCTCATGTACACTTTCGCAAGCAAATAGTCTGTCACCGAGGCGAGAATCTTATAATTATTCAGTCACCTTTTCCTTGTGTGAACAACTTAAACCACACATTTTCTTTTTCTTCTGCATTATTGCCACTTGTTTGCTGGGTTCTGTGTGGGCATTACATTTGTTGCTGTTGTTGGTATCATTTTGGTTTGTTTGTTCGTTTGTTGCTGCTTGATTGGTTGAGATGTTTTGCGATTTGTATCTTTAAGATGGGATTTTGGGTTTTGTTGTTTGGTTTTTGTGTTTCCTGTTGTTGTGGTGGTGTGGTTTGGGGGAGGGGGTTGTTGTTTTTTGTTGCTGTTGGATTTTTTTTTTGGGGGGGGGGGGGGGGTTGGGGGGGGGGGGGGTTCTTGGGGTTTTTTGGGAAGGGGGGGGGGGGGTTGCTTGGTGTAGCGGTTTGCACAACATTCTTTCAGAGAAGACGACACACAGATCTGATAGGAAATATACATTTTGAGTTGCTGCTAGTACCCATAGCAGCAAGTGAGTTGTCTGTGACAAAACTCTGTGAAAGACGTTGTTTTTAGTAGGAAAAACAGCTGTCTGATAACAATATGTCTGCTCATATGTTTTCTTTCTTTCTTTTTCTTTCTTTCTTTCTTTCCTTCTTTCTTTCTTTTCCTTTCTTTCTTTCTTTCCTTTCTTTCTTTCCTTCTTTTCCTTTCCTTCTTTCTTTTCCTTTCTTTCTTTCCTTCTTTTTTCTTTTCCTTCCTTCCTTCCTTCCTTCCTTCCTTCCTTCCTTCCTTTCTTTCTTTCTTTCTTCCTCCCTTCTTTACTCATTTGTTTAGAATGACATTTTTTTCCTCTCTCTCTCCTCCCACCCCGACACCCCCACTTCTAAACTTTGAACCATTAACACTTGTGTGAGTTTTTCAAAAAAATGAATGTGTACAAGAAATCAACCCCCCTAGGGTAACTTTAAAGGTAGGGGGTGTCGTTTATGAAGGGTGACACCGGGCGAAGGATTAAATGTGCAGAAGGATTAGGGACTCCTGTTCAGAACTTCTTTCCCCCTCTTTGTATTCCTCAGTCTATGAGTTCCAACGACACAGATATGGTCAGCGCGTGTGCACGCGTTCGCACGGAGTGTATGTCTGCCTGCCTGCCTGCCTGCCTGCCTGTCTGCCTGCCTGTCTGCTTGTGTGTGTTATGTCGAAGTGAATAGGTTTTTCTTTTTGGTGGTGTTTTTTGTTGCTGTTGTTGTAGTGGTTCGGGGGTTTTACTAGGTTCTTGTGAGTTTTCTGTCTTAATGGAAGGGAGTTCTTTGATGTCGACATAGATCTGGTATTGTGTTTTTGAGCTTATGTTTCTTTGATGATGTCTGTGTGTGTGTGTGTGTCTCTGACTTTCTTTTGTTTCGTACTCGTATCTGTTCATCTGTCTGTGCTTTTTTTTCTGTTTGTTTGTTTGTGTGGTCTGTGTCTCTCTGTGTGTCTCTATCTCTCTCTTTCTCTGTTTCTGTTTCTGTCTGTCTGTTTTGTGTCTCTCTCTCTCTCTCTCTCTCTCTCTCTCTCTCTCTCTTTTCTCTCTCTCTCTCTCCCCTCTCTCTCTCTCTCTCTCTCCTCTCTCTCTCTCTCTCTCTGTCTGTGCCTATATGTATGTTTGTCTCTCACTCTCTGTGCCTATATGTCTGTTTGTATGTGTGTGTGTCTCTGTCTGTCTGTCTGTCTGTCTGTCTGTCTGTCTGTCTGTCTGTCTGTCTCTCTCTTCTCTCTCTCTCTCTCTCCTCTCTCTCTCTCCTCTCTCTCCCCCTTCTCTCTCTCTCTCTCTCTTGCATATCTGTCTGTCTCTGTCTATATCTGTCTGTCTCTGTCCCTGTCTGTCTGTCTGTATGTCTGTCTGTCTGTCTGTCTGTCTCTCTCTCTCTCTCACTCCCCCCCCCCCCCCCCCCACCCCGTTTCGAGTTTTTTTGGTCTATTCTTTTGTGTCTGTCTGTAACTGTTTCTGTTTGTTTCTCTTTCTTAACTGGATAAGCCGAGAAAAGAGAAAAGAGGATAGAGGAGGGTGATGTGGAATCAAAAACAACAAGCAAACAAAATGGAATAAGAGACGGTGCAAGTAAAAAAAAATACATGTGTAAAGCCACGTGAAATAAACAGTAACTTTGGCTGACATCCTTAGTGTGTGTGTGTGTGTGTGTGTGTGTGTGTGTGTGTGTGTGTGTGTGTGTGTGTGTGTGTGTGTGTGTGTGTGTGTGTGTGTGTGTGTTTCTGTTTTTCAGTACATTAAGTTTAGTTAGTAAGATCGTCCAGATAAAAGAAGTGTTTGTCATAATTTGAAAGAGATAAAGAGGAAAAAAACACCCGAATTTCAATGATTTTCTTTTTTTTCTAAATGTACGCAGCTTCTATATCTGTTTAGTTGCACGAATTCTACTTTTGTGATTTTTTTTTTTAAATTGAGACCGTCATTCACTATATGAAATTGGTTTATGAATCAAAATCAATTATTTTATTTTAACTTAGACTAAATCAAATCTGAAATAAACCATTCGAGATTCGTCTCTGAGTCTGTTCAATGATTTCTGCTGTCTAAGTGATAATTTGGCAATAATGGTCAAAACTTGTAACACAATTCATACAACTCAATAGATAGAGAAATAGAGATAGTGTTAAAACAATTCTTTAATTGTGATAATGTTTTTTAAATAATCATTTTGCACTAAGTCTTATTTCTAGAAATTAATGTTTATCTCATCATGTTACTTTTTAGTAGGGATTTAGACAATTTTGCTAAATATAAAACCATAATGTTTTTTGAATGAGTGGAGATAGGCAGTTTTTTTATGATAACAGAATATTTTTAATGTGCTTATCTCTGCTCATTCAGGTGGTTTATTACCTTTCGAAAGGTTTAAAGTATCATAATTAGCAATATCATAGATTTTTTTCAAATTACCTATAAAACTTTGATGTGCTTTAAAAAAAATAGGATTAGTCATATTGTGTATTTGTATGTTTGATCGTATTTGTTCGTTGATTTTGATAAAAGGAAATTTTCAGCATCTGAAATCAGCTGAATTGATTCTGCGTTTCGGTTAATTAAAAATCTTTTTCATCGATTTATACGTTTATTTACTTGTTTGCTTTCATATGCTCATCAAATTCTGTCTGTCTCTATATGTCTCCCTCTTTTTCTCTCCCTCACACACACACACACACACACACACTCTCTCTCTCTCTCTCTCTCTCTCTCTCTCTCTCTCTCACACACACACTCACAAACGCACACTTACTTCACACACACCCACCCTCCCCCCTCCACCCCCCCCCCCCGGACACACACACATCCACACACAAAAACAACACCCCCCCCCCCTAAAACACACACACACCAACACCTCCCCCCCCCCCCCACACACACACACACCGCCACCCCCCAACCACCACCTCCACACCAGCCTCCACACACACACACAACACCCTACACCCCAACCCCCAATCTCCCCCCCCCCCCACACACACACACACAACACACACAACACTAAAAAAAAACAACCCACACACACGTAACCCATATTACGGGCATTCGCTTCACTTAACTCCCTATCCCAACAACACTTTTTTTGTATTTTTACCACGGTGTGTTGCAGAAATGCCAGCCTCCACTGGACCCAGGGGAGACCAGCACCACCATGACCGAGTCCTGGGATTCCAGAGCGAAGCAGAAGAGACCTGGATCAATCAATGAGCGAAACAAAGACCCCGTGAGCTCTTCCAACGGCTGAGAGAAAAATCCACAGAGAAAGTGTTTTAACTTCACGTATCGATCCTGTGCGCTTAGACTTCTACACCAATGTGAATGTCTGTGTACGTGGTGAGGGAGGCCAAAAAAAAGAGGAGAGACAGTGGTATTACTGGTTTGGTGGATTTTGTGCAGTTGTAACGTGGAAGTTAAAAAGTGTGGTGGGCTTGTGTTGGGGGTAGGTTGACTATACAGTGATTTTTTGAAAGGGTATAGATGTGCAGGGACAGAAATTAGTGTCCAAATCAAGCAAGGATATATATATATATATATATATATATATATATTATATATATATATATATATATATATATATATAATATATTATATATATATATATATATTCTTTCCTTAAAAGTGAACGAAAGGTTTTTCTTTAATTGCAAAAGGACATAGTGATTTTGAAATGGTATAGTATGCAGGCCAGAAATGCCCAAGCAAGCAAGAATATATAGTGGAAAGTGTTCTTCTTTCTTTCTTTAGAAAAGGAGAAAGTAAATCTACATTAAAACCTTTTTTAAAATGATAAAATCAAGGATATTTTGAGAACACCCGTTTAGATATCAAGGGAAAAAATTACATGCTCTTTTTATCTGCAAGGATTCTTGTTTTCTTCTATTTAAAAAACATATATTTAGAAACATGCAAAGTTTAAATAAAAGCTGTAATACAATTTGGGGGGGGGGGGGGGGGGATTACGCTAGAGATCTTGTGAATCTATTCATTTATTTATGGATTCATTTCATTCATTCGGTTATGTATTGTGTGTTTATTCATTTTTTTTAATTTATATTCTTTTAATTTCTATATTCATTCAAATTTGGGGGTGTTCGTTTATTTTTTGTCTTTTTTTACTTTCTTTCTCATTCGATTTGGGGGGGAGAAAACCCCCCCAAAAGGGGGGGGCCCCGGGGGGGGGGGGGGGGGGTTGGGGGGGGGGGGGGGGGGGGGGGGTTTTGGCAAAGCGGGGGGGGCAATAATGGGGGGGCCCCCCCCGGGGGGGGAAAAAAAAAAGAGGGAAAGTTGTTGGGAAAAAATTTTGGGGGGGGGGGGGGGGGGGGAGGGGGGAGGGGGGAAAAGGTTTGGGGATTTTGGCGGGGGGGGGGGGGGAAAAGGGGGGGGGGGGGGGGGGGGGATTTTTTTTTTTTGAAAAGGGAAAGGGGGGGGGCGAAAGGGCCCAAAAGGGGGGAAAAAAAATTTTTTTTTTTTTAAAAAAAATTTAATTTTTTTTTAAAAAAAAAAATTTTTTTTTTTTGGCGAAAGGAAGGGGGGGCGGTTGGGGGGGGGGGGGGGAAAAGGGGGAAGCGGGGGGAAAAGGGAAAGGCCCCTTTTTTTGGGGGGGGGGGAAACCAAAAAAAATGGGGAAAAAAAACCCGAGGGGGGGGGGGGTTTTTTTTTGAAGGTTTGGGGGGGGGGGTTTTTTTGGGGGGGGGGTTTTTAAAAAGGCTTGGGGGGGGGGGGGGGGGGGGGGGGGGGGGGGGGGGGGGGGGGGACGTGGGGAGTTTGGAAAAAGGAAAGGGGGGGGAAGGGGGGGTTTTTTTTAATTTTTTAAAAAAAACGGGGGGTTTTGAAGGGGGGGGGGTTTTTTTTTAGTTTGAGGGGAAAGGGGAAGGGGGGGGGGAGGGGGGAAAAAAAAAAGGGGGCGGGGGGGAAAAAATTTAAAAAAGGAAAAAAAAGCCCCCCCCGGGGGGTCCGGGGGGGGGGGCGGGGGGAGTGATTTTAAAAGGGGGGGGGGGAAAAAAAAGGGTGGGGGGGGGGGCTTCCTGGGGGGGGGGGGGAAATCCGATCAGCCGGGGGGGGAGGCGGGCCGCGGGAGGGGGGGGTTAGGGGGGGGGGGAAAAGGGGGAGGGGGGGGGTGGGGGGGTTTGGGGGGGGGGGGGGGGGGGGGGGGGGGGGGGGGGAGGGGGGGGGGGGGGGGGGTGGGGGGGGGGGGGGGGGGGGGGGTGGGGGGGGGGGGGGGTGGGGGGGGGGGGGGGGGGGGGGGGGGGGGGGGGTGGGTGTGGTGGGTGGGGGGGGAGGGTGGGGGGGGGGGGGGGGGTGGGGGGGGTTGGGGGGGGGGGGGAGGGGGGGGGGGGGGGGGGGGGGGGGGGGGGGGGGGGGGGGGGGGGGGTTTTTTGGTTGGGGGGTTTTTGGGGTGGGTGGGGGGGGGGGGGGGGGGGGGGGGGGGGGGGGGGGGGTGGGGGGGGGGGGGGTGGGGGGGGGGGGGGGGGTTTTTGGGGGGGGTGGGGGGGGGGGGGGGGGGGTGGGGGGGGGTGGGGGGGGGGGGGGGGGTGTTGGGGGGGGTGGGGGGGGGGGTGGGGGGGGGGGGGGGGGGGGGGGGGGGGGGGGGGGGGGGGTGGGGGGGGGGGGTGGGGGGTGGGGGGGGGGGGGGGGGGGTGGGGGAGTGGGGGGTTTGGGGGGGGGGGGGGGGGGGGGGGGGGGGGGGGGGGGGGGGTGGTTGGGAGGGGGGGGGGGGGGGGGGGGTGGTGGGGGGGGGGGGGGGGGGGGGGGGGGGAGGGGGGGGGGGGGGGGGGTGGGGGTTTGGGGGGGGGGGGGGGGGGTGGGGGGGGGGGGGGGGGGGGGAATAAAAGGAAGGAAAAAGGAAGGGGGTTTTTTTTTTTGGGGGGGTGGGGGGGGGGGAAAAGGAAAAGGCCAAGGGGGGGGGGGGGGGGGGGGGGGGGGGGGGGTTGGATGGGGGGGGGGGGGGGGGGGGGGTGGGGGGGGGGGGTGTTGTTGGTGGGGGGGGGGGGTTGGGGGGGTGGGGGGGGGGCGGGTGGGGGGGGGGGGGGGGGTTTTTGGGGGGGGTGGGGGGGGGGGGGGGGGGGGGGGGGGGGGGGGGGGGAAAAGGGGGGGGGGGGGGGGGGGGGGGGAAAAGGGGGAATTTGGTGAAAGAAAAGGGGGGGGGAAAAAATAAAAGGGGGGAAGGGGGGGGGGGAAAGGGGGGGGGGGGGAAGGGGGGGGGGTTTTTTGGGGGGGGGGAGAGTAGGGGGGGGGTTGGGGGTTTTTTTGGGGGGGGGGTTGGGGGGGGGGGGGGGGGGGGGCCGGGGTTTTTGGGAAAAATTTGGCCCGGGAGGGTTTTGTTTTTAAAAGTGGGTATGGTTTTGGGGGGGGGTTTGGGTTTGGGGATTGTGGAAGGGGGGGGTTTTGTTTTGTGGGTTTTGGGGGTTTTTTTGGGGTTTTTGTTTTTTTTTTGTTGGGGTTTTTTTATTTTTTGGGGTTTTTGGGGGTTGGGTTGGGGGAAATTTTGGGTTGTGGGGTTTGTGTTTTGGTTGGTGGTGGAAAATTGTTGGTTGTTGGGGTGGTTTTTTTTGGGTTGGGGGGGGGGGGTTTTGGTTGGTTGGTGGGTGGTTGGGGGGGGGTTTGGGTTTGGGTTTGGGTTTGGTTTGGGTTGGGTTGGGGGTTTTGGTTGGTTGGTTGGTTTGGGGGTTGGTTTGGTTGGTTGGGGGTTTGGGGTGGGTTGGGTTTGGGTTTTGGGGGTATGTTGGTTGTTGTTGGTTGGTTGGTTGTTTGTTGGTTGGTGGATGTTTTTTTGGTGTTGTGTGTGTGTTGTTGTTGTTTTTGTTTGTGGGTTGGGGGGGTTTTTTTTTGTTTGGGGTGGTTTGTTTTTATGAAAGTAAACCCCCCGGTCAATTATTTTTGTTTTTTTAATTAAAAAAAAAATTGTTTTTTTTTTTGTGTTGTGTGGTTTGTTTTTTTTTTTTTTGGGTTTTTTGTTGGGGGGGTGTTTGGGGGGTTGTGTGTGTGTGTGTGTTGTGTGGGGGGGGGTTGTGTGTTTTTTTTGTTGTTTCGTTCCCGTTTGGTTGTTTTTTGGCGGCTTTTGCTTTGCTCTTCTCTTTTTTTCTTCCTCCCCTTTTTTCCCCTTTTTTTTTTTTTTTTTTTTCCTCTTTTTTTTCCCCCTTCTTCCCCTTTTTTCCCCCCCCCCCCCCTTTTAAAAAAATTTGGAGGTACCTTTCCCATTCCTTTATTTTAAAAAAACGTTTTTTTGGCTTGTTTGGGAAAAAGGGGGGGGGGGGGGGGAAAGGGGGGGGGGGGGAAAAGAGAAAGGGGAAAAGGGGGGGAAAAAAATACCCCATTTTTCAAAGGTAAAAAAAAAGGGGCCGGTCTTTTTTTTCCCCCCCCTTTCCCCCCGTTTTTGGGCTTTCAAAGGGAAATAAAAAAACGACACAAAAACTGGGGGAAAAGATAATGGGGAGAGTTCTAAAACAAAATTTAAAAGGGGAAACGAGGGGGAAAAAAAAGAGACAAAAAAACAATAAAAAGGGAAGGGGAAAAGAAGAAGCAAAATAAAAGAAAATTTTGAAGGGAGGGGGTCCCCCCCCCCCCGAAAAAAAAAAATTTTTTTTTTTTAAAAAAAAAAAAAAAAAAAAAAAAAAAAAACCCCCCAAAAAAAAAAAAAAAAACCCCCCAAAACAAACCCCCCCCCCCCCCCCCCCCCCCAGCCACACCCCCCAAAAAAAAACAAAAAAAACCCCAAAGCAACCCGCGAAAGGGGGGTTAAAAAAAAACGTTTATGGGAAATTTTTTTTTGTGTGTGGGTTTTGGGATTTTGTGGGTTTTTTGTTTTAAACCCCATTTTCCCCGGGAAAAAAAGCACAAACGAATTGTAAAAAATTTTTTCAAGGCTTCTGGGTTTGGTTAAAAAATTTTCTTTTTTTTTTTTTTTTTTTTCCCTCCCTTCTTTTTTTTCTTTCTTTCCCCCCCCCTTTTTTTTTCTAAATACCTTTGTGTGCCATACGTAAAAAATTTTTTAAAAAAACGAAAACACGGGGCAAAAAAAAAAAAAAAGGGGAGGGAGAAGATAAAAGAAAAAAAAAAAAAAAAATTAAAATTTTTTTTAAGTTCCCCGAAAACCCCCGATTTTAAAAAGGGCCTCCGAAGCCTACTAGGAGAGGGGGAAAAGAGGACAGGAAAAAACCCTCCACCGAGGGGAGATAAAAAGGGGTTTTTCCCCCCTTCCCGGAGGGGGAAAAGCAAAAACAAAAAAAGCCGGGGGGGGGAAACCCCAAAGGGGGGGGAAAAAAAAGGGACCAAAGCAGGGAGGAAACAAAAAAAAAAAGAAAAACAAAAAACTTTAAACAAAAAACCCAAAAAAAAAAAAACCCCCCAAAAAAAAAATTAAAAAAACCCCCCAAACAAAAATAAACAAAAAAAAAAAAACCCCCCAAACCCCCCCCCCCCCAAAAAAACCCAAACCCCCAACCCCCCAAACAAACCCCCCCAGTCAAAGCAAAGGAAAGGGGAAACCCAAAAACCCCAAACCCCCAAACCAAAAAAGCCCCCCCCCCCCCCCGGGGCCCCCCCCGGGATTTTTTTCATAATTTGGGAAAAAATAATTTAAAAATAAAAAAATAAAAAAAAAAAAAAATTTTAATTTTTTTATGGGAATAAAAAAAACCCCAAAACCCTTTTAAAAACAAAAAAAAATTTTTTTCCCCGAAACCGGGAAAAAAAAATTTAAAAAAACCCCCGGGGGCCAAAAAAACCGGGGCTTTGTTTAAAAAAAAGAAACAAAAAAAAAACCCCAAAAACCCCCCCCCCAAAAACCAACCCCAAAACCAAAACCCCCCCCCAAAAACCCCCCCCCAAACCCCCCTTAAACCCCCCCAAAAACCCCCACCCCCCCCAAAACCACCACAAACAACCCCCCAAAAAAAAAAACCCCCAACCCAACTCCCCAAAAAAAACCCCACACCCCCCCCAAACCCCATAAACCTTCCCCCCACACAATTAAAATAAACACCCAAAAAGAAACTTAAATAAAAAAAGAAAAAATAAAAAAAAAAAAAAAAAAAAAGAAAAGAGAAAAAAATTTTTTTTTTTTTTCAAAAAAAAAAGGGAAAAAAAAAACCCCCCTTTTAAAATTTGTTTTAAAGGTTTTTTTAAAAAAAAACAAAAAAAAGGGGGAAGTTTTTTCTTTAACAGTTTTAATCTTATTTTTTTTAAAGTTTTTTCCGGGGGTTTTTTTTTCAATAATTTAAAAACCCTGGTTAATTGGCTTCTTTTAAAATATTTTTTTATAATTAAAATTTTGGGGAAAATGGGTAAAGTTTATTTAAGGGTTGGGAGGGGGGGGAAAAATTTTTTGGGGGGGGAAAAAGTTGGGTGGGGGGAAAGGGGGGAATATTTTGTTAAAATTTAAAATATTTAATTTTAAAATTTTTTTGGAGTGTTTTAAAAAGTATATTAATTAAAGGAAATTTAATTAAAAATAATGTAAAAAAAAATAAAAAAAATTTTAAAAAAAAAAGGATTTTTTTTAAAAAAACAAAAAAAAAAATTTTTAATTTTTTAAAAAAAAAAAAAAAAAAAAAAATTTTATTTTTTTAAAAAAAAAAAAAAAATTTTAAAATAAAAAAAAAAAAATTTTATTTTTAAAAGGGGGAGTTTAAAACCCCCCAAAACCCCTTTTTTTAACCCCCCCAAAAAAAAAAAAAAAAAAACCCCAAACAAAAACCCCAACCCCCCCAAACCCCCACCCTTCCACCCCGCCCCCCCCCCAACCCTTTTGGAAAAGGAAAAATGAAAGTTTTTAAAAAACCCCAAGGGGAAGGGCCCAAAAAAAAGAACCTTGTGTTTTTTTTCAAAAAAAACTCCGGGAGGTTGGGTTTTCCTTTTTTTTTTGCTTTGTTTTTTCCCTTTTTTTTTTATTTTTTAGGGGGAATATGCGGCCTTTTTTTTAATTAATTAAACGGGTGACACTGGCGAAAAGTTTCATACGAAAAAGACCTGGAAGGCTGTGTTTTTAAAACTTTTTCCAACTGACCTGTAATTTACTGAGGATGAAGGGAATGACTTATTTTTGTCAAAAAAATACAGTATGAAAATAAACGACCTTTTTTAATTAAAAGGAAAGATTTAACAACCCCTAAAATCTTTTCTGGGGAGGGGTGTTCTGTACGGGCATGTAGTTTTCATTTCCACAGTTTTGGTGTAAATTAAAACTCTGGATGTATGTGCGTTCTGGACCATTTTCCATTGTCAGAGATGAAAATAAACGAAAAGCAAAACGAAAACACTGTAATGGTCTCCCCTGAAAATCGCACAAGAAAAATGAAGTGGTTTTGGCCTTTATTTCGAAGAGATGTTCTTATTTGGAACTGCAATGCTTTTTCTTGTTCCTTCAAGTTACTTTTTTTTTTAACCCCTTTTTTTGGCCCAAATTTCGAATGTGGCCCCTTGAAAATTTCTGTCGCGAAGCGATTGCAATGCTTGTGCATTGGGTTTTTTCATTCTTTAGCTAAAGATGAACAAGTTTCATGCCCGGGGTTTTTTTGCAATGGCCGAGAGAGGGAATGGGGGGGAAAAAGAGGGAAAGTTCCACTGTGAATGTGAAATTAAATCCCCCACTCCTTATACCCTAACAAAATTGCTGAATCTTCGAAGGTCCAGATGAAGCAAAAAATTTTAAAGGTTTTACTTTGAAAAACAATGCAAGATATTTTTTGAACACATCTAAGTCCTTTAGAAATGATATTATAGTCTTTTGATTAAAGAAAAAACCCTAAAGCTTCTCCAAAACGATTTAATGAAGAAAAATAAACCCAAATTTTCCCCCCCACCCCCACACAACCCTTCCCCCCCCCCCCCCCCCCCCCCCCCCCAACCCACCCCCACCACACCCCCACGCCCCAACATTTTAAACTGCCACATTTCCTCAAACTTGGGAAATTTGTTTAAAGAGAAAAAAAACCAAACCCAAATTTGCTTTAAACCTTGTGACCAAAAGAATTTGAACTATATTTTCAACATAATTTACGAAGTGGGCCCCAATTTCCACCAGAACAAAGCAGGGGCTGAGGCTTATCAAACAAGTATCACTTCGTAGAAGGTCTTTGCACTTTTTTAGACGAATAAAATAAAAACATGCGACATGTTGATTCTTTTGGGGCGTTAATGTTGGTAAGATAAATCCCTCCCATCTTTTTTTTTTACGACAACCGACAATGTCTCGTTTTTGGGTTTAAAAAACTAGAAATTTTTGTTTTGAAAGGTTTTTTCTTTATGGCCCCGGAAAAAATGATTTTGGTTTGAAACGTGTTTTTGAACCCCCAATCAACCAATAGAAAAGTGGAAGGTTTGAGGTTAAAAGTTTCCCCCTGAAGAAATTGACCCTTGTGGGGTTGATTGAAACCCCCTGAAGTAACTTCTTTCGGGCTATCATTTTCTCTGGGGAAGCCTTTGGGGAAAATTGGAATGAATCCTTCCTTCAAAAGCCAATAAACTTAACCTTTTTATGATTTTTCCCCCCCTCCCCTTCCCAACCAAAAATTTTTTCAGCTTTCATGGCCTTTCTAAAAAGCTACCCCCAACCCAAGGATAAGAAGATGGAATGGCTTTCACCCGCTTTAAATTGGCCCAAGACAACATGTGAAAGGAACCGCTTTATAAAATTTCAGCGTGGGTAGGAAAATCAAAAAATAAATAACACCAAACCCCCAAAAATTATCTTTTCTTTTTGGTGTTCTCCTTTATGAAATTTTGCCGCTTTTTCTGCAATTTTGAAATTTTTATGTTTTCACAAAACTTTTCTACACCAAAAAGGGGTTACAATCTGGCCAAAGTCAGATATCCAGACAAAGACATCCCCAGATACATTTAAGGACAAAGGCGACAGTCCCCCCCTTTTTATTGTATTTAAAAGGTAAACGGCCACCCATTTTTTTCCTTACTGAATCTTTTGAGGGGATTTGGGGGGTTAAATTTTTGGTGTTTTTTGGTTTTTTGTGGTGTTTGTTGGGGTGTTGGTGTTTTGGGCGCCCCCCGGTTCGGCCCCGTTGGGCGGAAAGGTAATTCTTCGGGGGAAAGGGCGGGGCCATTTTTTTTTCAAATGCAAAGTCGGGGATGCATAATATTTCATAAATAAAAAAAAGGTACCAAAGACGTGGAAAATTTGATTTTTGGGGAGTTTTTTGGTGGGGAGATTTATAGTTGACAAGAGGCAGGCAAAAAAAGCGTCGGCCAAAAATTGAAAAAAAACCGGGGCACCCCGTTTGTGTAATGTTTTTCGTCTGCGCTGCCCCCCCCACTGGTTCCTAAACCCCCCCCGGGCAACCTCATCCCCCCCCCCAGTTTTGCCCCCTTTTCCCTGCCTGTGGTGTTTTGTTTTGGGGGGGGATGTTGTTTTTTGCTGTTTCTGCTTGGGTGTTGTTTCTTGCGTTCTTTGTGGTGGTGGTGTGTGGGTGTTTTGTGTGTGTGTGTGGGTGGTTTGTGTGTGTGTGTTTGGGTGTGTGTGTGTGTGTGTGGTGTTTGTGTGTGTGTGTGTGTGTGTTGGGGGGGGGTGGTGTGTTTTTTTTGGGGGGGGGTGTGTGTGTGTGGTTTTTTGTGGTTGTGTGCTTTTTCCTTTTTTTTTTTTTCCCTTTTCCGTTGCAGAATTTTCATTGTTTTATCTATCTTCTTTTTATCTACTATTTTATTAGCTTTCTTTCTCTCTCTCTTCTCTCTCTCTCTTTTCTTCTCTCTCTCTTCTTCCCTCTTATTAAATATATATATTATATATATATATAAATTATTATTATATATATTATATATATATATGATAGATAGATAGTGATAGATAGATAGATAGATAGATAGATAGATATCTGTCACGTACCCCGCTATATCTATGTTAAACCCCCTATGTTTTTCTGTCTTTCTCTCTCTCTTTCTCTACCCCTCTCTCTCTCTCTCTCTCTCTCCTCTCTCTCTTCTTCTCTCTTTTCTGCCCCCCCCCCTCCCCCACCAACCCCCTGTCCACATTCATATACTGCGCCCAAAAGCTCAAGACTGTGTGTAAGAAGCACAAAGAAAAGCCCCAAAAAAACAAAAAATACCCCAAAACCCAAACACCCCTGAGTGGGGAAAGGGCCCCAATGAGAATCAAATTAATGGGCCCCACACAGAGAGAAAACCCAAAATGTTTTGGTCACCTTTTTAGCTGGGTAATATAATACGATTATTTCTTTAAGTACCAAGGTAGTACGTAGGTATGTTTTGTACATGGCAGGTGCAAAAGAGAATAAAACAAGTGGAAATGCTTGGGAGGAAGTTTACAGACGAGAGAGGAGAGAGGGAGAGAAGAGAGGAGAGAAAAGCGGGAAGAAAGAAAAGAGGGAGGGGGAGAAGAGAGGAGAGAGAGAGGAGATAAGAGGGAGAAGGAGAGGAGAGAGGGAGAGAGAGATAAGAGAGGGAGAGAGAGACGCAAACGAAATTTTTTTTACGAGGGGAATAGATTTGTTACAAAAAAACTTTTTTATCCAGCCCTCAAACATGAAAAAAAACCAAACAAACGAAAAAAAAAACAAAACAATTTCATTGCAAGAAAAAAAAAAAAAGCAAAGAAAGCCCAAAGAAACAATACCCAATGGAGAGAGAGAAAAAGGCAGAGAGGGGGACAGACAGACGCAGGGCAGAGAGGGAGATTTTTTTTAAAAAAAAACAAAAAGAAAACAAGATTGAATTGTTATGGGAAATAGCTCTAAAGCAAAATATGTAACAAAAAAGTTGGGGGGGAATGTCCCCGTAACAAAAACCTCTCCACACGCGGAGGCACAAAGAGGAGAGAGAGATAGAGATAGAGGAGGAAAGAGGAGAGAGAGAGGAAAAGGAGAGGGGGGAGATAGGAGGGGGAGAGAGAGAGAGGAGGAAAAAGGGAGAGGAGAGGAGAGAGAGAGAGAGAGAATTCAAATGAAAAACTTCTTTTTATTTCGAGGGTAATAAATAAAACATCCTGTGCTTTTTTTTTTCATTCAGTCTCCCCCCTTGGGATGTATCATAAGAAAAAAGTAAAAACCCCAAAACCTAACACCCACAGTAAAGAGGGGAAAAACAGAGACAGACAACAGGCGATACAGATAGAGAAAGTATCTAAGTGTTGAATTTTAGTTCGGTGATGTTTCCCCCGAATTTTACCATCCTCTTGTTATTTATTTGGGGAATTCCCGCCATTCTCCGCCCGTTGGTTTTTTTCCAAGTAAATCTACAATTGTTGTTCTTTTCAATTTATGTTTTTTGCGTGTATTGTTTTGTTTGGGTAGGCAGTAATACTTACTGTAAACACTAGGTGGGACAGGTATCCCTTTTGTTGGCTATTAGCCCTATGGCATTTTTCTCAAATAGACCCCCCCCCCCCCAAAAAAAAAAAAAAGCAGAAAAAAAGAGATAGATCCATTGATAAACCGCCTTTGTCTTTCACAAATTTTTGGCCTGATTGTTGGGGGGGGTTTTTTTTTCCCCCCACAGCGTTTTGTCCCATGGTTTCCCTTTGTTCACAGTTCGTTTTCCTTTAAGGTGTGCCACAACCGCTCCTGTGCAAAGGAGAATGGCACGACCCGTACATATTTCCTTCTTCCCCCCTCCCCCTCTCGTTCTCTTTTTTCTCCTCCTCTCTCTCTCTCTTCCCCCCTCCCCCCCCCCTCTTTTCTCCCCTCTCCTCTCTCTTCTCTCTCTTTTCCTTTTCCGCTTCCTCCGGCCTCCGCCAAACCCCCGGGGCCCTCTTTCGTCTGACAAATTCTCTCTTTTTTTGCTCTATTTTTTTTACCTTTTTCCCCCTTTTCCCTTTTTTTTTTTTTTTCTTTAAAATCGGGGTTTGCTTAACGCCCGGGGCCATAAATTTTGTTAAAAGGTGAACTTGGATTCAGTGAGGAAAAGATGTGGGTGGGGGATAAGGGGGGGAATTTTTTTTAAAAGGGGGATAAAGATAGCAAATATTTTCGTTGCTATAAATTTGAATGTTTGATATCGTGTATAAGCCCAAAAAAAGAAAAGAAAAAAGAAAAAATTAAAAAAAAAGGAAACCCCCCCAAAAAAACCCCAAAAAAAAAACCCCAAAAACCAAAAATAAAAACCCAAAATAAAACAAAACATAAAATACTTAAAACATACACCCCCCCGCAACCCCCGCCCCCACCCCCACACACCACAAAAAAAACAACCCTTTTTCCATCCCCCCTTCCTTTCGTCTGGCTCTCTGCTCCGCGCGCGCGTGCCGCTTCCCTTTTTCCCTCCCCCGGCCCCTTTCTCTACCCACCTTTTTTAATTTTGTTTCCGTTTCTTTTCTTTTTGCAATTTTCTTTACTTCCAGTTTTTCCAAAAATTTATTTTAAGCTTTTTAGTGCCCCCCTCCCTTTGGGTTTGTTTCCCTTTGCCGGGGGCCCTTTTCTTTCGTTTTGCACCTGCCCCCCCTTTTTAGACTTTTCGGGGAATTCTTTCCCATCTCCCTTGCATCCCCTTCTTTTCCCAAAAAATTTTTTTTACGGGGGCGGTTTCTTCTTTTTCGCCTTTCTTCCCCCCCTCCCAATTTAGGGTTTCGTTTCCTTTGCCAACCCATTTTTCCTTCTGGTTCGGGGTTTTAATTTACTGCCCTTTTTTCCCTTTATTGCTGTGTTCGTTGGGCTTTCCCTTTTGTTTTCCCCTTTCCTCCTTGGTTTGTCATCCCGTCTTTTTCCCCTGTTTGGTTTGTGTTGCCCCTTGTTTTTTCGTCTGTCTTTTGTCTGTCTCTTTCTTTTCCCTCCCCCCCCCCCTCTCTTCTCTCTTTTTTTCTGTTTTTCTTTCCTTTGCTCGACTTGTTCCTTGTTTTTCCCCCTCCCCTTTCCCCCCCTTTTAATCTTTTTGTCCCTTTCTTTTTTTTTTTTGTGCCCCCATCCCCTCCATAAAAAAAGCCCCTTCCCCCCCCCCCTCCCTGGCCCAATAAAAAGGGGCCCCCCGCCCTTTAGCATTCATTGGGGTTTCTAGTCTTTGGGCGTACGTCCTCTCGCCCGTCTTTTCCAAAAAAATTCTTTGGTTTTTTTTTTATTTTTTTTTTTCTTCAATTTTTCCCCCCCCCCCCCCTCCTTACCCCTTTCCCCTTCCCCCTCCTCTTCCCCCCCCCTTTTTTTTCTCTCCCCCCCCCCCCTCCTCTCCCCCAACCCCCACAAACCCCCCCTTCCCTCCCAACTTTTCAAACCCCCCCTCCCCAACCCAAACCCCCCCCACCACCCTCCCCCCCCCTAAATTCCCCACCACCTCCCCCCCAAACCCCCCCCCCCTTACCTTCCCCCCAACCCCAACCATTAAAAACCCCCAAATTTTTTACCCCCGCCAACCCCCCCCACCCCCCCACCCCATAAACCCCCTAAACCAACCACCCAAAACCAAAAAAAAACCCCAAAAAACCCCCAACCCCCAACCCCCACAAAACCCCAACCCCCCCCTAAAAAACCCCCCCAAAACCAAAAAAACCCCACAAAACATTTTTCCCCTTTTATTTTTCCAAAGGAAGAGAGAAGAGAGAGAGAGAGAGGAGAGGAGAGAGAGAGAGAGAGAGATGAGAGAGAGAGAGAGAGAGAGGACGCAAACGAAATTTATTTTTACGGGGGTAATAGATTAAGTTACAAAGACTTTTTTATCCAGCCCTCAACATAAAAAACCAAACAAACAAACGAAAAACAAAACAAAACAATGTTTCATTGCAAGAAAAACAAAAGCAAAGAATGTCAATGAATACACATACCCACATGGAGAGAGAGAAAGAGACAGAGAGACGGACAGACAGACAGACAGAGGCAGAGAGGGAGATTTTTCAAAAAAAACAAAAAGAAAACATAGATTGCATTGTTATGTGGAAATAGCTACTAATGCAA
>CM054141.1:54464864-54467364 GCA_028751875.1 Rapana venosa
CACCCCTCTCTCTCTCTGTCTCTCTCTCTTTCTCTCCCTCTGTCTCTCTGATCTGGGCTCTCCTGTTACTCCTCCCCCCCCCCTTCCCCCCCCCTTTGGGCGACCCATGACGCCAACCCTACGATGACCAGGACGCCGCAACTCTCCCCAAGCAAGTCCGGATGGTACAGCGCCGACGGGAATGGCGGAACCTCGGACATCAGTGACGGCATAGTCAACCGGACTCTGCTTTTCTAAGGCGATCCACTGACCTGGACAGGGCATTACTAGAGAGTATGACTTTGATGGTAGTGGTTGGGTGTTGTGTGGGTGTTTAGTGTTTTTTTCTGATCTCCTTGGGTCAACCAGGTTCGATCGTTCAAATTTCGGTTTAGAGGACCCAGTGACTCGACCTTACGAGCTGACCGCCAGGATACGCGTCAGAGTATCTCGTCCGCAGAGTGCCGTGGGGTGGTATGTCGTGACATCTGCCGGGTAAGGCCAGGGTCGGACTTCGCATCAGTGGGATGTTCCCAACCGGAACTGTTCTGTGCCGATCCACTCCGGGGTTACTTGAGGAGTATGACTTTGATGGTGAGTGGTTGGGGTGGTTGTGGGGTTTGGGTTTTTTTCGTGATCTGCCTGGGTCAATCCAGGGTTCGATCCCGTTCAAGGGATGTTTTCTCCTGGAGTTCACTCAGTGCAGACTCGACCTCTCCCCCCACGATTCTGGAGAGTATGAACTGAGGCTCCGATGTAAGCGTTTTTTTTGCAGACATCTTGCATGAGGTCAACCGGGTTCGATTCCGTTTTCTAAGGTGGTGTGTCTCCGGTGAACTAGTGCAGATCAATCCAGCACCGGGACTGGAGTAGACTCATTTAGTAGCTTGCATGGTGTTTGTTTCATATCCTTCGCAGGTCAATGTTCCTGATTCTTCGGTAAGGGCAGGTTTTTCTGGTTCCAAGTGAGATCACATCTTCCACAGCGAGGTGAGATTTGTACTGAGGCCACTTGCGAAACTTCGGAGCAGTGGTTGGCAGTGTGTTCGTTTTCGAAGAGTGCACGTGTTGCTTGTGGGAAGGTGGCTCAACCAGGCGCTAACGGGACGATTCAAAACCCAACCACTAGCTTCCCACATCCCCATAACTGATTTGATCTTTTAAGGTAACTTCGTGAACCGCTAGTGGTTATTTTCGTTAATGTATTTACTAGATCTGTATCACTCCCGATAATAGTCAGGCGGTGGACAGTCACAGCCTGCATGGTGTTGTTGTATCGTTGTCTACGCCAGCGGAGACTTCCCAACAATGGACAGAATTCAGTTAACGTGACGCACCCACCACCCCAAACCGACCTAGTCACATGGGCCCTTGAGGAAGCCGGAACCGGTGTTGTCCCTATTGTAAGTCAGGGCATGAACATCCGATTCGACGGTGACGATCCGAGCCTCAAGATTTGTTCATACCTGTTAACTACTGAGGAATTGGCTGCCTTTGTAGTTGTACGTGTTTTAACTGTGCGTCGAATGATTGTGTTGCACATGCGTTGCATCTAGGGCGAATCATGGATGTATGTGCCATGAGGACTTTGGAGGATGATGGAGTACGTGACTCGATCGTTACGACTCATGGATAACATCACCTCAATGGGTTGAGGGTCAGTGTGGTTCATTGGTGAGTCAGATCGATGATTATAACCTCGTACGGACGTAGATACTATGTGATGTATCGTGATCTCGTCTGTATGCGTGTGGATGTGGGGTGGTGGCTGAGACGCTGGGTCCCGGTGGACTGAGTACGCAGCTGGTTGGAGTGTGGCATGTGTTGAAGGTGGGGTGATCCCTACGGTGAGTGTATGGCATGATCTGGTGGACGATGACTGGACTCAATCGTCACCTGTGGTGTGTCGTGATTGTGTGATGCAGCTGTGTGTGGCCTATTGTGAGTGCAGTGGTATGATGGTGAGCGATGACTGATGATCATGAATGATGATGTGATGTGGTGGAATGATGATTGATGATGTGGTGGTGGTGTGGTGGTGGATGGTGGTGTGGATTGTGGTGGGTGGTGGTGGATGAGTGGTGTGTGGTGGGTGGTGGAGTGATGTGGTTGGATGGATGGTGAGTGTGAGATGATCATGATGATATGAGATGATCATGATGTGAGATGATGGTGGTTGTGGTGTGTGGTGTGGTGTGGTGGTCATGATGATGATAATAATGATGATGGTGGTGGTGGTGGTAAGATGATGTGTGATGGTGGTGAGTGGATGGTGGTGGTGGTGGGGGGGTGGTGGTGGTGGTGGGGGTGGTGGTGGGGGTAGGTGGTGTTGGCGGTGGTGGTGGGTGGGGTGGTGTGATGGTGGTGATGGTGGTGGTGGTGTGGTGAGATGGTATGTGGTGTGGTGGTGGTGGTGGTGGTGGTGTGTGGAGGTGGTGGTGGGTGGTGGTGTGTATAATGATGGTGGTGGTGGTGGTGGTCAGGATGGTGGTGGGGTGTGGTGGTGGTGAGTGGTGGTGTG
>CM054141.1:54473179-54495679 GCA_028751875.1 Rapana venosa
TCAAACCCACACCTTGGTCACGTCAGATCAGGAGTTTGAAACTTTTAACCACGAGGCTGTTCCACTCTTGCTATTGGATTGTATTCAGGGTTGCAAACTACAGTTTCAAAACGAATCATTCTCGGGTACATGACTGAGTGCAGAGGATGACAAAATTCCTTGTCAAACAGGAAAAGTCTAGTTTTTTTTTTAAAACCCAAACACAGAGAGACATCTGTCGGTTGTCGTAAAAATCTAGATGGATGATATGCTATCACCAGTACATTTAACGTCTAAAGAGTGAAATGTGCAGCAATGTTTTTATCTACTTCAGTCTGTAATGTGCAAAGACCTTCCTACTGATAGTGATACTTGTTTGATAAGCTCTCAGCCCCTGCTTGTTCTGTGTGGGAGAATTGGCACTTCGTAAATTATTGTTGTCATTATAGTTCAATTCTTTTGTCACAAGGTTTAAGCTATTTGTGTTCTGTGTTTTTTTCTCTTTAAACAAGATTTCCAAGTTTGAAGGAAATGTGGCAGATTAAAGTTGGGGCGTGGTGGTGGTGGTGGTGTTGGTGGTGTTGGGGGGGGGGGGGGGGAGGGAGTGTGTGTGTGGGGGGGGAGGGGTCTGATTTTCTTCATTAATCGTTGGAGAAGCTTTGATGGTTTCTTAATCTTAAGACTATAACTATCATTTCTGACGGACTTAGATGTGCTTCGAAATATCTTGACATGGTTTTCAAAGTAAAACCATTCATTTATGCTTCATCTGTGACACTATCGACAGATGTCAGTCAGGTTGTTACGGGTTAAGGAGTGGAGGGATTTATTTCATATTGATAGTGGAGCTTTCCCTCTTTCCTTCCTCCTTCCCTCTCTCGGCCATTGCACGCAACCCCGGGCAGGTAACTTTTTCAGTCTGCTTAGCTGAAGAATGAACCAATGCACAGTATTGCAATCGCTGACAGCAAATTTTAAGAGGCCACACTCGTATTTTAGCCAAAAAGGGTTAAAAAAAAAAGAAGAAAGAAAGTAACTTGAAGGAACAAGAAGAAAGACATTGCAGTTCACAAGGAAGGAATAAACTCTTCGTAATAAAGGCGTAAATACTTCAGTTTTTTGCTCAGCGATTTTTTTTTTTTATTGGAGACCATTATAATAGCTTTCAGTTTTTGCGCATTGTTTATTGTCATATCTGACATAAGGAAAATGGTAGCAAAACGCACATACATCCAGAGATTAACTTACACCAAAACTGTGGAAATGAAAACTACATGTCCGTACAGAACACCCTCACCAGCAAAGATTTAGTGGCTGTCTCTATCTTTCCTTTAATATAAAAAAGTGGTTGCTTATTTCATACTGTATTTCTTTTGACAGAGTAGTCATTCCCTTCATCCTCAGTAAGTTACAGGTAAAGTTGGGGAAAAGCTTAAGCGCAACCTTCCAGGTCTTTTTCGTACGTAGCTTTCGCCAGAAGTTACCTGTTTGTAGCTGTTCTAAAAATAATCAGGCCGCATATTGCACGCGCTTAATACTTATAAAGGGAAAAAAGATCAAATGCGAAGAAGCAAAAAGAGCGTCGTCTAACTTCCACCAAAGAAAACGGAGTACGGAGACCTCACAACTACTGTGTTAAAAATTTTTCTTCTCGCTCGCTGGTTCTTACAGCTGACACTTGAGTGCTCAACGAGCAGAATTGGCAGTAATGAGTGTTAAGTTTGTGTACGTTTTGCAATCAGCGTCGGGCGGGCCCTTAGTAATATGACAGTTTTTCTTGTCATTACTTTTCTTGTTTGCGGATTAGAAGGCACATGTAGGGGGTGAACGTTTCTAGAAATTCTGTACTGTGTGTGTTGTGTGTGTGTGGTGTGTAGTGGTGGCGATATAACCATATATTTGTGATATATATATATATATAAAATTAATTTTTCATTCCTTTCGCAAACACAATTTTATAACATCACATCCCCCCTCTCCCTCTTTCTTTCCATCTATCTATCTATCTATCTATCTATCTATCTATCTATCTATCTATCTATCTATCTATCTATCTATCTATCTATCTATCTATCTATCTATCTATCTATCTATCTATCCGTCTATCTATCTCTCTATCTATCTCTCTATCTATCTATCTATTATCTCTCTCTATCTATCTATCTTTTATCTATCCATCTATCTATGATCTGTCTCTATCTATTTATCTATATATCTATCCATCTATCTATTATCTATCTATCTATCTATTTATCTATCTATCTCTATCATTTATCTCTCTATCTCTCTCTCTATCTATCTATCTCTATCTGGGAGACGGGATAGCCTAGTGGTTAGAACTTTGCGCTCGCAATCTGACGACCCGGGTTCGATTCCCGTTCGAGGGGATATTTTCCCCTGGAGTTAACATCAGTGCAGACTCCACTCTCCCCAAAAGTCCTTCGTATTAGACTATAAACCGAGGTACCGTGTGCGAACGCACGCAGAACATCTTGCGCACACGTTAAATCGTGTTCCGCTTTTCGTAAGAGTAGGCCATTGTGTGCCGGTGGGATAGATGACAGAATTTACAAAAAACCGCATACACACGGGGATTGGATGTAAAAAAGCACATGAGTTCTTATTCCATTATCCTCGATATAAAGAAATTTTTTTAAAACCCAACTCTCTCTCCCCCCTCCATCTATCTATCCATCCACTATCTATCTATCTATCTATCTATCTATCTATCTATCTATCTATCTATCTATCTATCTATCTATCTATCTATCTATCTATCTATCTATCTATCTATCTATCTATCTATCTATCTATCTATCTGTGTGTGCGCGCTTTTTTCTCTCTTGTTTCTCTTGTTTTTTTAAATTTTTGTTGTTTGTTTGTCTGGTTTCTGTCGTTGTTGTTGTTGTTGTTGTCGTTGTTGTTGTTTTCTTGCTATTTTTTCTATAATGATGTTATCCCTGATCAGGGCGGGGAATGAATAATTCAATTTTAATGCTATTTACTTTTGTATCGAGAATAACAGAATAAGCACTCGTGAGCTTTTTTTGTGTGTATGCAGTTTTGTAAAAAAAATTTTTGCTGTTCCCATCAGCACACAATGGCCTACTCTTCAGAAGAAAACACACGTGAGTTCTTATTCGTTATTCTAGAAAGAAAAAGAACTTGATATGATGTGATTTTGGTTTGATCTTTCCACAAATAATAATAACAATAATAATAATAATAATAATAATAATAAACACCATTGATTACTTTTAACCAAACCTCTAAGAAGATCTTTAAAACCCGAAGTTTTCTCACAATTGCAGTTTGATGTGTCGCTGAAAGTGGCGGAGTGAACACAAGTTTTATTCCTCAGTCAGGGTTGATCCCAAAAGCCGTTGGCACATTTGTCTGATCAGGTATTAGGATAGAGATTACCTGGGGATTAGTCGACTTCAACACGTCCCCTTCAGGCTTAACCAGCCTCTGTGACTGCATGTCTGTCTGTGTGTGTGTGCATGGTGGGGTGTGGTGTTTGTGTGTGTGTGTTGTGTTGTGTGTGTGTGTGTTTTGTTGTTTTGTTTGTGTTTTTTGTGTGGGGTGTGTGTGCTTTGTTGTGTTGTTTTGGGTTTTTGTGTGTGTGTTTTTTGGTGTGTGTGGGGTGTGTTTGTGTGTGTGTTTTGTGTGCGTGTTTGTGTGTGTGTGTGTTTGTGTGTGCGTGTTGTGTGTGGTGTGTGTGTGTGTGTCCTCACTCTCTCCGTCTCTGTCAATACCTCCTCTCTTTATGTTTGTCTGTCTCTCTGTCTGCCTGTCTGTCCATCTGTCTGTCTGCCTGTCTCTGTCTTTCTCTACCCGTTCTCTCTGTACCTATCTCGCTGTCTCTTTGTCTCTGTCTGTATCTCCATCTGTCTGTCTGTCAGTCTATTTGTCTGTCTGTCTGTCTGTTTCTCTCTCTCAATAGTTGATAGTCCCTAATCAGGGCAAGGGCCGGATGAAAACAAAGTACGCGTATGCTTATTGTGTTACCTTTGAAAAAAAAAGATAAATGAATGAATGAATGAATGAATGAATGAATTCTCTCTCTCTCTCCCCTCTCTCTCGTCCCCCTCCTCCTCTCTCATCTCTCTCCCCCTTTTCTCTCTCTCTCTCTTTCTCTCCTCTCTCTCTCTCCCCGATGTGCAGGCTTGGTGACGTAAACGGATTTTAGTGGTTAAGGGTAAAGGAGCTAGCTAGCTGAGAGTGACACTGGACAAAGGGGTAGGGTGAGAAAGAAGAGAAAAGAGAGAGAGGGGAGGAAGAGAGAAGAGAGAAAAGAGAGAGAGAGAGAGAGAGGGGAGAGAGGAGAGATCAAAAACTTTATAGCCTGCAATGTCAAAATATGTGATTCGATCTTCTAAAAGGACTGGTGATAGCTGACGGGCTTAAACTGAAAGCGAGGGGTGGTTTAACCCCCCCCCCCCCCCTTCCACATACACACACACAAACACACAAAACACACACACACACACAAAACACACACACACACACACACACACACACACACACACACACACACACAAACCCCACACACACACACACACACACAATGCAAACCAGGTAAAGAACAGGAATTTTTTTTTAAATTAAAAAAGCAAGAAATAATTCGACGAACGAGTTGACTTACTGGTTAGTAATTTTATTAACTGAGTAACTTCTACATCAATCAAACAAGCCGCCAGCTGATCGAGCTAGTAAGCAAGCAAGCAAGCAAGCAGGCAGGCAGGCAGGCAGACAGGCCAAAACTCAAGCACGTCCGTATGCACGCAACCAAGCAACTAGTCATCCAACCAACCAACCAATCAACCAACCAGTTATCCATCCATCTATCCAACCAACCCACCAACCATCCAACCAACCAACCAACCACCCAACCAACCAACCAACCAGCCAACCAACCAACCATGCGCTCAAGTAAATCCAGATTTCTAGATTTGACTTCTTAGCAATCATCGTTCAATTCCAACACACAGTAATTCTTTTCTATTCAACGTAATGTTAATTTCGTCTCGGAATCTTAACGCTCTCGTCAATATACCCCACATGATATATAGTGGGTTTTTTAGGACCCTCTACGGAACATAAGATAAATCTATATAGCGGCGAGTATATGGTGGATCGGTGGTCTAGAGGTAACGCGCCTGTCTAGAAAGCGAAAAGTCCGGGTCGCAAGTGTGCGGCGGTTCGAATCCCGTTTGGACCCGAAACTTTTCCCCCATCCATTAGACCATGAGTGGTGGTCTGGGCGCTAGTCTTTCGGATGAGACGATAAACCGAGGTCCCGTGTGTTACTCATAATTATTTAGCGCACGTAAAAGAACCCACGGCAACAAGAGAGAAGCAGAAGAGGAAGAAGAAGAAGAAGAAGAAGAAGAAGAACAACAACAACATCAAGAACAACAACAAGAACAACAACATTAACAGCATTATCATCAAAATCCCAGTCTAACTCAGGAAGGTGTCAAAGAGTCACCCCATTCTATCTTTTTACTCAATCCCTTTCTTTACTAATCCACTTCCTTCCTCTGTCTTTCATTCTTTTCTCAGTGTTGAACTTGTAACACGCAAATTCAACATGTATGGATGTCCCCCCTCCCCCCCTCCACTTCACCACCCTTTCTCTCCCCCCCCTCCCCCCACCAAATCATCGTTAACTTTCATCCACAAGAGCGAACATGCAAGTATAAAAAAGCACCCCACGCACGCACGCACACACGCACGCCGCGCGCCACACACACACACAGACACACACACACACACACACACACACACACACAAGAGCACCTGCGCGCGCTTGCGCTTGTTTTGACGACTTTTAAGCCTAAATTAAAAGAAGAAAACACACACACACACACACAGATATTAAAACCCCACACATACACATTATAAAATAATAATAACAATTTGACTTGACTTGACTTTTGAAATTCACACACATACACACACACAAAACACACGCACACAACACAAAACCCACCCACCCACCACACACACACACACACACCCACCCAACCACCCACCCACCCACTCACACACAAAACACACTCAAACACACACACACACCACACACACACTCACACACACACAAAGCACACTCACACACACACACACATACAACACAACACACACACAACACACACACACACCACACACACACACACACATACAACACAACACACACAAAATCACAACCCACCCACCCACCCACCCACACACCCACCCACCCACCCACCCACAACACACACCCACACCACCCACAAAACCCACCCACACCCACCCACAACACAAAACACAAACACAACACACATACAACAACAACACACAACACACACACCCCCACCCACCCACCCACACCCACCCACCACACACACCACACACACACACACACACACACACAAAACACACACACACACACACACACACACCACCACAACCACACACACACAACACACACACCACACACACACACACACACACACACACCACACACACACACAACACACCACACACACCCCCACACACACACACACACACACCACCCACACACCCACCCACACACTTACACACACTCACACACACACCATAACCAAATACAACACAACACCCCCCCCCCCCCCCACACACACACACACACCACCCACACACCACACCCACCCACACACACTCACACACACTCACAAAACACACACACAACAACACAAACACACAAACCACCCCACACACACCCACCCACACATACCCACCCCCCCCACCCCCACACACACACACCACCCACACACACAACACCCACAACACACACCAAACACCCCCACCCCCAACACCCCCCCTCCACACACCACACACTCACACCCACCCACCCACAACCCACCCACCCACCCACCCCACACACACAACCACAAAACACACACACACACACACCCCACACCACCACACACACACACACACACACACACACACACACACACACACACACCACAACACACACCTACCTGAGGTCTGGAAGTGGAAGGGTCAGGGGCAGTGAAGTCTTCTCTGGAACTGGCCGTGGTCGGCCTTGACCCTGCTGTCGTCGACCTTGATGACGTCATGATGACGAACTATTACCCTTCCCCCCAGGAATGACGTGATTGCACTTTTCTGGACGACTTTTGTTTTGGAATGTTTGACTATGAATTCAAGCTGGGGCTTTACATCAACACCCCTGTCCGTGAGTTTATGGTCTGTTGTATCAACACGATGGCGTTAGGGGTCTTTTTGTTCATCAGTGATTGTGTGTTGAAATTCTGTTGCCAAACTGCTGACATTTTTTGTGTGGAAAAAGGAAACAAATTAATGATTGGATAAGCTAAACTCTACCCCTCCCCCCTTCCCCATCAAATCGAATGAGAAGAGAAGTAAAAAAGACAAAAGAATAAACGAACACCCCCAAATTCGACTGAATAGAGAAATTAAAAGAATATGAAAAATAAATGAATAAACATATCAATACATAACCAAATGAATGAAATGAATCGATAAATAAATAAATAAATCACAATATCTCTAGCCTAACCACCACAAAATTATATGACAGCTTTATTTAAACCTTGCATGTTTCCATATACTGTTATTTTATAATAGAAAAAAACAAGACTCCTGAAAAAAAGAACAATTTTTTTTCCCCTTGATATGTAAACTGGAACACTCAAAATATCCTTGACTTTACCATTTTAAAAAGTTTTAATGTAGATTTACTTTCTCCTTTTCTAGAGAAAGAAAAAAAACTGTCCAGTATACATCCTTCCTTAATTTGGACATTTTTGGCCTGTACACTATAAAGGAAAAAGGTAAAGGAGTCCCATAACCTATAAGGTCGTAGGGGAGCGAGGCGTCAGAGACCTCACTTCTCTAGGGCCAGCATATTGAGGGCGGCGCCCATCTCCTCTCCCTCGCTGCTTTACCTTCCCTGACCCTAAAGAGGGCAGGTACCCATTTACAGCTGGGTGAACTGGGGGAACTGTACTGAAGCCAAGGCGCGCAAACGGTCACCCATCCAACTGGTAACCACGCTCGACGCTGCTTAACTTGGCTGGGGGAAAGCGAGTGCTCCGACCACTGAGCTATCCCGTCCCCTATACCATTACACTATACCATTTCAAAATCACTATCTCCTTTTCTTTTAAAAACATTTTAAAAATAGATTTTCTTTCACTCTTTAGGAAACAAAAAACAGCCCAACTTTTTTTTCTTTCTATCTATCTATCTATCTATCTATCTATCTATCTATCTATCTATCTATCTATCTATCTATCTATCTATCTATCTATCTATCTATATATATATACATCCTTGCTTGGTTTGGACATTAATTTCTGTCCCTGCACATCTATACCCTTTCAAAAAATCACTGTATAGTCAACCTTTCCCCAACACAAACCCACCACACTTTTTAACTTTCACGTTACAACTACACAAAATCCACCAAACCAGTAATACCACTGTCTCTCCTCTTTTTTTGGCCTCCCTCACCACGTACACAGACATTCACATTGGTGTAGAAGTCTAAGCTCACAGGATCGATACGTGAAGTTAAAACACTTTCTCTGTGGATTTTTCTCTCAGCCGTTGGAAGAGCTCACGGGGTCTTTGTTTCGCTCATTGATTGATCCAGGTCTCTTCTGCTTCGCTCTGGAATCCCAGGACTCGGTCATGGTGGTGCTGGTCTCCCCTGGGTCCAGTGGAGGCTGGCATTTCTGCAACACACCGTGGTATAAAAACAAAAAAAAGTGTTGTTGGGAAAGGGAGTTAAGTGAAGCGAATGCTCGTAATATGGGTTACGCGTGTGTGTGTGGTTATTAGTATGGTGTGTGTGTGTGTGTGTGTGTGTGTGTGTGTGTGTGTGTGTGTGTGTGTGTGTGTGTGTGTGTGTGTGTGGAGAGATTGGGGTTGGGTGTGTGTGTGTGTGTGTTGTGTGTGTGTGGAGGCGGCGGGGGGGGGGGGGGGGGGGGGGGGGGGGGGGGGGGAGGGGCGGTGTGTGTGTGTGTGTGTGTATGTGTGTGGGGTGGTGGTGTTGGTGTGCGTGTGTGTGAGGGGGGGGGGTGTTGTGTGTGGATGTGTGTGTGTTTCGGGGGGGGGGGGGGGATGTACGAGGGGGGGGGGGTGAAGTAAGTTTGCGTTTGTGTGTGTGAAGGAGAGAGAGAGAGTGTGTGTGTGTGAGGGAGGGAGAGAGAGAGAGAGAGAGAGAGAGAGAGAGAGAGAGAGACAGAGACAGAGACAGAGACAGAGTGTGTGTGCGTGTGTGTGTGTGTGTTTTGAAAGGGAGAGAGAGTGTGTGTGTGTGTGGAGAGAAAAAGAGGAAGACATATAGAGACAGACAGAATTTGATGAGCATATGAAAGCAAACAAGTAAATAAACGTATAAATCGATGAAAAAGATTTTTAATTAACCGAAACGCAGAATCCATTCAGCTGATTTCAGATGCTGAAAATTTCCTTTTATCAAAATCAACGAACAAATACGATCGAACATACAAATACACAACATGACTAATCCTTTTTTTTTTTTTTAAAGCACATCAAATTTTTAGAGGTAATTTGAAAAAAACACTATGATATTGCTAAATCTGATACTTTAAACCTTTTAAAAGGTAATATACCACCTGAATGAGTAGAGATAAGCACATTAAAAATATTCTGCTGTCATAAAAAATGCCTATCTCCACTCATCCAAAAAACGTTATGGCTTTATATTTAGCAAAATTGTCTAAATCCCTACTAAAAAGTAACATGATAAGATAAACATTAATTTCTAGAAATAAGATTTAGTGCAAAATGATCATTTAAAAAACATTATCACAATTAAAGAATTGTTTTAACACAATCTCTATTTCTCTATCTATTGAGTTGTATGAATTGTGTTACAAGTTTTGACCATTATTGCCAAATTATGACTTAAACAACAGAAATCATTGAACAGACTCAGAGACGATTCTCCAATGATTTATTTCAGATTTGATTTAGTCTAAGTTAAAATAAAATAATTGAATTTGATTCATAAACCAATTTCACAATGTGAATGACGGTCTCAATTTAAAAAAAAAATCACAAAAGTAGAATTCATGCAACTAAACAGATAGAAAAGCTGCGTACATTTAAAAAAAAAAGAAAATCATTGAAATTCGGGTGTTTTTTTTTTCTCTTTATCTCTTTCAAATTATGACAAACACTTCTTTTATCTGGACGATCTTGCTAAATAAAGTTAATGCACTGAAAAACAGAAACACACACACACACACACGCACACACACACATACATACACACACACACACACACACAACACACACACACACACACACACACACACCCCACACACACACAACACACACACACACTAAGGATGTCAGCCAAAGTTACTGTTTATTTCACGTGGCTTTTACACATGTATTTTTTTTTACTTGCACCGTCTCTTATTCCATTTTGTTTGTTTGTTGTTTTTGATTCCACATCACCCTCCTCTATCCTCTTTTCTCTTTTCTCGGCTTATCCAGTTAAGAAAGAGAAACAAACAGAAACAGTTACAGACAGACACAAAAGAATAGACCGAAAAAAACTCGAAAGGGGGGGGGGGGGAGTGAGAGAGAGAGAGAGAGAGAGAGAGAGAGAGAGAGAGAGAGAGAGAAGGACAGACAGACAGACAGACATACAGACAGACAGACAGGGACAGAGACAGACAGATATAGACAGAGACAGACAGATATGCAGAGAGAGAGAGAGAGAGAGAGAGAGAGAGAGAGAGAGAGAGAGAGAGAGAGAGAGAGAGAGAGAGAGAGAGAGAGAAAAGAGAGAGAGAGAGAGGAGAGAGACAGACAGACAGACAGACAGACAGACAGAGACACACACACATACAAACAGACATATAGGCACAGAGAGTGAGAGACAAACATACATATAGGCACAGACAGAGAGAGAGAGAGAGAGAGAGAGAGAGAGAGAGAGAGAGACACACACAAACAGACAGACAGAAACAGAAACAGAGAAAGAGAGAGATAGAGACACACAGAGAGACACAGACATACACAAACAGACAAACAAACAGAAAAAACCCACACAGACAGATGAACAGATACGAGTACGAAACAAAGGAAAATCAGAGACACACACAGACACAGACATCAAAAGAAACATAAGCTCAAAAACACAATACCAGATCTATGTCGACATCAAAGAACTCCCTTCCATTAAGACAGAAAACTCACAGGAACCTAGTAACCCGCGAACCACTACAACAACAGCAACAAAAACACCAACAAAAAGAAAAACCTATTCACTTCGACATAACACACACAAGCAGACAGGCAGGCAGACAGGCAGACAGGCAGGCAGGCAGACATACACTCCGTGCGAACGCGTGCACACGCGCTGACCATATCTGTGTCGTTGGAACTCATAGACTGAGGAATACAAAGAGGGGGAAAGAAGTTCTGAACAGGAGTCTCTAATCCTTCTGCACATTTAATCCTTCGCCCGGTGTCACCCTTCATAAACGACACCCCCTACCTTTAAAGTTACCCTAGGGGGGGTTGATTTCTTGTACACATTCATTTTTTTGAAAAACTCACACAAGTGTTAATGGTTCAAAGTTTTAAAATTGGGGGAGAGACAGGGGGAAAAAGTCATCCTAACCAAATGAGTAAAGAAGGAAGGAAGGAATTGGAACCCGGAAGAAAGGAAGGAAGGAAAGAAAGAAAGGAAAAGAAAAAAAGGAAAAGAAAAAAGAAGGAAAGGAAAGAAAGAAAAGAAAAAGAATGAAAGAAAACATATGAGCAAATATGTTTTCGGATGCATGATTATTTTTCGTATAAGAACAAAGTCCTTCACAGAGTTTTGTCACAGACAACTCACTTGTTGCCATGAGTACTAGCAGCAACACAAAATGTACATTTTATATTCGATCTGTGTATCGTCTTCTCTGAAAGAATGTTGTGCAAACCGCTACTCCAAACAACACCCCCCCAAAAAAACCCCAAAACAACCCCAACAACAACAACAACAACCCAACAACAACAAACCACCCCCCAAAAAAAACAACAACCCCAAAACCCCCCCAAATCCAACAACAACAACCCTCCCCCAAAAAACAACAACAACCAAAAACCCACCCCAAAACACACACACACAACAGCAGAAAAACACAAAAACCAAACAACAAAACCCCAGATCCCATCTTAAAGATACAATACGCCAAAAATTCAAACAATTAAATAGCAAATAACAAACAAACAAACCACAATGATACCAACAAAACAACAAATGTAATGCCCACACAGAAACCAGCAAAACAAGAGGCAAAATGCAGAAGAAAAAGAAAATGTGAGTTCCAAATTGTTCACACAAGGAAAAGGTGACATATATATGTACATACACACATATATATATATACATACACACATATATATACATACACATATATATACACATATATATATACATACACATATATATACATAATATTATATATACATAAGTGACAGACTCTGTTTGTGAAAGCGTACATGAGGGAGCTAGAATGGTATTGATGTGTATTGTGTTATCTAATGTTATGTTGCGTAGTGTTGACAATGGCAATGGCAATGACAAATTCTTTTATTTCGAGGATAATGAATAAGCATCCATGTGCTTTTTTACACCCAGTCCCACCCTTAGGGATATATAAGACACACACACACACACACACACACACACACACACACACACACACACACACACACACACAACACACACACAACACACACACACACACACAAAACACACACACACAGAGAGAGAGAGAGAGAGAGAGATGACGAGAGAGAGAGAGAGAGAGGAGTGTGTGTGTGTGTGTTGTGTGTGTGTGATTATTGTGTGTGTGTGTGTGTGTGTGTGTGGTGTGTGTGTGTGTGTGTGTGTGTGTGTTGTGTGTGTTGGGTTGGAATTGAAACCTAAGACTGTGTTCGAGTTTTTTGTCCACCTGCTGGACTAGACGCTCAGTCCACTTTCCCAATCAGACTGGGGAGAAAGGGAGAGACGAACCTCACGTCTTCAACACCGGCAGACGAGCGTCTGAACCATTGTGCGTGGCGTTGTGCGTGTTTTTAAAAAAAAAAAAATTGTATTGCCATTGTTATTATTGTTATTATTATTATTATTATTATTGGAATAGTATTGCCAATATTGTTATTTGAATAGTATTGCCAATATTGTTATTGGAATAGTATTGCCAATATTGTTATTTGAATAGTATTGCCAATATTGTTATTTGAATAGTATTGCCAATATTGTTATTTGAATAGTATTGACAATATTGTTATTTGAATAGCATTGCCAATATTGTTATTTGAATAGTATTGCCAATATTGTTATTTGAATAGCATTGCCAATATTGTTATTTGAATAGTATTGCCAATATTGTTATTTGAATAGCATTGCCAATATTGTATTGTACTGTATTGTACTGAGAGATAGATTTATGGCCACGGAATCAATACAAGGAGAGCGGTACAAATTTGAAGCCGAAGAATTGGCCTAGGTTGTATACAATGCAATAACAATGCAATACAATACAATGCAATACAATACAAGATAATACAAGACAAAACAGTACAATACACTAGACTGTTGAGTCTTCCGCGATTGATGGCGGCAATAAGTATTGTACTGTATTGCACTGTTTTGTCTTCTATTGTCTTGTCTTGTATTATATTATATTGTATTGTATTTCATTGTATTGTATTGCATCTTATTGCATTGTATCGTATTGCATCGTATTGCATCGCATTGTGTTGTATTGCATTGTGTTGCATTGTATTGTAATGTATTGTACTGCATTGCATTGCATTGCATTGTATTGTATTGCATTGCATTGTACTGCATTGCATTGTATTGTATTGCATCGTATTGCATCGCATTGTGTTGTATTGCATTGTGTTGCATTGTATTGTAATGTATTGTACTGCATTGCATTGCATTGCATTGTATTGTATTGCATTGCATTGTACTGCATTGCATTGTATTGTATTGCATTGTATTGCATCGCATTGTGTTGTATTGCATTGTGTTGTATTGTATTGCATTGTGTTGTATTGCATTGTGTTGTATTGTATTGCATTGTGTTGTATTGAATTGCTTTGTATTGCATTGTATTGCATTGCATTCTATTGCATTGCATTGTATTGCATCGCATTGTGTTGTGTTGCATTGTATTGCATTGCATAGTATTGTATTGTATTGTATTGTATTGTATAGTATTGTATTGTATTGTATACAGCTTAGTCAGGTCAATATTTCTACGTCACATTTGTACGGCTGTCCCTGTATTGACTGCATCACCATGAAGCTATCTCTCAGGTTTCGCGGATGGGAGAAAAGTTTTGTTTCAAAAAGGAATCAAACCATTGACTCACTTACTTTCGAGAAGAGCGCACGTGCGTGCGTGCGTGTGTGCGTGCGTGCGTGTGTGTGTAGGCGTGTTCGTGTGTCAAAGTCAAAGTCAAAGTCACAATGTGTGTGTGTGTGTGTGTGTTGTTCGATGTGTGTGGTTGGTGTGTGTGTTTTTCCTTTACTCAGGTCCGTGTGTATACAGTTTTGTAAATTTTGTCGAGAGTGAGTGTGTGTGTGTGTGTGTTGTGTGTGTTGTGTGTGTGTGGTGTGTGTGTGTGTGTGTGTGTGTGTTTGTGTGTGTGTGTGTGTATGTGTTCTGTATGTCTGTTTCACTGCTCTGCATTACTCTGTCCTTCCTAACTTACTTCCTTCCTTCATTCTTCCTTTTCCCTCAAGTCCTTCATCCATCAGTTCCTTCTTTCAATTCTTTCTCACCTACTTATCTTTTCTTTTCTTTTTCTGTTTCAAATTTCTCTTTCTTGTCAGATCTTTAACCAGCACTAAATCTATGGAAGCAAAGGAGAGATCAAAACAACTGTTGGGGGCCCATCCATGCCCAAACTGTTGTCCTTTATTGAGGTAAACTTATTGCCAAATCCTGCATACAAACATGGTTACGCTATAAAAAAAAAATTGTTTTTAAATGGAGATTGTCCGTCCTGATCCATGACAAGCTCTTACATAACAACTTGTAACTCTCCTCTAAAAAGGAGAAACAAAAAGAATCCTCTGAAGTCGGATTCTGGCTGCCTACATGGCACGATCCTAGAAGACAGTCAAAATCACCCAAGCCTTTCACCCAGCCTGTACATTATAGCCAGACAGTGATTCCCAGTTAAGGAGATAAAAGAGTCACAGCGTATATTGTGGACAGGAAACTGGTGAACGTGTACGTAACGACAACAACAAAAATAATTTTGTCCATGGGGCACATTTTTCTGGCAGGGAAGAGAACCAAAAAAAATGAGCACAGCCCCCCCACTGGCCTCCAGCCCAGAAAGTGCAGAGCAAGAAAAAGAGCAGCGAGCAAGCGAGCCAGCCAGCAGTGCCGAGAAGTGCAGTGAGTGGTATGGTGGGTAGCTATCCTACCTACCCACCTACCTTCGCTGTTTGACAGATCTGTGCATGTCTACACAACAACAAACAACAACAACAACAACAACAAACTACAACAGTTGGACTGCATGCACTTGTCTCTACAACAACAGTACTGCTTACAGCAGTTGCTGTGTGTTGGTTGCTGTGGGTTGGAAGACTTGAGGAAGGGGGGGGGGGGGGGGGGGTGCGTGTAACACCGAACTAATTATGCTGTTACTGATAACTGCGTGTATGATTTAAGTTTTTCAAACTCCTCCACATCTACGAGCTGGAATGCAGCTAGCTTAATGGGTGTGTGTGTGTGGGGGGGGGGGGGGGGGGGGGGGGGGGGGGGGGGGGGTTGGAGGGGAAAGGGTTTGCATACACAAAATCTCACCATAAAGTGAACCTTTTCTTTTTTCCCTTTATTTTATTCTATTCTTTTATTTCGAGGATAATGGAATGAGCACCCATGTGCTTTTATTAAAATTAAAATCCAGTCCCCTGTGTATATGCAGTTTCGTAAAATTTTGTCATCCATTCCCACCGGCACACAATGGCCTACTCTTCCGAAGAGCGGAACGGGTTTTAACGTGTGCGCAAGATGTTCTGCGTGCGTTCGCACACGGGGCCTCGGTTTATAGTCTTTTCCGAAGGACTTAAGCCGAGAAACGAATAAAACAACAACACAGAAAACAAAAGAAAAGACCTATAAAAACCAACAACAAAACCTGATCATGTAGGCAGCCGTACTCCCATCTTCACAGAAACTTAGCCTCCTTTTACATTCAGGATCTAAAAAAACTCATTTGTTCTGGTAAGCTAAAGAGCTTGTCACGGGTGAAGGCAATCTTCGCAGTAACAAATTTTGAAAACAACATAACACCGCGTTAATTTTAAGGTAGGTAGGTAGGTAAACAGTCCTGGGCTTTTAGCTTACATCGATAACTGACCATTACCAAGCCTTTGGCCTGCACCAAAACGTCAGCAGAGTGACCAGAGCATTTGTCTTGCTGACCAGTCGGGCCTCTTAGCTTACAACCCTCACCTTCACCCCCACCCTTACCTTCACCCACCCACCCAAGTCAAACCTCTCCTGGCTAATCGCCTGGAACGTTACTAAAGCTTCTGACCACTCAGCCCTGGCTGCAATATGATTATGTCCCCGTGTGTGTGTGTGTAGTGTGTGTGTGTAGTGTGTGTGTAGTGTGTAGTGTGTGTGGTGTGTGTGTAGTGTGTGTGTAGTGTGTGTGTGAAGGGGGTGGTGTGGTGGCAGGGTGTGTGTGTAGTGTGTGTGTGTAGTGTGTGTGTAGTGTGTGTGTATAGTGTGTGTGTGTGTGTTGTGTGTTTAAATTTTTATTTATTTTATTTATCTATTTATTCTTTTATATCGAGGATAATAGAATAAGCACTCATGGGCTTTTTTACATCCAGTCCCCGTGTGTATGCGGTTTTGTAAATTTTGTCATCTGTTTCCACCGGCACACAATGGCCTACTCTTCCGAAAAGCGGAACAGGATTTAACGTGTGCGCAAGATGTTCTGCTTGCGTTCGAACACGGGGTCTCGGTGTATAGTCTCATCCGAAGGGCTTTGTATGTGTAGTGTGTGTGTGTGTGTGTGTGTGTGTGTGTGTGTGTGTGTGTGTGTGTGTAGTGAGTGTGTAGTGTGTGTGTGTAGTGTATGTGTGTATGTGTGTGTAGTGTATGTGTGTATGTATGTGTGTGTGTGTGTGTGTGTGTGTGGAGGGGGTGGTGTGGTGGCAAGGGTGTGTGTGTGTCTTCAATTTTACGACTGTTCACTTAAAGTGAGACGTGAATGACACGCTAGCGCACGCGCGTGTGTTTGTATGTATGTGTGAGGGTGGGTGTGTGGTTCTTCTTTCATTCACCAAACTTTTCTTTCTTTCTTTAGGTCTTTCTTTCTTTCTTTTTTTCTCCTTTCCTTCCTACCTTTCTCCATTTTGACTGATTGTCTAGCTTACAAAATATTTATCGCGCGCGTGCACACACACACACACACACACACCGACACACACAGACACCCACCCACCCATCCACCCACACATACACCCCTTCGGATAAGACACTGTTTTATATCATAGGTTAAGCTGGGTGGGTTTTTTGGGGGTTTTTTTTTGGAGGGGGGAAAGGATGGCCTAGTAGTTAGAATGTTGCGCTCGTGATCTGACGGCTTGGGTTCGATCCACCCCCGAGGCACTCACTCGACCACATGGATTTTTCCCCCGGATATCACATCAGTGCAAACTCCACTTCCATGAAAGTCTTTCGGATGAGACTGTAAGCCGAGGTCCCGTGTGCGAACGCAGGCACAACATCTCGCGCACAAAATAATGAAAACCTGTAGAAGAGTAGTCATTTCGTGGCGGTAGGTAAGGATGACAACATTCACTTAAAAAAACAAAAAAACACCAAGCGGCATGCACACTGGTGTCGCATTTAGACATCCTCCCTAAAGTCGGAATGCGGCTACCTTCATAGTAGGTAAAAGAACTGTTTTCGATTATTTTAACATTCTTTTATATCGAGGATAATGCAATAAGCCCTCGCGTGCTTTTTTTTTAACATCCAGTCCCCGTGTTTATGCGGTTTTGTCAATTTTGTCACCTGTTCCCACCGACACACAATGGCCTACTCTTACGATAAGCGGAACAGTGTGCGGCAAGATGTTCTGCGTGCGTTCGCACACGGGGCCTCGAGTATGAGTATTGGGTTTATTATTAAGATGTATCCCTACGGGCGGGGACTGGATGTAAAAAAAAAGCACATGAGTGCTTATTCATTATCCTCGAAATAAAAGAATTTGTCATTGTCATTGTCATTGTCTCATCCGAAGGACTTTTGGGGAGAGTGGAGTCGGCACTGATGTTAACTCCGGGTAGAAAAATGTATATCCCCTTGAACGGGACTCGAACCCGGGTCGTCAGATTGCGAGCGCAATGTTCTAACCACTAGGCTGTCCCGTCCCCCTGTATAGGCAAAATGCTACTGTTGGTGAAGCCGGGTGCTCCAGTTTGCAAGGAAGGGAGAATATCCAAACAACTTGCCAAATAACATAAGACTACTAGACTTTACCCTGGGGTCTAGAGGTAACGCGCCTGCCTAGAAAACGAAAAGTCCAGGTCTGAAGTGTGCGGTGGTTTGATCCCCGTTTGGCCAGAGACCCCCATGAGTTGTGGTCTGGGAGCTAGCCTTTCGGATAATAAACCGAAGCTCTGTGTTTTACACAAAATTACATAACGCACTTAAAAGAACCCACAGTAACAAGAGAGTTGTCCCTGGCAAAGTTCTGTAGAAAATAAAGCCACTCTGATAGGGAATCAATTACAGTTTCAGACAGGGGAGAAAAAAAAAAGGGTGGCGCTGCTCTTGTGGCGACGACGCGCTCTTCCTGGTGAGAGCAGCCCGAATTTCACGCAGAGAAAACTGCCGTGACTTAAAGTGGCATACCTTCAATACCAAAAAAAAGCTACCTGTAATCTAGGCAGATTAAATGTTTAAAACTCGTTTGGAAAAGAATATCATTTCCCCCACACGAACACGAAACAGACGTCGCTAGCTAAATATATTTGGTTTCTTCTTCCTTGTGTGTACAAATGGCGGCGGGATTTGTACAAAAAGACCAAACTGTTACCATATGGGGTAAATTACGGTCAAAGGACACGCAAACATGGCCTCCATTTTTCGTGAGAGCAGCGACCCCTGTGGGGGGTGGTCAGATTCTGGGTCGGGTACCTTCCTGTGGGTATGTAATCCACCCTGTTCATCTCGTCGGACGGAATCTCTGTCTGTTTTCCTGTTTGTCTGTCTGTCTTTGGCTTGTGTCTGTCTGTCTCTGTCTCTCTGTCTCAATCTGTCTCTGTATGTGTGTGCGTGTTTGTGTGTGTGTGTGTGTGTGTGTGTCTGTCTGTCTGTCTGTCTGTCTCTCTCTCTCTCTCTCTCTCTCTCTCTTTCACCTCTTCCATTTGTATTTTGTTCTTTCACCAGCACCTTCATAAAGTAAGGTGGCCTAAACATTAATAATTGTATATCACCCACATTCAAATCCTAATTACTCTATTAGCCACTCCCCCCCCCCCCCGCCCGAAAAAGTAGCAAAAAACAATAAACACACAAACAACATCCAACAGCAACAACAAAAAACACCAATAAAAACAACAACTACAACAAAACTGCATCGAAGGAATATCTGTAGAAGTTGAATATCAAACGTACCAGGTATAACCATGGATAGTAACTTTTGACAGCGTAAACAGAGAACAGACCTATATAAGACTCAATCTATATAGATCTAGCAGCGTGTTAATCAAAATGTATTGATTTAAAACATAATACTGAATCTGCATGTCAAAAACTGTTTAAATTCGGTATATACACACACACACACACACGCACAATTCTTTCGGCCATAAATTATAACTCAACACTATTTAACACTTCAAATGCAAACTTGTCACATCCTTTATCCTGTATCTTTTACCAAAAAAAAAAAAAAATTAAATCAGTATTTCTCAAACTTTTTTTTCCTTGCGGGGAGGATTGGGAGGAAAGGGGGGGGGGGGGGGGCTGTCTATGGCTCCGAGGTTCACAAATGGTGATAATATTTTGTTTATGCCACCGTTTTCAACCACCATTAAGATAGCGGCATTCCGACTTCGGGGATTGAAACTATTTGAATTTGAAGATGCATCATTGGCATTCTGGGGATGTTTCTCTCTCTCAAAAGAAATATTTGCCGCGAAGAAAAGAGTGGCAATAGAAAAGAATGTTCTCTTCTCGCAGACTGCACACCACCCACGTTTGCATCCACGTTTTCGTTCAGCGTAGATATTATCCTTTATCTGAAGACTTCAAAGCCTAAGTCCTAGGATAAACTTATTTAGATTAAGCTGGGGCGGGGGCTTGGGATGGGGGTGATGGAGGGGGGGGGGGGGGGAGGGGAAGGGGAAGAGGGAGACAAGATAGCCTAGTGGTTAGAGCATTGAACTTGCGATCTGAAGGCCCGGGTTCGAGTTTTAGACACCGGTGTCGTGTTTAAACCTTTTCCCCGAAGCTGGAATGCGGGTACAGTAGCGGTGGACAAAATCGATCGCTTACACCAACATCTCACAACGGTGAACCTCGGACCTCTAGCCGAGGAAGGACAAAGAAAGAACAATAAATCAAGCTTATGTTGATCTCCTAGCCTACTTTAGAATCAATGCCTAAATCATCAGAGGAGGTTTTTTCCCCCCAGTATGGAATCAAAGAAGCACCTTTCTGCACATTATAAACATAAATACAATTAATTGTAAAAACATCATAATTCATACTACTTCGATTTTAGATACCTATAGAATTGAATCAAGCTCTGCCCGTTTACAGTATCCTTGATTTCCCACCGTGGGGATGCCGGGGGTTCTGTCATTATAAACAGCATCCCCACTGTCTGGAAACTGTGCTAGGAATTCCCTCTTTTCTATCCCTCTCTTTGTTTCTGCCTGGTTTCTTTTCTTTCCTTTTCACCACCTCCTTCTTGTCTGTTTTTTGCCTTCTCGGTCCATTCCCCTGCCTTTTTTTTTTTCCTCCAAAAGACTTACAAGTAACCATTCTCTCCCAGGCCGAAGTCGGATGCGCGGGGCCGATTTGTCGGGCGCTTAAGGGCAGCGCATCGCATTTTCATTCTATGAAGATAGCAATAGTTTGCTGTCCGAGCGTTCGACGAAGAAGGGGGAGTACCCTTGAAAGAAGGTTTCTGATTGTATTGAATTTGACACAGGGAACTTACTGTATCGAATTTGACACATGGAACTTACTGTATTAAAATTTGACACATGGAGCTTACTGTATTGAATTTGACACATGGAGCTTACTGCATTGAAATTGACACATGGAACTACTGTATTGAAATTGACACATGGAGCTACTGTATTGAATTTGACACATGGGACTTACTGGGTTTGTTGTTATTGTAAGTGTTTTTTGTTTTTGTTGTTCAGTTATTTGCTTGTTTCTTTTTACTCGTTACTTCCCCTTTTCTTCGTTTACTTCCCTCTCAATTTCCATATTCTTTGAAGAGAAAACTTTATCAACTTATAAAAAATATATCATTTTTTGATAACGCTATATTACTACCCCATTTCATTTACACAACGTTCAAATAACTCGTCTTTGGGTATACATTTTATTAATATTGGTAGAATTTGTTCATATCTCTGGTGTACTTATCTTTATATTTTATATTTCATTCATCCACATGTGCGCGTCAACTCCCCCTCCCCTCTCTCTCTGTCTGTCTCTGTCTGTCTGTCTCTGTTTTGTCTGTCGGGTCTGTCTGTCTGTCTGTCTCTCTCTCTTCTCTCTCTCTCTCCCCTCTCTCTCTCTCTCTGCATGCTTGTCTCGGGACGGGAAGCCTGGGGTTAGAGTATGCATTCGTGATCTGCTGACTCGGGTTCAAATCTCGTTCAAGACATTTTTCCTCTGGAGTTTAACATCAGTGCCGACCCACTCTCCCCAAAAGTCCTTCGGATGAGACTATAAACAAAGTCCCGTGTGCGAACGCACGCAAACATCTTGTGCACCACTTTTAAATCCTGTTCCGCTTTTGGAAGAGGGGCCCCATTGTGTACCGAAGGGAAGGGAAATGACAAAATTTACAAAACTGCATACACACGGGACTTGATGTAAAAAAAAAAGCACATGAGTGCTTATTCCATTATCCTCAAAATAAAAGAGTAAATAAATATAACCAAAAAATGTCTGCTATAAGGTAAAAGGCTATATGAATTTAAAGAAAAAAAGGATGAAAGAAAGAGCGATCAAGAACGAAACAGACTGACTGAAAGGCAGACCATGAAAAAGGTAAAGAGGGACATAGACAAAGACAAAAGCAAAGAAAGACAGAAAGACATTTAGGAATGAGTTCGGGGTAGGCCTATTGAGAACGAGAGCTTGCAGGACTTATGGTGAGATCATATCAAGGGGCGAAACTGAAATCTATAGCGTATTCAGATTCTGAATAGTTATTTCC
>CM054141.1:54498179-54500467 GCA_028751875.1 Rapana venosa
GGAGGGAGAGAGAGAGAGAGGAGAGAGAGAGAGAGAGAGAAGAGAGAGAAGAGAGAGAGAGAGAGAGAGAAAAGAGAGAGAGGAGAGAGAGGGGAGAAAACCCCCAAAAAAAAAAGCGGTGCTTATTTTTTTTTGAAGTTTTTTTGGGTTTTGCTTTAAAGGGGGTCTCAGAAATTGCAAAATAAAGTCCCTATGTGATACAAATTTTCCCACAAAAAATTTTCAAACCTGCAAAGCGTGCACTCACAACAAACAAAACACGGATGACACTAAAAATCACACACATACCCTCACAAAGCACGCACACACCAAAACAAACACACACAACCCCTACACACAATACACACATACACCATTTCACACATTTCACTTACACACCCCACTACAAACCCCACCACACCACCACAACACAACACACCCACACAAAACAATCACACACACAAAAACAAAAAAAACACACACACAAAACTTACCACACACGACCAAAAAAATAAAAAACCCCCACACAACACAAAAACCCCCCCAACACACACACACACACAAAACACAACACCACACAAAAAGAAACAGAAAAAAGAAAAAAGAAACCCAAATTTTGGCTGACCGCGTTCCCGACGTACAGGGTTTTTCCCACCCTTTTTGTGCCGATCTCAAAACCCTTTGCCCCTTTATTTCCCCTTCCCCGTCTTTCCCCTTTCAAAAGGACCGGGGTGCGGGGTTGTATATAAAAACAAACCCTCTGATCCCTTTTAACAGCTTTTTTTTATAACATGCACCCAGAGACAGGACAGGACAGAGAGAAGAGAGAAGGGGGGAGAGAGAGAGAGAGGAGGGGGAGAGAGCGAAGGGGCGGAGAGAAGAGAGAGAAAGAGGAGGAGAGGAGAGAAGAGAGAGGGGGAGAGAGAAAAGAGAGAGAGAGAGGAAGAGAACGCCCGAAAAAGAAAAAATGGCTTATTTTTTTTTGAAGTTTAATTTTTTTTTTTTTTGGGGGGTTTGCTTTTTTGGGAAGGGCCAGAAATTTCGAAGTATGTGCTATTGAAAAATATTTTCCCACACGCGCCGCGGCAAAGCACACCCCAAAAAAAACAAACACACGTATGCCCCACCCTCACTACAACATACACTCACCCCGCAGCACACACGCACACAATCCCACACACGCACGCACACACAATTCACACACATACACGCATACACACATACACTCACACCACACTACACCACACCACACCACACACAACACAACACACACACACAACACAACTCACACACACACACTACACACACACTACACCATACCACACACGACACAACACACACACACAAACATACACACACACATATACCCCCCCCCCCCCCCCCCCCCCCCCCCCCCCCCCCCCCACACACACGCACACACCCACACACCACACACACACACACCCACACCACACACCACACACACACACACACCCACACCCACACACACACACACACACAACACACACACACACACACACACACACAGAAACAGAAAAGAGATAACCGAAATCTGGCATGACCGCAGTTCCAGACGTACAGGTTTGTCACCACCTTCTTGTGCCGATCTCAAACCTTCGCCTCTGATCTCTCCTCTTCCTGTCAAAGGTACAGGAGTGCGGTGCTTGTATATAAATACAAACATCTGAATCCTTGGATAACAGCTTTTTCATAACACTGCACCGAGAGAGGGAGAGAGAGAGGAGAGAGAGAGAGGAGAGAGAGATGAGAGAGAGAGAGAGAGGAAGAGAGAGAGAGAGAGAGGAGAGAGAGAGAGAGAGAGAGTGAGAGAGAGAGAGAAAGAGAGGGAGAGAGAGAGAGGGAGAGAGAGAGAGGGAGGGGGGGAGGGAGAGACGAGAGAGAGGGACGAGGAGAGAGAGAGAGAGAGATGAGAGAGAGAGAGAGGAGAGAGAGAGAGTGTGGAGAGAGAGGAGAGAGGAAAGAGGAGAGAGGAGAGAGAGAGAGAGAGAGAGAGAGAGAACACCAAAAATAAAAGCGGTGCTTATTTTTTCTTGAAGTTATTTTGGGTTTAGCTTTAAGGAAGGTCTCAGAAATTGCAAAGTATGTGCATATGTGCATACATATTTACCCACACGCATGCACGCGTGCACGCGTGCACTCACACACAAACAAACAAACACACGTATGCACACATACACTCACACACATTTCACTCACACCACGCACGCACACACGCACACAAATCAACACACCGCCAAAGCACACACACTCCACACATCACCATACACATATCACTCACACACACACTA
>CM054141.1:54500967-54528467 GCA_028751875.1 Rapana venosa
AAGTATATCTTTTTATATTTTCTTTCTCTCTTTTCTCTCTGTGCCAGTCTGTCTGTCTGTACATATGTCTGTTTCCGTTTATCTCTCCTTCTCTAGCTCCCTGTGTGTGTGTGTGTGTGTGTGTGTGTGTGTGTGTGTGTGTGTGTGTGTGTGGTGTGTGTGTGTGTGTGTGTGTGTGTGTGTGTGTGTGAGTGTGTGTGTGTGTCTGTATGTGTGTGTGTGCTAGACCTTCTTGACCTTTTTTTTCTATCTTTGTCTCTCTGTCTCTCTCTCTTCTACCTCTATCACACACACACACGCACACACACACACACACACACACACCACACACACACACACACACACACACACACACACACACACACTCACTCTCTCACTCACACTCACACACACATGTGCATGTGCATGTCTATCTGCCTGCCTCCCTATCTACTTACGGACGGGTCGACCTGCCGGCCTCTTTGTCCATCTTTCACTCCATCCTGCTGTCTAACTGTCTGTCTATTTGTTTGATAATCTATTTGCACTCGTTCTATCCCTTCTCCTATGGACTTATTTCTCTTTCCTCTTCATAATGGCTGTTGGAATAGGAGGGAAAAGAATCCAAAAATGATCACCTCTGCTATGGGCCATCACACCAAAGTCATCTTCTTTCAAATAGTCTCCTTCCCGCATTTCAGTCTGCCTATCGCGTCAACCACAGCACTGAAACCACCCTAGTCCATACGTTAAACACGCTTCTAAACGCTTCTGACTCAGGGAAAATCTCCCTTCTCACTCTTCTCGACTTATCTGCAGCATTTGACACTATAGATCACTCTATCCTTCTCTCCCGTCTCCAACAACGTTTGGTATCAAAGGTGCAACCCTTACCTGGTTTAGTTCATACCTCACTGACCGATTCCAGACAGTCACAGTAAACAAAATTCAAATAATTCCTGCAAAACTGGAATGTGGAGTCCCACAAGGATCAGTTCTGGGCCCTGTCCTGTTCACTTTCTACACTGTTCCGCTCTCATACATAATAAACCGTCACCAGATCAACCATCATTTCTATGCTGATGACTCTCAGATTCAAAGCAGTGACACTCCTGAAAATCTGCCTTCTTTCTTGTCAAATATGTCACTTTGCCTTCAAGACATTCTAAACTTGATGATACAAAACAAGTTACAGCTAAATGAAGATAAAACCGAAGCCATGATTATAGGGACCAAACACAAACTCTCTTCCATCACAACAGATTCAATACAATTTGGCAATACATCAGTTCCGCTATCCACTGCAGTTAAGTATCTAGGTGTTGTTATTGACAACACACTCTCTATGCAAAAAATAATCACCCAGACCTGCCAGTCCTGCTACTTTCAATTACGGCGTATAAGTGCAACCCAAAAGTACCTGTCCACTGATGCAACATCCAAACTTGTCACGTCTCTTATTCTTTCACGTCTGGACTATTGTAATTCTCTTTTGGCTGGTCTGCCAGCATCATCTATCCACTCCCTTCAACGTATACAAAACTCTGCAGCTCGATTAGTCCTCAAAAAGAAAAAAATCTGAGCATATTACTCCACTCCTGCAACCTCTCCACTGGTTGCCTGTGCCACAGAGAGTAAAGTACAAGATCAGTACCCTCTGTTACAAATGTCTCCACAAAACGGCATCCTCCTACCTCTGTGAATGCCTTCACCTTTACACTCATTCTCGCACCCTCCACTCTGCTGCAGATACCCTGGGCTTACGAATACCTAGATTCAACCAATCCACTGTTGGCCGTCGCTCTTTCTCTATTTCTGGTCCATCAATCTGGAATGACCTCCCTCTCTCCCTTCGTGAAAAGCCTACTTACGACAGCTTTAAATCCAGTCTCAAGACATACCTATTTCAAACCTAAGATTTTTTCCCCTCTTGTTTCATCTCATATCTGTCCCTGCCTTTAAAAGCCCAAATTCCATCACCCTGCTGAAATGTACAATCTGTGTGTGTTTGTTTGTTTGTTTGTTTGTTTGTTTGTGTGTGTGTGTGTGTGTGTGTGTGTGTGGTGTGTGTGTGTGTGTGTGTGTTGTGTGTGTGTGTGTGTGTGTGTGTGTGTGTGTGTGTGTGTGGGGTGAGTGTGTGGGGGTGTGTGTGTGTGTGGTGTTGTGTGGGTGTGTGTGTGTGTGTGTGTTTTGTACTTTTGAATTTGTTTAGAATTTGTGAATCATTTTTTGTTTTGTTTTTTAGGAGGGGATTGAATAAAGCGCTCTGATTTGTAATTGAAAGATATAGCGCCTAAAAAGGTTAAAAATATTATTTTTTATTATTTTTTTTAATTTTATTATTTTAAATTTTAGGGAATGCAAATCTGATTGGTGTGTGTGTTGAAAGTATGTATGCGTGAAAATCTGTGTCTGTGTTTGTGAATGATTTTTGTGTGACCCTGTGTGTTTTGTGTGTTTTTGTTGGCGCAATAAAAAACTTCTGAGCGGGTTTTTTTTTGTAGAAATGCCCCGGGAAACCTTTGTGGGGGTTTTGGTGTTGGTGGTTGTGTGTGTGGTGTGTGTTGTGTGTGTGTGTGTGGTGTGTTTGTGTGTTTTTGGGTTTTTTTGGCTTCGTGTGTGTGGGGTTTTGTGTGTGTGTGTTTGTGGTGTGTGTTTTGTTGCGGGCTTGGGTGTGTGTATGTGTGTGTGTGTTTTGTGTGTGTATGTGGTGGCCGTGCAAAACGCACATGCACCCAGGCATGTGCGAATGAATGTTACTGTAAAATGTTTTTTGTGCTTATTTTTTTGGGGTTTTTTTGGAATATATTTTTATGTGCATGTACATCCCACTAGGCATACATTTTCCCTGGGGGGTGATCTGTGAAAAATTTTGTGTTTGTGCATGTCCCCAGGGCCCCGCTTTGTATATGTGCACTTTCCCAAAGCAAACCCCTGCTCCCTCTCTAAAAGAAACATTGCTCATCCTCTTTGGGTCATTAAAAGAGTGATTTTTTGGGCGCCGTGGGCCCAGCACTGTGTTTAGCCTGTGTTTAAAATGCTGGATGTTTTGGGGTTTTTTTCTGGTTCCTTTCAAAAAATTTTTAACATCTTCTTTTTCCCGTGTTTTCCCCCTGAGTTATTTGGTCAGAACTTTTTTTCTTTGTTATTATCTATTTTTGAGATATTTCGATTTATAATTTCACTTTGTTTGAAGGGTTAAAAATTTTCGATTGACTTATAAATTGGGGTTTCCCTGACTGCGCTGGTTTTCGTGACCCTTTTTAAATTGACCCTATTTGCCGTTTAACAAATTGCACGTGTTTCCCACGAACGAAAACCCCCCCCATCAATCAAGTTTTAGTGGTGTTTTTCCTGTTTCCCTTTGGCAGTAAAGGGGCCGCGGCCCAATTAAGCTATGCTCGAACCTGAGTTTGGGTCAAAAACGTAAACGCTTGTTTTCCTTTGCTTTTTAAAAGCAGTTTTTAACCCACATTGGGCATTAATCGCCCGAAAAAACCAAACGGGGAACAGGGGCGGGCCCCGACGTCATCGCCAGTGGTGGGTTCCCCTTCCCCCGTGTCTCCCCCTCACCCTAAATTTCCTTCTGCCCCCCCTGAAAAACCGCTTTTTTCCCCCATCCCCGCCCTCCACCCCCCTTGTTTTTGATTGTTCTGTTGTTTTTAAACCCCTGATAAGTTTTTTGTTCTGATGATTATATGTATATCCGATGTGTTTAAAAAAACCGAACCCCCTGATACCACAGTTCTTTCCCATTTTTCTACTCCTAAATTCCCATCCAAACTTTTTTGGTTCTTCCGCTACCCGGAAATTCCCCCATCCCCTTCGCCCTTTTCCCCTATGTATTCCAATCCCCCTTTTTCATTTTTCAACCTTCCACCCCTTCAGATCCCCTTAAAGTTTTTTTTGTTAAAATGTGCATTGTTTTGCCCAAAATTGGAAAACCGATTAATATTTTGTTTTCCCATCTCTAAAAAAAAACTTTTATTTAAACCCTTTCCTAAACCAAAAAGGGGGGTTTTAAACCACATGGAAGGGGCCAAAAAAAAAAACGCTGATCCTCCTGGTTTTAAAAAACCTTTTCTTTCCCCCGACTCTCTCGAGGAGGTGGGTTTTGCCCCCTTTTAAAGACAAAATTGGAACCATCTCTTTTTTTTCAGTCACAACCTTAATTTTTCTCACATAAAACTTTTGAATTTTTGGGGAAACCCAATCTCAACCTAGGGGGCCCAAACTCAAATTACTATCTGCTCCCTTTCCCGTCCACCTCCCACCGTAAAAAAAACCCCTAACACCCTTCCTTTTTCCCCCAAAAATTTTCCAGCCCACCCCTCGACCCACTAAAAGCCTCTCCCCACTAAACTTATAATTCTTGGTGACTTAAAATTTCCCCATTTCGACAACCAGCCCTTTTTCCCAGATGTAAAACCCGTTTTTTCTCTTTCCGTCCAACCATTCTTTTCCCTCAAGGGTAAACGATGCAACCACAAAATTGGTCATATTTTAGACTGGCTGATTACTAATGCTTCATTCAATCTTGTCAATTTTGTTTCTTTTCACCGACGAACTGCATTCTGTCTTTCCCGCCATTTTTTCCCCATCTCAACATAAAAAAACCCTGTAAAAAAGAAGAAATTTTTTTTACTCGCCCGTAATTTAAAGGGGCCTTAGAATTCATCCCTTTCCCTTCCCAAGCTTCCGAACGTTTTTCACAAACCCCTGACCACACTGACCCCCCTTTAACCCCTTTTAACAAATTCCGCCCCAAATTTTCTTGATGAGCAGCACCCCCTACTGATCATCTCTCCCCCGGCAGACCCTGTGCGCCCTGGTATTCCCCAAGACATCCTTTATAGCGAAGCGCAAACGCCGGGAACAAGGAAAAGGGAGGGGGGAAGTCAAAAACGAAAACAACAAAAGCTTTTTTCCGGAAAAAAAAAAAACAAAAATCAAACCCTTTTAAACCATTCCCGCAAGACCCGACACTACTTTTCCCAAATTCTCTTGTACATCCAAAAAATCTCTTTTTTTTTCCCCCACCCCCAAATTCCTTGGATTTCAAAAAAAAACTTCCCCCAAAAACCCACCGCCGTCTGAACTTCCCTCCATATTTTCTTTCCCCTTTTTTTAGATAAAGTTCGAAACATACCCCCCAGAATTGATTAAACTCAATTTCCCGCCCGGCCCCCTGACCCCTTCACGGCACTTCTCTTTTCCTTCCATCCCACAAGTGAAAAAAAAAAATCATCCAATTTTGAAGGAAAAAGAATAAAATTTAGCGGAAACCCTTTATCCCATAAATGGGTCCCGTTTTCCACAATGCCCTTTCCCCAACTTGTGGCCCATTATCAAATAAAATTTGTAAACTCTTCTTCCAGTCAGGAAAATTTTCCCTCAGCTCTTTTAAAAAAGGGAATTTGTCACAAACCCCTACTGAAAAAACACGACCTCGATCCCCAAAATTCTGAAGAAAATTTTAGGGCCCGTTCCAAACTTCCCCCTTTTTCTCTTTAAAAAACTAGAAAAAGTTTTTCTCAAACAGCTCAAAAAGAAAAATCATTCCAATGATCTTCCCTTTCCCACTTTTCCCGTCCGCCTATCGCCCCAACCCCAGCACCAAAACCACCCCCCAGTCCATTTTAGAACAAATTCTACTTTCTTTGATGCAGGAAAAATCTCCCCCCTCACTCTTTTTGACTTATCTGCAGCCTTTGATACCCAAAAATCACCCCAATTTTCTTTCTCGCCTCCCAAAAAACGTTTGGTATTAAGGCACAGCCCTCACCCCCTGGTTTACTTAAAACCTCACAGACCGGGTTCCCGAAAGGGGTTTTTGTAAAAAAAAAATTTAAACAAAAAAATGTCAAAAAGGAAAGGGGGGATTCCCCCAGGGGGTCAGGCCCGGGCCCCGTTTTCTTTTCCCTCTCCCCGCTCCCCTCTCACATATAATTTAAAAAACCACCCATTGTCATCATTTTTATGCAGATGATAAATCAACTTCAGGGGAGGCCCATACTGTTGAAAACTTTCCTTCCCCCCTTTTACAAATTGTCCTTTCTGCCCCTTAAGACATTTTAAAAATGGATGAATCAGAACAAAATTTCAACTTTAAAGCCCAAAAAAACCGAAGGGCCTTTCTCATAAAGGGAAACCCCAAATAAACTTTCCCCTAACACAAAAACTTTAATAGAATTTTGGCAAAACGTCAGTTCCTTTGTCAAACTTGTGAATATTTTTCGAGTAGTTCTTGACAACAAAATTTTCTATGAAAAAAATTTTATCACCCCGACCTGCCAGTCTTGGGGACTATCAATTTCGGCGCGAAAACGCGATTGCAAGTATCTTCCATGATTCAACTTCCAAGCTTTTCCATCTCTTATTCTTTCACGTTTTGATACTGGGAATTTTCTTTTGGCTGGCCTACCCGAATCATCTATCCCCTCTCTTCAACGCCTACAAAACCTTTGTTCAGCTCGACTGGTCCTAAGAAAGAAAAAAACTAACACTTTACCCCCCTTTTCCGCGTTTTCTTCACTGGTTGCCTGCCCCACAAAGACTGGGGTAAAAAACAAACCCTCTTTTCAAAAAGTCTCCACAAATCTGCACCCTCTTAAATTTTGTTAACTGTCTTCCCCCTTACACTCCATCCCGTTCCCTTCGTTCAGCCGCAGAACTTTTTTGCTTTCGGGAAAAACCAAAATTCAAACAAAACCCCTGTTGGCCCTCGCTCCTTTTCTGTTTTTTTGGGCCAAAAACCTGGGAAAGATCCCCCTCTTTTACTTCGTTTAAAAGCCTTCACTTGATTCCCTTTAAATCCAGGGCCCCAAAACACACTTTTTTCCTACCCGGGGACTTTCCCCCCCATACCCGTCCCCAATTTTCCAAAAGCATCTTTTTACCGTCCCCAAATGTTGTTCCTTTTTGTGTGTGTGTGTGTGTTGTGTGTGTGTTTTTGTGTGTGTGGTGTGTTGTTGTGTGGGGTGGTGTGTAGGTTTTGCGTGGTGTGCGTGCGAGTCGGCGCAAAGGATTTTTTCATTATTTTTTTAAGGGAGTTGCTGCCCGTAAATGATTTATTTCAAAAACGGGTACCCATTTGTTTGTTTTTTACAAGATTTTCCCCGCGTAATAAATTCCCCTATATTATTAAATTTTTTTATTTTTTATTATTATTATTTTTGTGAGCGTGTGTGCATGCACTTACCCCCCTGACAAAAGGTGTTTTGAAATAATGAATAGACGGTAGAAAAAGGAAGAGGTTTTTTAAAAGGAAAGGAAAACCCCCCAACTCCCCCCTCCCTTTCCCTACCCCAACAACCCCCCACCCCCCTGCCTTCCCCCAAATGTTTTTTTTAGGAGGGGAAATTTTTTCTCACCATACTTAAAAGCAAAACAGGAAGAACTTTCTGAGGGTCTCTTTACCCCAAGGGGGAAAAAACTACCCCTTAGGTGTGGGGGAAATGAGATTTGGGGAGGAATGGAAAGAAAAGAGAGAGAGGAGAGAGAGAGAGGAAAGGGGGGGGGGGGGAAAGGGGAGAAGAAAAAAAAGAAAACACAAAGACATAGACCTTGGGTTAGAAAAGAGAGAGAGAGAGAGAGAGAGAAGAATAGAGAGAAAAGGGGAGGAGAGGGAGAGGGGAGAGAAAAGGGAAAAGAGAGAGGGGGGGGGGGGGGGGGGAGAGAAGAAAAAGAAGAAGAAGAAGGGGGGGGGAAGAAAAAGAAAAAGGGGGGGGAAAAAGAAGAAGAAGAAAAGAAGAAAAAGAAAAGAAGAAGAAAGAAAAAAAAGAAAGAAGAACCGACAGAAAGAGAAAAAGGAAACAGAAAACAGAAAAAGAAAAAACAGAAAGACCCAGAGAAAAAGGGGGAAAAGGAGAAAAAAAGAAAAGAAAAAAAAGGGGCGGGGGGGAAGGAATTTGAAACACACGAGAGGAGAGAGAGATAGAGAGAAGAGAGAGAGAGAAGAGAGAGGAAGAGTTATTTATTTAAATTTTTTCTTCTTTATTAAGGATAATAGGGAAAAAGCCAATTTAAAAAGGGGTTTTTTTTTTAAAAGCCAATAGCTCGGTACCCTGCGTTTTTTTAAATTTTCAAACTGTTCCCGCGGCAATATGGCCAAATATTCCGGCAGGTGGAAAAAGGGTTTTAAAGTATGCACAAGAAACCCCCCCTTCCCCAGACCCCCCCCGGGGACTTCGGTTTTATAAAGTCCTTCGGATTAGTCGAAAAAGCATGCAGAACATCTTGCCACACGGGGCAATCCTTTCCGCATTTTTGGGAATTTTGTAGGCCATTGTTTGAAGGTGGAAACAGATGAAAAAACTTTTCAAAAAACCCCATTTCACAGGGGGGGGTGGATGTAAAAAAAATAAAGAGGCTTATTCCCAATTTCCCACCCATATAAAAGATTTTTTTTTTTAAAAAAATCTTCTAAAGAACTTTCCCCGAATTGGGAGTTGGCTCCCGAAGTAAAATCCGGGGGGGGAAAAAAACCCCCTTTAAGGGGGCGGGTTTCTCCCCTGGGGGCTGGAACCTGGGGGTTGAACCGGGTCCCCTTTTATTGCAAAATCATGTTTTGTTTTTAACCACTAGGGTGTCCCCCAAAAAAAAACCCCAAACCCGAGAGGAAAAGAGTTTCTTATAGGAAGGATTTATACTTAAAAGGGAAACCATATATCTGCTCCCTTATTTTTTAAATAGTTCGTTCATCTACTTTCATACCATCTATTTTTGTACTTATAAACCTTTGTTTTAAAAACTTTTTTCTAAAAAGGATATGCCCCGTTTTCCCCCACCCCAAAACACAAACAACAAAAAAACACACTAACAAAACACACATTTCCATACACAACACATTAACACAACGCAATACGAGCAAAGCCCAAAGCAAAGCACCCCCACACTCACACCCCACACACAATACACAACCCCAAAAAACCCCCACACACACACCCCAAAAAAAAAACAAATGGACAGGACAAAAACAAACCTGAAACATGGCAGAGTAGTAAAAGAAACCCGGAAGCAGTAATTGGTGAAGGAAAAGGGGGCAGGGTGGGTTTAAAAGTTGTCTGCCAAAATAAACCCCTGAGGTTTTTTGGGGGCGATTCCCGCCTCGCCCTTTTTTCCCCGTTCGGGCCAAAAAACGAAAATGAAAGTTCCCAAAAAACCTCGGATGGACTTAAACCCAGGCTCCGTGTGCGAACCCCATGCAGAAACCCTCTTTTCGCCCCACGTTAAATTTCCCGCTCAACTTTTTTAAGAGTTGGGGCCATTGTGTGCCGATGGGAACAGATGACAAAAATTACAAAACCGCATACACAAGGGGACTGGATGTAAAAAAAAAGCACCTGGGTGCTTGTTCCATTGTTCTCGTTAAAATAAATCATCTGAGCACTTTGATTTGTTGCTTTACAAGATTCAGCGCTATATAAATTCCATACATTATTATTTATTGAGTGGTCTTTGAACTGACTTATTATATGAGAAAGCTATTTCACAGTTAAGCCTTCTTGAAAGAGTTCCTTGCCCTCATTTAGCTGTTCTACAATGGATGTGCGTGTGTGTATGTTTGTGTGTGTGTGTCTGTGTGCATGCGCACGCCAGCGCACACGCGTATTCTCGCAAGCATAGACACTTGTGTGAGTGTAGATGTGCATGTGTACCTACTCATCCATCCTATTTTCTTAAGTTCTTCCAAACAGGTTAGTTTTGTATTTCTGATCAGAGTTCAGTCTTTATTCTGACTGGATACATGTGATACATTTCACCTTTTCTTTTTAAAAAAAAGGCAACAGTTTATTCTGGAGGATTACCTACAGTTTACATTTTTGATGATCTGAGTTGAAAGAAGACAAACAGATCTCGGAATTTCCTTTGTTGCAATCAGAGCAAGTGTCAACTTCTCTGTAAAGCTTCAATACGAATTTTGGCCCGGCATTAACAGCTGTGAGTTCATCAGTAACACTGGGCTGGTGGTGTGTTTCTGAACAGTAGTTTTCCTTTGAAAGGCACACTTTCTTCTGAAGCTTGAAAGGTAAAATTCAAGATCCCCGTTTCAATGAAATGTGGAAAACAAATGTCAATGCAGTAAAGGAGAAATTCCCCACTGGTAGTTTTTTGTTCACGTTTATTGTAGAACTGTGCAAAACTGGTTGTAACAAATTCGTAATATAGTAACCCTGCATGACTTAAAACAACAACAACAAGGCACGTCTAAACTAAGAGAATAGTGAAGAAGAAGAAGAAGAAGAAGAAGAAGAAGAAGAAAAAGAAGAAGAAGAAGAAGAAGAAGAAGAAGAAGAAGAAGAAGAAGAAGAAGAAGAAGAAGAAGAAGAAGAAGGTGATTGTGACATTAGCGTACTAATGAATAATAACAACATGCAGTACCATCACCATTCTTTAGTAGATCGCCTGCAAGAAGACATATGCAAGAATATTTTCGCCAAACCTGTGGTTCCATCGAGAAGAGGATGGCTCTTGATAAAGACTCCACTTGATTTTCGAGGGATACTTATGAACTATGTCCTATGTATGCGTATTTCTGACGCCAGGATCAGGAAACAAATTCAGAATTTTCAACACCAGTTTGTAAGGACAGACAAACATGAGGCACTGACTCAAAACATAGCTGCCATAAGCATCAAATCGCCACACCATAACTCTGGAATGAGTGGTGAGTTAGGGGGACAGAGCACAGAGAGGGACCTTAAATCACTACTTCAGAACACAGAAGTGAACCCTGACTTATACGGGACTATAGAACCAGCAATTGCTAAGCGTCTGGAGAACATGGATGTACAAGTTGATAACATTATCTATTTTGAGGAATTAGGCGTTTTTAAGTATTTACAATACCACATTGCCCTTGTACTACTGTCAACAAACGGGTTGCCTCTGAATGAGCTTGAAATCCTCTGCAAGGTTTTGTGTTATTGTTATGCTTTTGATATGGACGTGGACATGGTTTTGGACACTTTCAATCTTTTCATTGAGTATCGGAATAAAGAAAGACAGGATACATATGAAGGAGACTGTCAGCTGGAGGAAGCCAGAACTTGTCAGGAAATAGAGCAAATTATTCTGGCACTCTCACTCTTTGGTGTGTCATCGTTTTAAAATCAGTTATGAAATGATGAAATTGCGTATGCCTTTTGCGCATGATTTGAAGAAAAATAGAAGTGTTTCAAGAAATGAAACTACAATGAGAAAATCGAGGAGTAAGGTGACTGACCATGCCATAGCCACACTTTAAAACTTTGGTTTTCTTGTGCACACTAAAAAAGTGAGTGTATGTTTCTGTGTGTATGTAAAACAAACACATTTGCATGTGTGTCTGTGAATAAGTGTATATATGCTGTATATATTTGAACAACATCATTATATATGCTGCCAGGAAGACTGAGAGGGAGAGACAGAGAGAGACAGACAAACAAACAGACATCCATAGACAGACAGATAGAAAGACAGATTTTAATAGATTGTTTACATTATCATAGTTTGGAAGCTTTGAAAAGAAAACTTTATAAAGAATTCAGATAGAGATAGAGAAACAAACCGTGTTTTTTTACTACGCTGTCCACATTATCATACTTTGGAAGTTTTGAAAAGAAAACTTAATGATATAGATAATTAAAACCTGCACACCACAAAACTATTTTGCAACAACTGGACAAAACTAGCATCTATCCCATTCTTCTACCCTTTCCATACCTCAGAAAACAGAGACATGATTTATTCAATTAGTCTTCACAGATTTGTCTGGGTTTTCAAAAGTTGTGAAAAATTGTAGTTTATTATTATACACATACTGAATTCAGTGCATCTAGTTACTTGGTGGTTGCTTGTACTTTGCCCATTGTATTTGAATGCCTGATGATGTATGCTTGGAATAATTGATATTCTGTCTGACTTTTAGAAAAAAAATTCTTTTATTATTTAACTGTAAAACCTCCTTATTTGTTGGTTTTACAATTACATTTATAAAAGTATGCATTTGGGGGTTGATTTCATTTATACAAAATGCTAATGTGACATAAGATATACTGCGTTTTGTTTTGAGATTTTCAGCTCATGCAATGCAGTCACATGAATGTCTTGTAGGTCTTGTCTAAATGTGTCCTAGGGCCCAATACAAACAGGCCTACAGCTTGCCTGGTCCACTTCGCTGTACCTGAACTAGAAGTATCCCCAAAAACAGTGGTTAAAAAGAGAGGAATCAACCAACAAGAATGAAGTCTGTGTTTCAAAATGATAAGTTAAAGTGAAAGGAAACTTTTATTTTTACATTACAATTTTAAACCCAAAATTTTTGTAGTTTTTTGTGTTTTTGGGTATTTTTTTTAATGGGGGTAATAAAATGTGAAACAAATTATATCAGGTTACAATATAAACCTTTTTTTTCATATTCATACTTATATTAATAATAATAATAATAATGTAGGAATTTAAATGGCTTAATCTTGTAAAGCAACAAAACAAAGCGCTCAGATTTATTTCATACCACTTTAAGTCACGGCAGATTTCGCTCCGTGAAATTCGGCTGCTCTCCCCGGAGAGCGGAGAACGCGTCCGCCACTTAGCGCTGCGCCACCCCCTTTCACTCTTTTTTTTTTTCTGCAGCAGTAATTTGTTTTCCCCCCTAACAGAGTGGCTTTTTTCTAAGAATTTTGCGCAGGACAACTCCTTGCTCTCTTGTTGCCGTGGGTTATTTTATAACGTGCGCCTAAATAAATACGTGGTAACACACGGGACCTCGTTTTATCGTCTCATCCGAAAGACTAGCGCCCCAGACCACCACTCATGGTCTAATGGCTGGGGAAAAATTTCCGGTCGCCAACGGGGTAGAACCCCGCCGCACACTTCAGACCCGGACTTTTTCGAGGTCTTATCTAGACAGGCGCGTTACCTCTAGACCACCGATCCACCATAATGACAATTAATGACAACCAACACATATAAAAAACCGATGAAATCCCCCCAAAAGCAAAGTGTGTGTGTGTTTTCTTTCTTGCATTGCTTATTCAATGTACCATCTGGAAAATAAACATTTGATTTGACTTGACACACACACACACACGCACGACCAAAAACAAAAACCCAGCAACATCAAAAATGGATCCCCCCTTTCTTCCCAACAAGAAAAATACACTGCCATAACTGAGTGTGTGTGTTGTGTGTGGTGTGTGTGTGTGTGTTTGTGTGTGTGTGTGGTGTGTGTGTGTGTGTGTGTAATGTGGCGTATTTCGCTCTCTCGCTCATCACTCTCTCTCTCCCTCTCGTCTCTCCCTCTCTCTCCCTCTCTCTCTCTCATCTACCTCTCTCTCTCTCCTCTTCTCCCTCTCTCTCTCTCTCCTCTCTCTTCTCTCTCTCTCTCCCTCTCTTTCTCTGCCTCCTCCCTCTCTCTCTCTCTCTCTCCTCACCCTCCTCTCTCTCTCCCCTCTCTCTCTCTCTCTCCCCTCTCTCTCTCTCTCTCCCTCTCTCTCTCTCTCTCCCTCTCTCTCTCTCTCTGCCTCCGTCTCTCTCTCCCTCGCTCGCTCTCTCTCCCCTCTCTCCTCCCTCTCCTCTCTCTCTCTCATCATCTCTCTCTCCGCTCAATGTCACCCCCTCTCTCCTCTCTCTTCCCTACTCTCTCTCTCCTCTCTCTCCCTCTCTCTCCTCTCTCGTCTCTCTCCCTCTCTTCTCTCCTCTCTCTCCTCCCTCTCTCTCGTCTCCTCTCTCTCTCTCTCTCTCTCCTCTCACTCATTTCTCTCTCTCTCTCTCTCTACTCCCTCTGTCAGTCCGTCATTCTCCAACAGTCCTGCCTGTTTTGTCTTAAAAAAAAAAATTCCTCTTTCTACACTCTTCTAATGGGGCTAATTTTCTTTATTTTTTTCTTTTTCATAATCAGTGGCTTCGTAGAGTTATCCTATTCACCCAGCTGTAGATAGGGTACCTGCCTCTATATGGTCAAGGAAGGAAAGCAGCGAGGGAAGAAGATGGGTGCTGCCCTCAATATGCTGGCCCCATAGAATGGAGGTCTCTGATACCTCGCTTGCCAAAATCACGTAGGTTATGGTAACCTTATATTATATATATATATAATAAAATATATATATATATATCTATATAAATATAATATATTAATAATATAATATCATGATCCGAGCCACTTTTTTTTAGATGTCCCCCCGTGTAGAGTTTCATTTTAAAAAGATGTGGACATACAGCCCAGACCCTGCCATACGCAATCCATAAAATATCACAGATTATGAAGGGACGTTTTATGAAACTGAACTGTGGGAGATTGCCAGCTAAAAAGTGACTCACATAGTCCTGTTTTGCCAATATAAGAGTGTTGGCCATAACTCTTTACCAGGTAAGGGCATGAGGCCTTTGCCAGGAAACAAAATCCCGCTTTCTGTCACACGGCCAGCCTGAAGCTGAAGAAAACAGATCATGATGGCATACACACTGTTGTGAACCATGGGTGGATGTGGGCACAAGGCTATAGTATAGTATAGTAAAGCATAGTATAGAATACTATGGTATAGTATAGTATGGTATGGTGGTGGTATGGTATAGTGTAGTGTAGTGTATGTATAGAATAGCTAACAGAGCTATCAGACTCTAGTCTAGTCTAGTCTAGTCCAGTCTACCTAGCACTGTAAAATCACTTTAGTCACGGCATATTACAAATTTACTCTGCGTGTAATTCCGGCTGATCTCCCCCATAAAGAGTGCATTGCCCACAAGAGCAGCATCATGGGGGTTGATGTGGGCACAAGGGTAGGAGTATAGTATAGTATATAAGATATATAGTAAAGTATAGTATAGTTTAGTAATATATAGTATAGTTATAGTATAGTATAGTATAGTATAGTACAGTTTCAGTATAGTAAGAGTATATATAGTATATGAATAGTATAGTATAGTATAGTATAGTATAGTATAATATAATATCTATAGAAAAGTACAGAATAAGTATAGTAAAGTATGGTATGGAATGGTATGTAAGGTAATGGAATGGTATAGTATGATATGGAATGGTTATAGTATGGTATGTAATGAAATGGTATGGTATGTATGGTGTAGTGTAGTGAGTGCTGTAAGTGTATGTGTAGCCTGGCGAGCTAGCAAGTTCAACTCTAGTCTAGTCAAGGCTATTCTAGCCTAGCACACGGTAATATCACTTTTAGTCCCGGCAAATGAAAAATTTCTCTGCATTGTAATACTGGCTGATCTCCCGCAGGAAGTGGTTGCCACAAGACGCAGCACTCCCCCATTTTATAAATGTATTTTTTCCTGTATGCATCTGCATTACCCTCTTATTTTAATTCATAATCTTAAAAAAAATTGTGCTGCTTATGTGTAGAGTATATGGATTTTTATTAGGTTATGAAGATAAAAAAAAGTGAAGCTATCCTACATGGATCCTTTGTCCAAGTTTGGGTTTCGTTTATTATTAGATTTACATGAACACAACAAAGCTACCTGTATTTCCAGTGGTGAGTGAGCAAGAAATGTTTGCTTTTTTCTGTATGCTGTTAATTGTATTAAGTTTTTGTTTTAAGTATACTTTTAATGCTTCTTCTCTCTCTCTTTCTCTCTTCTCTCCTCCTCTCTCTCTCTCTCTCTCTCTCTCTTTCCACTCTTTCTTTCCTCTGTGCCTGTTCTGTCTGTCTGATACTCTGTCTGTTTCCGTTTGTATCTCCTTCTCTTAGCTCCCTGTGTGTGTGTGTGTGTGTGTGTGTGTGTGTGTGTGTGTGTGGGTGTGTGTGTGTGTGTGTGTGTGTGTGTGTGTTGTGTGGTGTGTGGTGTGTGTGTGTGTGAGAGAGCAGCAGAGAAGAGAGAGAGAGAGAGAGAGAGCGAGAGAGAGATTGCGAGAGAGAGAGAGACAGACGTGTGTGTGTCTGTGTGTGTGTCTGTGTGTGAGTACAGTGTGTTGTTGTTTGTGTGTTAGACCTGCTTGGCCTTTCTTTTTTCTGTCTTTGTGTCTCTCTGTCTCTCTCTTCTCTATCTCTGTCACACCCCACACCCACACTAACACAACACCCACACCCACACAACCACACACACACACACAGTACATGTACATGTCTATCAGCCTGCCTCCCTAACTACTACTTAGGGACAGGTCTAACCTCTGCCAGCCTCTTTGGCCATCTTTCAAACCGTCCTTTCCTTGCTGTCTAACCTGACTGTCTATATGTCCTGATAATTATTTGCAACATCCACGCTCTACTCCCCTCTCCTATGGACTTATTTTCTCTTTTCATCTTTCTAATGGCTGTTGGAAAAAAGGAGGGAGAAAGAATCCAAAACATGATCACCTCCGCTATTTGGGTTTATCAACGTTAAAGTCCATTAGAGGGGCATTTGCAATGCAGATTGGTGTGTGTGTGTGCATCTGGTCCTGTGTATGTGTCTGTGAGAGTGTGTGTGTGTGGTGTTTGTTGCGCACATAAAAACATCTGAAGCTGTGTATTTTTTACGTAATGCATGCACTAGGCACGTGTGTGTGGTGTGTGTGGTGTGTGGTGTGGTGGTGTGTGTGGTGTGGTGTGTGTAATGTGTGTGTGGTAGCAGTGTGTGTTGCAACGTGCACACCGCACAATGCAACACTCAGGGGCATGTGCGAAAGAATGTGTACATGAAAATAGATTGTGCTTATGTGAGTTCTGTGAATATATGTAATGTACATGCACATGCACTATGCATACATGTATGCATGGAGTGCCATATCTGTGGTAACATATGGTGTTTGGTTGCATTGCTCATCCAATGTCGAATGGCGCTTTGAATATATGCGCCAAATATGGCAAAGCAAACCCTGCTCATCTCTCTAAAAGCAAGACAGCCTCTCGGCACACATTTTGCGAGCGGTGTGTGGCATCGGCACTAAAACCTAAAATATAATAGCTTAAATAACTTAATTACTTAAACACTTTCTATAAAATAATTAATTTAAATTAAGTAAAAATTAAACTTTATATAAATTAAAATTAAACTTAAAATGATACTCTTAACATGAATTAATATAATTATTAAATTTACTTAATTAAACTTATAATTTAAATATAAAAAAAATATTAAATTATTAATTAAATATACATATTAGTTCGACTTAAGTAACATAATAAATAATATAAAATAAAAAAAAATCATAGAACCTACATCCCCACAACAACCAACACCCTTACACGCCCACACCCGAACACAAACACACCAACGCGCCTCCCAACCCCCCACCCAAACACAACCAAAAGACAACCAGAGCGATACCCAACCACACCTACAGCCCCAACATTCCCAACCAACACCACACCCCACCCCCGCCCCCCCCAGTCACCTGACCCCCACCCACCCCCCACCTAAGAACACTACCCAACATACCCAACCACCCCACCCACCCACCACCCGCTAACCCCTCCTTCCCACCACACCCAGCACACAACCAAACCCCCTCCCAACCCACCAACCCCCGCCACATTATACTTCCCCCCCTTAGAGTTGCCCCACCATCCCCACATGCCTTACTACCTCGTCCCTCGGAAACCCCCCCCCCCTTCATGTTATCACCCCCACCCCCGAACCACCACCCGCCCACGCCCCCCCAAACCGAGCCCCCCCCATCCCAACCCCCCCTACTCATCTCAAATGATAGTCTAGGAGGGAAATGGCCATTTCCCCAATCCTTAACCAGACACGAAGACTTCTTCATGAGGCTCTCACAATCACAAACACCAAGGGTAAAACAACTACCAACTACAAACCACTAAATACACCCCACCACCACAATCCCCCCCCCGAGTTCCCCCCCACCTAAACACCTTATAACCCAAGAAGTAGGGGTACACAACTACCCCCCTACAACTTCAGGCCCCTTAGAATGTGTCGTATTACATGTCCCTCTGCTCTCTCTCGTTCTCTTCTCTCCTCGTGCTTGCGCGCGCGCGCAGCGCCCGCGCGCGCGCGCTAGCGCGCTGCGCGCGCGCGCGCGAGCGCCACAACTAAAATTATTTTATCTTCTATTATTGAGGATCAAAGGATAAGCCATCACGTGGATATATTTTTTAACAACCCCTAAGCTCGGTATCTCCTATTTTATACCGTCATCTGTCCTGCCGGCAAATATGGCCTAAAAATTCCGACAGTATGCACAGGTTAAAACGATTAGCACAAGAAGTCCCAAGACACAGACAGGACATCGGTTTATAGATCTCTTCTAAAAACTTTCCGCGGAGTGGAGTTTGCATGCTGTTAACTCCAGGAGGGAAATCCACTATGAAGGGGCGTTCACTGGTGGCTGAACGCAGGTGCTTGAACTGTCCGTCATATTGCCAAACATAATGTGTAGTGTCCGGAGAGTTCAGTGTCTTGGGTGGCTGTGACATAGCTTCTCAGAGTTCTGTGCGTGTCTGGTGTTCGGCTAGATCCTACTCTGCCTCCATGAAAGACCACATTAGTAACGTCAGGCAGAGCAGAGCTTTCTTATAGCTGCGCCGTATTGTGGCACACATTAATAAATTCTTGCCCACGAGATGCAGTGATCAAGCTTGTTTCACAGCGACCGTCTTTCGCGACTGGACTATTGCCAACTCCTTGTTTTATCGGTATAACAGAGATGAAAAGTTTACAACACCTGCAGCGAATTCAGAACTCTGGCTGCACTAGGCTCATCCTTTGAAAAAAGCAAATAGGGACCATGTGACTCCCATGCTTAGGGAGCTTATCATTGGTTACCTGTAAGGGCGCACGCTGTCAGTACAAAGTTGCGGACATTGGCATACCGTCACTCTGAAGGCTCGCTTGCTCCATCTCTGTCAGCTGCTTGAAAACACACACCACAACTAGAACCCTGCGGTCTTCGATGGATAACTTACTTGTTGTACCCATTACAACCTCAAAACCGCAGGTCGTAGATCTTTTTGGTGTTGCTGCGCCCACGATCTGGAACTCTCTGCCACAGCCTCAAACATCGCTCCCCCTTCTCTCAGTTTTTAAGTCTTCATTGCAGACACATCTCTTTAATGTATTTCTAGCTAGTTAATATATTGTGCTTGGTCTTGTCGGGTCGCCGTTGTCACACTGTAGGCTAGTTCATGTGCATGCCTGGCTGTTGGTTATGTTTTTTTGTTAGTTATGTTATTGCTAGTGCCTTTTCCTCTGAGTGTACTGTTAATTGCCCTGCTAGTGTGTGGGCCTCGGACGCAATTGTGTGCCTCTACAGAGCGATAGGTATCTCTTGTAAATTTATTTGCGCTTTAGAAATGCTCATTATCATGTTGTTGTTGTTGATATGAGTGCTGTGTGTGCATGTGTATAAATGTGTATGATATGAAAGCGCATTGAGTCATTGCCTTGAGAAATGTGCTATATAAATGCTATTCATTATTATTATTATTATTATTATTATTATTATTATTAGTGTTCTAACCACTAGGCTGTCCCTGAAAGAAAACCCAATCTGAGAGACACAGTTTTCGAGATAGGAAGCAGGTTTATACTTAGAGTAAACTCATATATCTGCTCGTTATGTTTTTTAGTTCGTTCGTCTATCTACATCCCATATTTTATTTGGTACATATATCCTAAGTTTTATGTACTTTTTTTTCTAAAAAGAATTGCCACGTTTCACACACACACACGCCGCGCACACACACACACACGCTCATACACACACCACACCTCATACACACCCACCACACTCATACACACACACACTCATACACACACACACTCATACACACAATACACACTCAACACACACCCACACACACACACACACACACAACACTCACACTCATACACACACACACACACTCATACCCACACCACACACTCATACACTCACACAACACACTCATACACACACAGCTTGAAAAACCACGCAACGCAATGGGCACGCCCCGTCCCCCCCCCCCCCCCCCCCCCCCCCACAAATCACTCACACACACATACACAAACGACGGACACCACACACAACATGACAGGACTTGACACATTCTGTGATAGTAATAACACAGGCAACAGCTCATTGAGCGGTCTTTGAAACTGACTCATTATATGGGAAAGCTTTTCACGTTAAGCCTTTTTTGACAGAGTTTTTCTCCCCCATCATTTTGCTGTTCTTCATGGGAATAAATTTATATATTTATATACATATATAATAATGATTATATATATTTTTGGTGTGTTGTGTGTGTGTGTTGTTGTTCTAAGTTTTGCTTTCATCAGTTGGTACAACAAACTTAGTGTTAAAAACAAAGAATAGTCTTCGGAGTAAGAGTTAGAATCTGCTCAAAAATAATAGGAGAAGAACAAAGAGATCTAAGCCCGTACTGCGATCAGCAGCTTGTGCGCAAAGAGACTGCATCTGGCTGATCATCCCATGCTATGTCTTTCGGAAGTTTCAGTTATTGCCTTCAGGGGACGCCGCTTTCGTGCTTCAACGGTAAAACAAATAGAAAAAGAAATTCCTTTGTTTCCAGTATCAATTCGAATTTTAAATTCAAAACAAGTACGAGCCAAACAGTATTTTACAATCTCTGATATCCCCTCTGATTGTCAGTGCGTGTGTGTGTGTGTGTGGTGTGTGTGTGTGTGTGGTGTGGTAATGAGAATAAGTACTCCTGTATCTTGCTTTGGCTTTCAAGAATGATTTTCCCTAATTGTTTGTGTGGTGTGAGTGTGTGTTGTGTGTGTGTTGTGTGTGGTGTAGTGTGTGTGTGTGGTGTGTGTGTGTGTGTGTGTGTGTTTTATGTCCCTTTACTAGATAATGGTCATTAAGGTGCACAGGGCACGTGTGTGTTGTATGTGTGATAAAATTGTGTCATACAATTGTTGTGTGTATTATGGGTGTGCGCGTTTGTGTGAATGCGCACGTGGCGTGCACGCACCAAAATTTTTTAAATTTCGCATTTCCATCAATGGATTTACAATATTTTATCCTGCATTGGTGTGTGTGTGTGTGTGTGTGTGTGTGTGTGTGGTGTGTGTGTTTGTACGCAGTGCGTGTGTGCGCAGCAACCGGTTTTTTGTATGATAATTTTTTTAAAGCATCTTGGATACTTATAACAATCTGAAATGTGTTATTCTTGTGTCTTGTGAGATAATTATAGCATCATGTGTCTTGTCAAGTTAATATTTTGTGGGGCATTTGCCTTCATGGGGATGATTAAAGTGGTTTGACTTGACTTGACTTGACTTTGTTGTTCTTTGATTTAACGTCTTTTTCACTCTTAGTGATATTATCGAAGGGAGACAGATAGGGGAAATGCAGGAGAAAAGGCAGATGCTTTTGTTGATTGAAAGTTTGTGTTGTCCACCTGTAGTGTGTGTGTGTGTGTGTGTGTGTGTGTGTGTGTGTGTGTGTGTGTGTGAGTGTGTGTGTGTGTGGTGTGTGTGTGTGTGGTGTGTTGAGTGTGTTGTGTGTGTAAGTATTATTTCACTTCAACAGACTAGGAAACTGCACAACGTTTATGCTGTTCAAAAATGTCTTGTGATCAAAAAGGTTCCAACAAAATTGAATTTTAACTTTAACTAGAACAACAAAAATATATTTTTCAAAAACCACCAACTACTAGGCTCTTAATCAAGCCTTTTGTTATTTTAAAAAACAGTAAGCAACTTTTTTTTGGGGGACCCCTGTGCTATTTCTAACATTTTAAGATTAATCAAACAAATTTGTGTGTGTGTGAGTGTGTGTGGTGTGTGTGTGTGGTGTGGTGTGTGTGTGTGTGTTGAGTGTGTGTGTGTGTGTGTGTTGTGTGTGTGTGTTGTGTGTGTGTTTGTGTGGTGAATACGTCATAATAGCAAACGAACTCGCTAAACCAACATATCAAGTTAATGATAATTCAAAACAAGGTTAAAAACAACAAAACGAAATAATCATAACAAAATCCCTATGGGACTTGACCAGTAAACCCTAGCAATATCAAACATCAGTATGTGTGTGTGTGTGTGTGTGTATGCGTGCGCGCGCAGGCAAGCACAGCGCCCAACGCATGCGTATCCTGCAAGCACAGGCACACTTGCCAGCGAGTAGATGGCATGTGTACCTACTCATCGCGCCCTTATTTTCTTAATTCATTCCATACAAGATAGTTTTGTATTTCTGATCAGAGTTCAGTCTTTATTCTGCTTGATACATGTGACACATGTCCACTTTTCTCAAATATAAAAAGACAGCGGTTTATTCTGCATGAATCACCTAGAGTTTACTTTTCTGTGATTTGAGTAAAAAAGAAGACAAACAGATCTCAGAAACTTTGTTGCAATTCAAGCAACTGTCAACTTCTCTGTAAAAGGCATAGAGCCAATTTCTCTAGGCATAACAGCTGTGATCCCATCAGCAACCGTGGCTGGTGGTGTGTTTCTTTGAAAGGCCACACTTTCTTCTTCTAGGCTTGAAAGTTCGTATCCAAGATCCCCTGACAATGAAATGTGAAAAACAAATTCAATGCAGTAAAACGGAATTCCCCTACTGAATTGTAATTTTTAAAGTTAGAGAATAGTGAAGAAAAAGAAACAGTAATGTGACATTAGGACATCAATACTATAACAACATGCAGAGCATCATCACCATTAGTAGGTCACCTGCAAGAAGACATATGCAAGAATATTTTCGCCAACCTGTGGTTTTCAACCCCCAAGGAAGAACGGCCCTTTAGTCAAGAATGCGCTTGGTTTTCGAGGGATGGGCTCATGAACAATGTCCTTTTCATGCTATTTCCTGACGCCAGGATCGGAAACAAATTAAGAATGTAACACCACTTGTAGGATAGCCGAACTTGAGACATGTCTCAAAACATGGCTGACATAAGCATCAAAATCACCACATCCATAACTCTGGAATGGAGTGGTGAGTTAGGAGGACAAGCATCAGAGAAGACCTTCCAGTCACCACTTTCAAAACACAGAGGTGAACCCGACATCTCATACAAGACTGCAGACCTCAGCACTTGCTAAGTGTCTGGAAGAAGATAAATGTAAAAGTTAAAACATAAGTATTTTGCGGGAATTTGTCGTTTTCAATTATTTAGAACATCACTTTGCCCTTGTACAACTGTCAACAAAATGGGTTTCCTCTGATGAGTTTGAAGTCCTCAGCAAGGTTTTGTTTTATTAGGTAAACTTATATATGAACATGTACATTGTTTTTTACCTTTTGAACATTTTAATTAATTGTCCCGCAATAAAGAAGGGGAGGCTACATATGAAGGACACTGTCAGCTGGAGAAGTCAAGTTCTCGTCATGAAATAAGAGCAAATTATTATGGCCCCTCTCAAACTTTGGTGAGTTATTCTTTTTAAAAAATCCAGTTATGAAATGAAGAATGAGTTATGCCTTTTATACATGATTTGAAGAAAAAAAGAGGTGTTTAAGAAATGAAACTACAATGAGAAAAGCAAAGATAAGATGACTCAACCATTCCATAGCCAAACCTTAAAAACTTTGATTTTCTGTGCGCAGTAAATATGTGAGTGTATATTTCTGTGTGGCATTAAAAAAACGAACACATATGCGTGTAAGTCGTGTGAATAAGTTTACATATCTGTCAGGAAAAACTGAAGGGAGAGAGAGAGACTGAAGACTCAGAGGGAACTTCACAAGAGAGAGCAGAAAACAGACCAATATCTAGACCAACGCTTACATTATATACTTTGGAAGCTTTGAAAACGAAAAATTAATGATACAGATAATTAAAACTGCACAACACAAAACCATTTTGGCATCAACTGGACAAATCTAACATCTAATCTAACCCCCTCCTTCAACCCTTTCTATACCTCAGAAATCAGGGACCTGATTTACTCAATTGGTGTTCTAATCTTCCGGATTTTTCTGGGTTTTCAAAGATAGGAAAATTGTAGCTTATAATCTACACAAACTGAATCCATGCGTCTAGTTACTGTGGATATACTACTTGTACTTTGCCATTGTATTTGAATGCCTGATGATGTATGTATAGAATTAATTAATATTGTGCTGAATTTTAGAAAACAATTTTTTATTATGCATCTGTAAAAACACCTTAATTTTGCTTTTACAGTTACAAAGATAATAAGTATGCAATATTTTTGATTAATTTGATTTATAAAAATGCTCATGTGGTATAAGATGCAACTGTGTTTTGATTTTGAAAATTATCAGCTCATGGAATGCATTCACATGAATCTCTTGTCAGTCTTGTCTAAAAGTGTCCCTAGGGCAACAATACAAACAGGCCTAGACAGCTGCCTGTTTCAGTTAGTTGTGCGAGAACTAACTATCTAACATCAGTGGTTATCAAATTTGAGGAATCACCAATAGGATTAATACTGGAGTTGCCAAATGATCATTGCAGAAAGTTACTGAAGCATTTTTAACATGAACATATTTTCTAATATTATGTATGTACTTGTGCTTTGGAACATTTGGAGAGACTGGATGGGTTGTTTTAAACTGTGAGTTTTAAGCTTAAAGACTTATCTTCAAGATTTGTTTACTATGGAGTTAGGCTGTGACAAGACACCTGTAGTGCTTGCACCTCCAAAACCACAGATTATTCATAGGAATATTATGCAGTAACTGTTTTAGTGCCAACAACTGCCCACGATGTGTTCCGATCTACAGAATGGCCCCAAAGGCCAAGCTAATCTTTCCCCCTTGGTATATATAAAAAATATATATATATAAATATAGATATAAAAATATATATATATAATATAATAATTGAGTCAGTTCTTTCTGAGTTTGTCTGATATAGCTTTTAGTTTTAAAGAGAGAGACATACAGCAAGACCCTGTCACAGAGAAATCCATTTAAATAGAACAGATTATGAAGAGACACTTATTGAACTGAATCTGTGGTGAGGTGCCGGCTATCTGTGCTCACATAGTCCTTTTGCACAGTATAAGAATGTGGTGGGCTGAGAGAAACGAGATTGTTATGAATGTCAAGGGTGTCACAGGCACACAATTTCTGATGTGCATGTTGTCAACATGGACAAGGTGGGCCCAGAAGACACCACAGCTCCCTTGATTGAGCACAGCACTGTTTCCTCCAGTGCCTCTACTGTTGGTCTGTATGCAGTCAGCCTACCGTGTTTTTCCATGACAGACCATGAGAGTGAGTGAGTGAATGACCTCATCTTTTGGGTGCCTGTCTGTTTTTCAGAGTCATCTTTACACACTACACTGAAACACACAGGAAAAATGCAGACAGTCCCGTTGGTAACTTACGAAAACAAAACATTTGTTCTGAGTAGCAATCTTGATGTCACAGAACAATCAAGGCGTGACAATGGTCACTCACCTGGGTTTGCCATCGAAATTATATACCATGTCTTCAATAAAGTAAGGACAATCATCCTGTAGTCATGTAACATTGACAGTCACCTGCCATTACAATTTACCACCGCCCCTTGAAAAAAAAGCTGACCACATACTTACGTAAGGCAATGTAAGATTTCACATATGTAAGCATTTTACAATTTCAGCTTCCTTTTTCGAGCAAATCTTACAAATCTTATCTTTACATACGCTATATGACATTTTACTGTATTACTTTGTTCTGGCAACCAGGGTGATATATTAACTTTGGAGATGGGTACAGGAATGTTCATTATGCAATGCTATTTTACCCGTTTTATCATGGTGTTTTCGTTTATATTTTGGTACTTTACCTATACTAATAGTTACTGAATTCACTAAACAGAACATTCAAGTATTCCCAGTTGTGTTTGAATGTTGTTTGTTAATTTGCTTTATGGCCATGTGTGTTTGTATTTGGAAGTGCTTATTGTCCTTTTTACGCTTTTGTTTTGCTAGTCTTGGTGATGATAAGATTAAATAGGATGTCTTGGCGTCCAAGCATGGCCTGGATTAATCAGCTGTAAAGGGACAAACGATTTAGGTACTATGTGCCTTTAATGTGATTATTTCCAGGTTATGGAATTGATATTGAGGTGACAGGAGGTGTTGGTTTTGAACCTGATGTGAAGTCACTAGAAGCCCCAAAGCTCTAGGCAACATAGAATGAAATGAGGCATCTTTAGAGGAAACAACAATGGTTCAAACATTTTCCCCATAACATAAAAGTGAATTTGCCAGTAACGTCACCACTACCCTACTTCAAAGGATTGAAATGACTGTGCTCATTTGTTTTATCTTTCCTTCATATCAACTTTTTTTCATAGCACTTCCCAGTCTATTGCCAATTCTGGTCTAAAGAATATATCTATTCAATTGGCCAATCTCCGGTCTATAGGCCATCTCCGTCTCCGGTCTATTGTCCCATTTCCGGTCCTTATGGGCCATCTTCGTCTATTGGCCATCTCCGGTCTATTGGCCATCTCCGGTCTATTGGCCAAATGCGGTCCTATTGGCATCTCCAGTCTATTGGCCATATGCGGTCTAATTGGCCATCTCGGTCTATTGGCCATAGTATTGCGTCTATTGGCCATATGCGTCTAATTGCCCATCTCCGTCTATTGGCCATATGCGGTCAATTAGCCAATCTCCGGTCTATTGGCCATCTCCGGTCTATGTGGCCCATATGCGGTCTATTGGCCATCTCCTGTTTATTTTCTACTTGAGAACTTCCCCTGTTATCGTCCTACTTTCAATAGCTACCTTCAAACACCTCCACCACCCCCACCTAAGAGTGTTGTTGTGTACATTTGATATTTGTTTATCTAAAATTTGTGGAGATTGCATGCGTGTGAATGATTTGAATGCAAGCGCTTTGATTTGTTATTTTCATAGAATTCAGCGTATATAAATGCCCATACATTATTATTTACTATTACTAGTTATTATTAATTATTTTATTATATTTTATTATTATTATTATTATTTATTATTATTTATTGGCCACATCCGTTCTTATTGGCCATTTTTCCTTCTATTGCCTCTAAGTTTATATTGACCATCCTGTGTTCAATTGGCCATCTCCGGCCTATTGGCCTTTTATAATTCTATGGCCCTCTCGGTCTATTGGCAATCTCTGGTTTATGCCATCTCCAGTCATTGGCCATCTCCAGTCTATTGGTCACACTCCGGTCTAATGGTTATTCCCCGGTCTATTGACCATCTAGTTCTACTTGGCCATCTCCTGTCTATTGGCCATTTATATTCTATTGGTGGCCATCTCCGGTCTATTGGCCATTTATGTTCTAGTGGCATCTCCGGCTATTGGCCATTCTACGTTCTTTGGCCATCTCGGTATATTGGCCACATGCTTGTCCTTTTAGCCATCTCCAGTCTATTGGCATCTCCAGTCTATTGGCCATCCCCGGTCTATTGGCCATCTATGTTCTAATTGGCCATCCCCTGTCCTATTTGCCATCTCCAGGCCTCTATTGGCCCACCTCCGGTCTATTGGCCATCGCTGTTCTATTGGCCATACAAAAACCTGAACATTACAAAACCTCGGGCTATGCAACAAAAGTACCCTCCTCTGTCAGGCTACAACAAGCGAGAAGCCTGAAGACAGACATGTAGTGGCACAGTGGTGGATGAAGGCGTAGTATAGGTCTTTTGTCATTAGGAAAGAACAAGGC
>CM054141.1:54532602-54545102 GCA_028751875.1 Rapana venosa
ACTGTTGTAGTCAGTGTTGTTGTGGTGTCTGTCATTAATTGTCATGTGTTGACTGTTGTAGTCAGTGTTGTTGTGGTGTCTGTCGTTTGTCATGTGTTGACTGTTGTAGTCAGTGTTGTTGTGGTGTCTGTCATTAATTGTCATGTGTTGACTGTTGTAGTCAGTGTTGTTGTGGTGTCTGTCGTTTGTCATGTGTTGACTGTTGTAGTCAGTGTTGTTGTGGTGTCTGTCGTTTGTCATGTGTTGACTGTTGTAGTCAGTGTTGTTGTGGTGTCTGTCGTTTGTCACATCTGTTGACTGTTGTAGCCAGTGTTGTTGTGGTGTCTGTCGTTTGTCATGTGTTGACTGTTGTAGTCAGTGTTGTTGTGGTGTCTGTCGTTTGTCATCTATTGACTGTTGTAGCCAGTGTTGTGATGGTGGTGTTGTCTGTGCTCTGTTGTCTGTGCTCTGTTGTCTGTTGTGCTCTGTTGTCTGTGCTCTGTGGTCTGTTGTCTGTGCTCTGTTGTCTGTGCTCTGTTGTCTGTGGTCTGTTGTCTGTTGGTGGGTGACGTCAGCCCTGTCCAGCCTGTCTGTACACTGTGCAGCCTCCTGCAGGGTAAAACTGGCAGCATGATGGAGCCCTCAGAGAAACCCGCCCCCACAGACGAGGGCTCTTCCGCCCCCAACCCCGCCCCTACCCCCGCCCCCGCCATGCCTGTCCTCAGCCTCAAGAAAGGAGCCCTCCTCAAAGGACTGGTCTGATCACAAGAACTATATATATATATACATATACACGCGCATGCATGGAAATGTTCATACATGAGCGCGTGTGTGAAGGCATTCGCGGCGCGTGCTGCTATTCACACACACACACACACACACAGATACACACGCGCGTGAGCACATGGACATACACCCGCTCCTGATCGCGCATAATCACGCACGCATGCATGCATACATACACATGCACGCACATACGTGTCACACACACATACAAACACACGCGCACGCGCGCACACACACATACGCACCGCGCGCGCATACACGCACGTACACACACACTTCACACATTCACATATGCACACTTCACACATGTACATATACACACACACTTCACACATGTACTTATACACACACACTTCACACATGTACACACACACACACACACATTCACACATGCACATATACATACACACACACATACTTCACACATGTACATATACACACACACTTCACACATGTACTTATACACACACACTTCACACATGTACACACACACACCACACTTCACACATACACATATACATACACACACACTTCACACATGTACATATACACACTCATACACGTACACATGACACCCAAGTCAACAACAACAAAAAGAAAGACGAACAGAAACCTCACCGACGCCAAAGTGGCAGCAGACACACTTGAACCAACAACAGCAGCAACAGCAACAGACAACAACAACAACGGCTAGCACCGCGACTTCAACAGCAGCGACGACAACAACAACTGCAGCAATAACAACAATAACAACAAGCCAACGACTGTAGTAGCCAATGATAACGATAGCAACTACAGCACTATCAGATTCATAATTAACATTCACTGATATATTAGTGTTAGGGCATCTCGTTCTTAACTCAGCCAGTGTGCTATCACAAGCAAGGACTGATTGCTGATTAAATAGACAGCTTTAAACTTGAGGGGGAAACCTGGAATGAAAATGAAACGCTAACAACAGCAGCAACAACAAAAACAGCAGTAATAGCAACAGTAGCAGCAGCAACACAGCAGCAGCAGTAGCAATAACAACAACAGCACAAAAAAACAACAACAATAGCTACAACAACGCCAATAATTCTCAACAACAAGTTTATGATGAAGGCAACGCCTTAAAAAAAAATCAACACCCCCATTCCCCAAAAAAAACCAAACAACGGCAACCTGATATTCCAGTGCAAGCATAATGTTCAGGGAAAAATCCATTATATTTATCTAAAGATATTTCTCAACATTTTCATCTTAGTTTGTAAATTTGTAGGGATACTACAAACATGAATCCTTACTGTTGAAACCGTTAGGCAGACTCTGTATCAGACGTTTGCTGGTATAGCTGTTGTTGCTGATGTTGTTGTTGTTGTTGTGATTATATTTACGTCCCAGTGGAGATTTCGATTGTCATGGACTATGGCTGTTTCCAAGTCTTCTTGTATAATCTATGCAGCCATACTCCGACTTCAGATGATTTCTTTTTTCTCCTGTAGATTATAAAGGGGAACACACATTGGTATGCTAAGAATATTTCATAGCTGAAGACATTCTCGATATAATATTTCAAAGCAAAGCAATATTTGGGTGTCAGCTTTGGTCATTTTGTTTGTTTGCCTGTATCAGTGACTGGCAAACGTGTTAGTTTTTCTTCGTGGAAATGTACTTTTGATGATTATGCTTGTTCGTGACAATGTGTCAGAGGATGAAGTGGGTCCAGTACACAGTGTTCTATCTTTTTTTTGTAGAGTTTACCTGAGAAGTCGTTTTGTTTACTGACGTTTTAAGTTTAAGTGTATGTGGTGTGTGTGTGTGTGTGTGTGTGTTGTGTGTGTGTGTGTGTGTGTGTGTGTGTGTTGTGTGTTGTGTTGTGTGTGTGTGTTGTGTGTGTTGTCGTGTTGTGTTTGTATGTGCGTGTGAGAGAGAGAGAGAGTGCGTGTGTGTGTTTTCTGTGTGTGTGACGCGCGCGCTCGCGTGTGTTTTTGTGTTTTGTTGTGTGCGAGAGCGTGCGTTGTGTGTAAGAGGTGTGTGGTGTGTGTGCGTGCGTGTGTTGGTGTGTGTGTGGGAGTGTGGTGTGTGTCGTGAGTGGTGTTTGAGTTGTGTGTGAAAGGCATGCTGCGAACAAAGTGATGAAAGTTGATCATATTATTATAATATGTACGCGAAAATGTATGTATCTGTCTGTAAAGTAAGTTTGTGACTAAACAAGTGTGTATGTGTACGTGCGTGTGTGTGCGCGCGCGCGTAGGTACTTGTACGCGCGGGTGTGTGCGTGCGTGTGTGTGTGTGCGTGCGTGCGTGTGTGCATGCGTGCGTGTGTGTGTGCGCGCGCGTGTGTGCACGTGTGTGTGTGTGTATGCCAGCGCGCATGTTGTTCCTTAAATAATGGTATTTGTTTTCTATGCTTTTACAAACAGAAGGTTTGATCTCATGTTTTTGACTGTTTGGTATTTGATCTCAACTTTTGAACATAGACTAGGAAGAAGAAAAAAATCTTAAAAAAAAGAAGAAGAACACTATGTTGCGTTGAACAGTACCATGTTTTTATCAAGAAAAATATCTATTTTATGCTGTATCTCTTGCTCAATCTATGTCTGTGATTGCTTATAATCTATGAAATTAATGGTTAATGTTGATGGGTAAAAAATCGATCAGATGTGGTGTGTGTGTGTGTGTGTGTGTGTGTGTGTGTGTGTGTGTGTGTGTGTGTGTGTGTGTGTGTGTGTGTGTGTGTGTTGTGTGTGTGTGTGTGTGTGTGGTGTGTGAAGTTGAAGTCAAAGTCTTGTGTGAAGTTAAAGTCGAAGTCAAATTTTCATTTCCAGATTGTACATTGAATAAGCAATGCATTTGCTTTTTTTTCATAAAGCCATCTGTGTGTATGCGTGCTTGTTTGCGTGCACGTGTGTGTGTGTGTGTGTGTGCATGTACGTGCGCGCGTGCGAGCCAGCGTGCAACCATATGCGTATATATACTCCACACACGGTATCAAAACAAAACCATGATACAATCGGGCTGTCATAAAGAGTCAGCAATTTGCTGTGCAAGAATTCGCTACGTTTATGTTTGTTTGCTTGTTTTTTGTTTGTTTCTTTCTTTCTTTTATAGAGGGGTTGTTATTTTGTTGATTGTGTGCATTAGATGAAGTCGGTATTTCGTGAGATTTTTTTTGGTCGGTTTTTTGTCATCATTCCTTTTTTTTTTTCCTTCTTTTTTGGTTTCTTTCTTTGTGCGGAATGTTGCGTTTATTTTTGGATCGAGTTGGGGATGACCTTTGCGTATGTGTCTCTTTTTTCCCCCATATTTTATTTCTTTTGGGGGGGGGTTCTTTCTTGTTATTTTAACTACAGTCGCTCGAATAGTCAGGTGCTTTGTGCCATAGCTAACGTGAATATGGCGTTCATATACTTGAAGAATTAATTTTGTCCTATCCCCGAATAGAGTTCCCCAGTTCACCAGCGGTGAGATGTTTGCGTATGCAGCCCTCTTTTTTTCCCCACCATTAGGGTAGCGGCATTCCGACTTCAGGCAATGGATTTGATGAAATAAAGGAGCACTTACGATTTGATGGAAAGTATTTCAGTGCATGATTGGTATGGTTGTGATTTGATGTCTGACTTTTTTGTTGTTGTTGTTGTTGTCGTTGTTTTTTACGGTCGTGAAATTTGTTATATGATTATGGTTATGTTCATGACCTGAATGAAGACTTTCTCGGTGACTTGAATTATTGATGTTTGTTTGATTTGATAATTTAAAAAATGACATATTGTTGTGTGTATGAAAAGATTTGAGTTATTGGGCGGTGTGGTTTTGTTGTGTAGGGGTTTGTCTTGCATGGGTTGTGGTTTTTCTTCTGAACACTATCTGTCTGTTTGCTTTTATTTCTGACTGCCTGTCTGCGGTTTTTTTTATATTATATGTCCCGTTCTGTATTTTCTTTCTCTCCTTTTCTTTTGATCTGTCTCTCTGTCTGTCTGTCTCTCTGTCTGTCTCTCTGTTTCTATGCCTGTCTGTCTGTCTGTCTGTCTGTCTCTCTCTCTCTCTCTCTCTTCTCTCTCTCTCTCTTTCTTTCTTTCTTTCTCTCACGCACGCACACACACACACACACACACACACACACACACACATACACACACACTTACACCATACGTGTAAGAGGCAGACAGACAGACAGACGAAGAGAGACATGGAGAGACAGAGACAGAGAGCGAGAAATAAGATTCAGTAAAAGCAGACTGAAACACAATCACTGCCAAAGCTGAACAAAATGCCACACCAGATACGTGAAAGTCAAAATACAGAATTTAATACAAACTGGAAGTAACGTACATAATCCAAACTTAAACAGAAAAACTTACTCATTGGTCTTACATTGAAAGCAAATAAACAAAAGCAACGTTTAATCAAATTTGGAAAATGGCTCCTTCTTCTTCTTCTTCTTCTTCTTCTTCTTCTTCTTCTTCTTCTTCTTCTTCTTCTTCTTCTTCTTCTTCTTCTTCTTCTTCTTCTTCTTCTTCTTCTTCTTCTTCTTCCTCGTTGTCAAACGCTAAGACACCAAGTATTGTCGTGATATATGACTTGAAAATAAATGACAAAATTCCGTGAGAAATATTCAAAGAACAACAAACAAGCACACACAAGACACAGACCTTACTGAGATTTTTGTGAGGGATAACAAAGATACTAAACCCTCCCTACAATCAAAACCGAATAAATAAACTTATGTTTGGCCAGATTTCATACGTGATATAAAATCAAAAGACAAAAATTTTACGAGAAATAGAAAAAATGAAAACAAATAAGACAAAGCAAAACAACTACAACTTAACAATATTTTTGGGGTCTTTGAACATTAAAAAAAATATTGAAATAAAACAAACACAAAAAACATAAATTTTCAAAGTTAAGTCTTGAAAAATATATATAAAAAATACGTATCCAACTAAAACAACAACGAAAACTCAACCAGAAATTTTCAGTATTTTTGTGGCTCATAAGAAAGATACAGAAAGAAAATAAAAAAAATATCTATCCAAAATATAGCAAACACGCAGGAACAAAAATCAGGTGCGATTCTGTACCTGTCAACAAAAGAACAGCAGAAATGACAACTGCAAAATACAAAACAGTTCGCTGGAATACAGGTTAAACTCAAAACTCTGAATCAAGAAGATGAGCAGTTTGGAGAAGTGTCGAACAACACGTCCCTTGTGTGCATCCAACGACCGCCGATATCAGGGAGCATGATGATGATGGCAATAATGATGACGACGATGATGATGCTGACGACGAAGACTACGCCGATGATGATCATCATGACAACGATGATAACGACTATAATGCTGCTGCTGCTGCTGCTGCTGCTGCTGCTGCTGCTGCTGCTGCTGCTGCTGCTGCTGCTGCTGCTGCTGCTGCTGCTGCTGCTGATGATGATGATGATGATGATGATGATGATATTGAAATTAAGGGCAGTTACATATTTGCAGATATTAATATTCAGAAAGAGATCATGTATATCTTACTGAAAGCTATGATTTCTAAAGTGCATCAAAAATCTGTGAACCCACATGTGCGATCACAGCCCAAACAACTCAGCATGTCAGGCCATCTTGGACATCGACATTGTGGTAGTTTAACAAGTAATAAAACCAGAAGCTGCTGTGAAATAATGAATCATATCCATGAGAGAGAAAAGAAAATACACAAAGAGAAACCCGGAGAAAAGATTTATTATCAAAATATTACGATTTATTCTAACAATCCCAAGTCTGATGACTTTGCAGCCTCAAAAGTTGATGTGGCCAAAGCTCAGTTTGAGTCAAGAAACAACTGAGACATCAGCCGTACACCAATTTCTGCTGCTGCTGCTGCTCCTCCTCCTCCTCCTCCTCTCCTCCTCCTCCTCCTCCTCCTCCTCCTCTTCTTCTTCCTTCTCCTCCTCCTACTGCTGATGTTGCACCTGTAGCGAACTTAAGCTGGAAACGAATCAGAAATACGCAATCTTCCCTTTTATAAATTGCTTTAAAATCATGCATGTTTGTCCAAAAGATAAGATTATAAGAAAAGCATATTCATTTTCAGCAAAGACGATCTTTAATTTACATGAATTATTCCTTTGGCGTGTTTGATTGTATGTTTGTTTTGGAGCGAATTGTTTGCTTTATACATTTGTTTATTTATTTATTTCTTATGGTATTTGCGTTTGTTTTTGGTTGTTTGGGGGTATTTTTGATTTGTTATTTTGTTTGTTTGTTTTGAGGGAGCTTCTGCAGAGAGGGCGGTTGTTTGCTTGCTTGTTTGTTTGTTTGTTGGTTTTGTAGAACACAAATAGCCGTGCAACCCGTGAGTCACTGAGTATTGTGAGATGGTCATTGTACTCTTAAAACACTCACCAATGACCATCTTACAAAACCACAGCGCCACACAGTTTCCCAACTCTGTCTCTCCCCTCTCTCTCTCCCCCTCTCCCTCTCTGCCCTGTGAAATCAGCAGCTGTCGTCATGGCGTGATCTCCCTTGATTGGCTCCATTTTGACAGGGACTTCTGGGATCGCGTCCGGACGACACCAAGGGGGTGAGGGTTGGGTGGGAAGAGATAAAGAGCCTAATCACCGATGCGGACAGTGCTGGTTGGGGAGGATTAGCTTCGTTTGTCCAGGATTAACTCTACTGATTGTGGTGGCGCCGCCGCCGCAATGCTTGCTGGTGTAGGGATGATGACGGTGACGACGATTAAGGGAAAAGACTGTAGGGCTTTTTCTTCTTTTTTTTCTTCTTTCTCATTTTACCTGGAACAAAATGGTAGAGATTTATTTGAACAGGAACGAAATTGATCATCAGGTGGATTGTTTTGCTTGTTTGTGCATGTGTGTATTTTGGTGTCGTGTGTGTGTTGTGGTGTGTGTGCGTGTTGTGGTGTGTGTGTGTGTATGTGTGTGTGTGTGTGTGTGTGTGTGTGTGTGTGTGTGTGTGTGTGTGTGTGTGTGTGTGTGTGTGTGTGTGTGTGTGTGTGTGTGCATGGAGACTGGTGTGATGCACAACTCCCGCACATTTATACTTTTCAAGTTTGCTGATAATTAGAGGTACATGCACGAGCTCGCGCTCGCATCCTACAACCACTCCCTCGCCCCAACATGCACACACACACACACCAACAAACACACACACACACACCACACACACACACACATATATATATATATATATATATATATATATATATATATATATATATATATATATATATATATATATATATATATATATATATATATATATAATAATATAACACTGTGTGTATGTGTGTGTATACTAAAACCTAAAACCACTTAAGACCTTAGGGGAGACAGACTACGAAATTATTTTCATCACTTACATAAAAGATACTAACATTTTAACTGATCGTTAATAGATGTATCTACGAACATTTTGAATCGCCTCATTAAAGAAAACTTATCGATTAATGCCATGCGATTCAATGTCATACCAGTTTTATTAGGCAGCTTTAATCACAAAAGGTTTGTGTATTATCAAATCGAAGTAATGTAGCGCCAAATCTAAAGATAAAAACTAGGCATACATGTCTTCTTAACGAAATGTATACATGCTCTCAAGGTTTTGTAATCTATAAAACACTGTTATATGCACACCACACCAAACTGGTTTTCTATCAGTGGCTAACTATTGATTTCGGTTTTGTACAGATTAAACACAGGTATTAGTGTTTAGAACAGTTTCACACGTGCGCACGTACGCATGCACACGCACACACGCACGATTGAACACACACACACACACACACACACACACACTTGCGCGCGCGCGCGCAACAAATCAGTTTGAAAAGTTGATACTGTTTGATGAGTTAATTTTTCAATTTATCTTTTTTTTTAATTTGAAATTGCCTGATGGGGAAATTTGACTAGATTCCTTTGTTAGTTCTGTGTTCAGTTTTGTATTCACAGATAATCAGGAACACGATCTTAACCAGGCCATTTTATTTCTTATGCATAACTTTGCATTGAGTACTGAATTCAATGATACAAACACAAGCACATCACGCTTAAAAGACTGAAACATTAATTTTAAAAAAATTTAAATATAGAAGTAAGCGCTCACACACGCTTACACACATACACATACACACACACACAGAGTCTAAAAAATATTTCAAAGACTTACAACACGTACTTATTTAAAGACTTTATTCCTCGCATATCAAAACATGTTTATGTTGAAGTAAAGGAGAGAAACTATGAAAATGTATTCAACGGTACACGTATGGGGATAATCATATCCTTGTCCTCGTTTATTTTGTATGGGAGTCTGTGTTTTAGATTGATAGTGATAGTAAATAATGATGATAATAGTAATAACAATGATAATTATCATTATTATTAATATGTATGCAGGTGTGAGGTATAACTCCTCTTCTAAAAACTCATACCAGCTATGCCGAGTCATCACGTGTATTAGTATGAAGGAAAATATTCATTTTCTTTGCATCATTTTTGTTTTGATTTTGTGGTGGGTTTTTTGGGGTTTTTTTGTGGTGAATCCTCTGCTAGAGCTCAGAAATTCACCAACCGTAAGAGTTTGCGTATGCGACCGTTTTTGCCCACGATGAAGGTAGCTGCATTCCGACTTTGGAGATCATCGATATTCTGAAGCCATCTACCTTTTGCTTTCGGTATGAGATAAGAATGTTGCTGTCTGTCATTGTTCTTCAGTTTGAAAAGCGTGGGTGATGTGTAAGAGCGTGCAGAACTCAATTATGCGCGTTAAAGATCCCGCTGTTTACGTTAATGCGCAAGGGATGGCGGAAACACAACAGAATATTGAGCATGTATCCGAGGCCTGACCAGCTCACTGCATTGCAACGTGGAACTGGTCCAGCAGACCTTTCAGGTGGATAGATTTTTTTTAATTTATTATTTTATTTTATTCTTTTATATCGAGGATAATGGAATAAGCATTTATGTGCTTTTTTACATCCAGTCCCCGTGTGCATGCAGTTTTGTGAGTTCTGTCATCTGTTCCCACCGGCACACAATGGCCTACTCTTACGAAAAGCGGAACAGGATTTAACGTGTGCGCAAGATGTTCTGCGTGCGTTCTCACACGGGGCCTCGGTTTATAGTCTCATCCGAAGGACTGCTATGCTAGATGAAATGTTAGATTTCATGAATGATGTTATGTAACGAGTCAATACAACTTAACGCGTGAAGATGCATCCTTTGGAAAATTCTAACCTGACAAACTTTTAAATTAATGGAATACTTTATTTTATTGTTTATTTTTATGAATAAAAAACGTGTATAATGACATCAGTACAGAAGTTGTCTAGCCTTTCTTCTCTTTCTCGGTCTTTTGTTGGGGTTTTTTATTGAGGGGTGTTGTTTTGGGGTTTTGTTGCGTTTTGTGTTATTTGTGCTTTTTTCTCCCCCACAAAGCCATATACAGCAAGATCAATGTTCAGCGTAGGTCTCTGTACATTTTAACACAGTTGCAAGGCAAGGTTACTGCCGTGCAAGGAGCGTCTTGTATAGTTACCTGCGTTGTCTATGTTTGATAGAAACGGTAACGTTGGTTTGTTGGTTTTCTCTCGGTTTGGTTTTTTGTGTTGTTGGGGTTTTTTTTGCTTTGCCTTGTTTTGCTTTGCTTTCTTTTTGCTGGATTTGTCTTCAACGTCATTAAGTGCATATGTAGTTTACTGATGCCTTTTAAGCACAGAGAGAACATCTAAACTTTTACCACATACCACCAGTCTATCTGAAATGAAGAAAGGATTATTTCAATGATACATGTTCTCCTGTGTTTACACCTCAGCCTTATTCCATGCCAGTACACACTTCAGAATTTGTTTTACTTGTAGCTCAGCATACAAATGAATCTTCTTTCGCCCGTGTGTCACTAATCTGTATGTCTTGTAGATGTTTACAACACTTCTGCGCCCCTCCTTTGCAAATTCTTGATGGGCCTTTGCAACACAGCATAATATCTATGGGGGGACGGGATAGCTCAGTGGAGGGAGCACTCGCTTTCCCCCAGCCAAAGTTAAGCAGCATGGAGCGTGGTTAACGCTTGAATGGTACCTTTACTTACATCTGTTATTACTTATAAAACTAGATGTACATGGAACTATTTATTCTTATTTGTTTCCTTTTAAAAAATACATCATTTCTGGGTAGACGAATCTTGGCAGTTTTTCAAACTCGTACTTTTGGTGTAATGTATTTGATACGTTTAACATGCTTGTTTTTTTAAAGATGTGAACACAATTTTTAGAGGCCAGCTGATGTATCAAGGTATAATCGTGCCATCAGCGAGTAGTAACAAACATTATTGTAAACAAATTTGTTGGCAATGAATCAGTCAACCAAACAAACAAACAACTAACAAACAAACAAAACCCAAAGGAATTGTGGACGTGGAAGAAAGCAATGCTATCGGTAACCCTCTTTGTGCATGAAGACTGAAATAGCACATTATTCTACACAAAGCATAATAATCTTCAAAATAATAATAATCTTCAAAATGTTAAAAGAGTTCATCAGGTCATCTATGCAACAGACTGATCTAGAACAGGTCTATGAGATTTGAAATAGCATTACCTTAACTATAAAGTGCACCATGATTATATAATAAGATGTCATTAAGGTAAGATTATAAAGTACATTTGACATTTGATCTTGATATTCATAAGCTGGATTGTATGTATAAAAAAGGGCCGCCAAATAAATGTAATATAGAAAGTGGTGGATATGTAAAATCAGTCTTTTCTGTGCCCCCCCAAATTCTGATTTTGTTCTTTAGGTGAGGGGGAGGAGCGTGCTCACATACTAAGATTGTATGGCAAGTGTCCACGTTTAGGATTCTGCCAATCATATTATCATTTAGTGGGGTTGTGAAAACACAAGCATACCCAGCATGCATTCTATGCTCCTGCGCAATGAATGATACAAAGCAAGAGGTTAAAAAATGCTTTTCAGATAGTTTTACTTTTTGTTCGCAGTACAGAGTAGTGTAAGGGCTAAATCTTTGCGGGTTCCCAGCGATTTGGTGAGGGAACAAAGGATAGGAGGAGAGGAGCATTATCAATACATTGCTGCTTCTATCCAAAGATGATGAATGGATGGATGGGTGGGTGGGTGGGTGAATGGATGAATGGAAGGATGGATGAGGTATTAACTTTTGTCAAGCTTGTTTATGCAGCGGTCACACAAGCGCTGCAGCTTGTTGTAATGATGTCTTGCACTTTGTAGAGGGTAACCACTTTATATTGCTTGAACACATGACGTACATGAGGTACTGGAATGTCCAAAAAGGTTTGATAATGAACCATTGCATACTGGTGAGTGGGGTGCGGCCTTTAAGAATTGAATCAGGACATATTGGTGACAAAACTGACTAGATGCCTTCACTACACAAACATACATCTGCAACATCTGCTACGTAGCTGTTCTTCGGGACAGGTGTGGTAGTCCATCCATAAGATCTCTCCGGTTCTATGTTGCGTCCATGCACATTATGTGTGCCCATGTTACCTCTTGATTTAATTCGAGTAACTCATTTTTGAGGAAGGAAGGAGTACTTCAGCTTTTGTTTTTTGTTGAGGTTGTTTTGTGGGGGGTTTTGGAGGGGTATCATTTTACGGTGATTTTCTTTGATGATTATTGTGGTTTTTATGTTTTTAGGGGGAGTGGGTTCTTTCAGCTGAAATGATCTCCAGCTGGAACTATTCTAGGAACA
>CM054141.1:54552602-54555102 GCA_028751875.1 Rapana venosa
CAGGGAGCCTCTGTGTACATACATGCAAGAGTACTGAATCGAGCGCACAGGAGCGCACATACGTAGGCACACAGTACAGGTGCACACATACACACGCATGCTCTCGCTCCCCCCCCCCCCTCTCTCTCTCTCTCTCTCTCTCTCTCTCTCTCTCTCTCTCTCTCTCTTGTTGCATTGTGGCCTAAGGCCGATGAGAATTAAATTATTTCAGAGTTCAGAGTACTCTCTCTCTCTCTCTCCTCTCTCTCTCTCTCTCTCCTCTCTCTCTCTCCATCTCTCTCTCTCTCTCTCCCTCTCTCTCTCTCTCTCTCTTTCTCTCTCACACACACACACACACTCACAACACTGACACACACACACTCACACACGCGCACACACACACCGAAACAAAACAAAAACGCTTGGCAAATCATAAATTTTGCTTAAATTGTGGAAAAATGTTTATTTCTTGAGTATTTATAATAATATAAATATTAAAAACAGGAAAAGAGAGGTTTTATGTTAATCACAACTGTCTATGTTTAAAGTCTCGAAATGCAAGGAAGAAAAATACAGGAAAATACAGCAAACAAACAAACAATAAAAAGGACAAACCAAGATACGAAAGAAGAACAGTACAGAAAGAGACAAGATAAAAGACGGACGAAAAGAAAAAGACTAAGAAACACCACAGAAGAAGAAAAAAAAATTAAAACCATACAAAAGCTACTAGAAAAAATCAAACTTTATTAATCTAAAATCAAATCGTTATTTTAAAAACCACACATACAAACAAAAGAAAAATAAAAACAAACCCATAAGAAAAACAACCCAACATGTTCTCAAATTCTACACTGAGACTACCTCTTAACAAAAACAACAACAAAACAAACCCAACAAACAAAAACCGGGATTAAAAACAAAAAAGCACGAAAAACTAGTAGATCTTTTTTTTTAAAACATACCTTTTAAACAAACACTTATAACCATTTTTTTATCCGATTCTGTACTTTATACCCGGAAATTCGGACAGACTTAAAGTCTAGACTGACATTTTCAGGTTCATAGATTGGTTCATAGACTATAATATCCGTTTTTCTACTCTCTTTTTTATTATAGATTTAATATGTATGTTGAAGATCATCATTCTGGGGAGATTAGTAGGAGGGAGCAGTGTACGAAGGGAAACGAGTGTGCTGAGGAACAAACAGCTGTGTACTATATCATTCTTCCCGTCGGATGTGACCGTCTCCTGAAAAAGAAAAAGAAATGTGTCAAAGAATTATACTGAGTAGCAAGAGCAAAGCAGAAAGACTTATGTAGTGTGTAGTTTATCAGCAACAAAAAAATCTTCGATATCAACCGTTTTGAACAGAATTTTTGCCAATATCTTCTTTGTAAGAGAACGAAAAGTCTACACACACGACCGCACGCACGCACGCACACACACACACACACACACACACACACACACACACACACACACACACACACACACACACACACATATATATATATACATATACAGAGACAGACAGATAAACAGACTGGTAGACAGACAAACAGAGATACTGGGCGGAGCTATGGGGGAAAGGTGGGGATGAAGGAATCTTGCCTATAATTATAATAGTTGTCTTTGGTAAAAATCGATAATTCAAAGCCCAACAGGGACCATGAAACATCCTCGATAACAGAACCAGTGAGGGTGGATAGCATCGGGAAAAAATGAGAGGTAAAAGCGTTGTACTCTCAATACGGGAGAGAAGATTTGAACTGCTGGCTTGAGCTTGCTGTCCGCATAAAAAGATATCATTTTCCCCCAGGGCTAATATTGTCACAGACTTTGTCAGCTTATGCAATTGTTCAGGCATCTGCTATGTGGACTGCGTAGCAGATGCGGTATAGGTTATAATATAATGATGCACTGTTTGTGTAGCATCTGCACAAAATAAATAGCACTTTAATTTAAGAAGGGGAAAAACCGAAACCTCGGGAGTGTTGCAATCACTCACGTCGCCTGAGTGTGAAATCCTGTATGAAGTGCACAGAAAAAAGAATATATATATATATATATATATAGAGAGAGAGAGAGAGAGAGAGAGAGAGATAGAGAGAGAGAGAGATAGATAGATAGATAGAGATAGATAGATAGATAGATAGATAGATAGATAGATAGATAGATAGATAGAGATAGATAGATAGATAGATAGATAGATAGATAGATAGATAGATAGATAGATAGATAGATAGATAGATAGATAGATAGATAGATAGATAGATAGATAGATAGATGTGTGTGTGTGTGGGTGTGATGACTACTATTACGTTTTTGTACTGAATGATCCTTGGTGCCGAAAGAAGGAAAGAGGACGGGAGGGGGAGGGGGGAGGAGAAGGGAGGAGGTCAACCTGTCTACATAGTATAGTATGCAAACGGTCAACTTTCCAAGCATTGACACAGTTGGAAAACAACAGCGGGGACAAAGACGTGAAGAAGGAGGGAAGAAAAGAACAACAACAAC
>CM054141.1:54570102-54577602 GCA_028751875.1 Rapana venosa
ACACACACACACACACACACACACACACACACACACACACACACACACACTAACACACACACTAACACAACACAAATACACACACACCCAATTCATACTATTTCCCCTAATCATCACTCAGAGCTAAAGGACATTAAATTAGAAGAAAAAAAACCACTAATTTTTCTACCAAAATTTTGTCTCTGATTATCTCCTCGATTCAAAAACAACTCACCACTCCAACGGAACCGGCAAAACAGGCAGCAAACACCGCCAACCTCAAATACACAGCCATCTTTGCTCTGCGACAAACGGAACAAAATGTCTGACTGGCAGCAAGAACAAATTCAAAACACTTGGCAGTCTATAATAATTTATGGAAGTCTACCCGAACAAATATTCCGGATACAAAGTCAATTCACTCGACACCCCTCCCCTAAATCTATCGAGAATCAATTTACCCCGGCACACTTCAGTGAGTTTTGAAGGGTCGAGTTTTCCAGGCAAGTTTTTATAGCGGGAGGGAAGTACGTTGAACAAGTTTATCACAATCGATATCAATGGATAAAAAAAACAAAATGGAGAGAGAGAGGGAGAGAGTCTGTTGGTAGGTGTGTATGTGGCACCTCCGAGCTATGTGTGCGGGTGGCTGGGTGGGTGGGTGGGTAGGGGGAATTAGTGTGTGTGTGTGTGTGTGTGTGTGTGTGTGTGTGTGTGTGTGTGTGTGTGTGTGTGTGTGTGTGTGTGTGTGTGTGTGTGTGCGTTGGTGTGTGTTGTGTGTGTGTGTGTGTGTGTAGTGGGCGGTTGTGTGTGCGCGCGCGTGTGCGTGTGTGTGTATGTGTATCTGTGTGTGTGTGTGTGTCTCTCTCGCTCTCTCTCTATCTATCTCTTTCCTTTTATCTTATTGACGAAATGAGTCAATTTGTATTGATTCTCTGGTCTAGTATAAAAATTGAATGTTAATGTGAATAGTTGATTGCGAGTATAACTAAGTGATTAAGTTTATTGTCAGCTTCATTGTGTGTATGTTATGCATTTCTTCATGTTTGTTTGCCTTTTGTTTTTTTGTCTTTGTTATTTTTTTGAGAACCTGATGTAAAGAAGCCTCTGGCTTACCCAAGTATCCTCATTAAAACATTCAAGTTCGAGTTCTCTCTCTATCTCTCTCTCTCTCTCTCTCTCTCTCTCTCTCTCTCTCTCTCTCTCTCTCTCTCTCTCTCTCTCTCTCTCTCTCTCTCTCTCTCTCTCTCTCTCTCTCTCTCTCTCTCGTAATCTGCTGACCCGGGTTGGGTTCGAATCTCGTTCAACAGGATTTTTGCCGACTCCACTCTCCCCAAAAGTCCTTCGGATGAGACTATAAACCGAGGTCTCGTGTGCGGATGCACACAGAACATCTTGCGCGCACGTTAAAACCCGTTCCAACTTTCGAAAGAGTAGGCCATTGTGTGCCGGTTGGAACGGATGACAAAATTTACAAAACTGATACACACGGGGACTGGATGTAACAAAGCATATGAGTGCTTATTCCATTATCCTCGATATAAAAGAATAAATATAAAAACATAAAATATAAATAGTAATCTGCTGACCCGGGTTGGGTTCGAATCTTGTTCAAGAGGATTTTTGCTGACTCCACTCCCCTTAAAATTATTTCGAGATGAGACTACAAACCGAAGTCCCGTGTGCGAACGCACGCAGAACATCTTGCGCGCACGTTAAAACCCGTTCCGCTTTTCGAAAGAGTAGGCCATTATGTGCCGGTTGGAACGGATGACAAAATTTACAAAAGTGATAAACACGGGGACTGGATGTAAAAAAAGCATATGAGTGCTTATTCCTTTATCCTCGAAATAAAAAATAAAATTATAAATAACTCTCTTCTCTCTCTCTCTCTCTCTCCTCTCTCTCTCTCTCTCTCTCTCTCTCTCTCTCTCTCTCTCTCTCTCTCTCTTATGTTTTCTCCTACAAGGCAATGAACATTATAATAATGATAATAAATATTTAGGACGCGTAATCTCAAGAAGATACAAACCTTGGGCGTTTACAACAGAAGCGCTTTGCATACACACACAAAAGAAATTTTAAATATATATAACTATATACTACAAACTAAAAATGCAAATTTCTTATGAGGTGGAACCAGTCCTAATATTCCCATGGACGGGATAGCCTGGTGGTTAGAGTGATGCGCTCGTGATCTGCTGACCCGGATTCGAATCCCGTTCAAGAGGATTTTTCCTCTGGAGTTAACCTCAGTGCCGAATCCACTTCCACAAAAAGTTCTTCGGATGAGACTATAAACCGAGGTCCCGTGTGCGAACGCACGCAGAACATCTTGCGCACACGTTAAGACCCGTTCCGCTTTTCGGAAGAGTAGGCCATTGTGTGCCGGTGGGAACTGATTACAAAATTGACAAAACTGTTTATACACTGGGACTGGATGTTAAAAAAAGCACATGAGTGCTTATTCCAGTATCCTCGAAATAAAGAATAAATAAATAAATGATAATCAACTCAGTTAAGTAACATGGTTTGTGTTGCTGTGTCTCTTCAGTTCAGGGTTTTAAAATGAATATTAAAAAAAAGATAATGTCATTTTCTTTCGAAAGAAAGCAGAAACAGAGAGAAGGATAGGCAAGAGGCCGTTTTCACGCCGCTCATTTTAAATCTTCACGACCCAGCCATAATATCCAGATTCATTATATTGCACCCTCAGGGTAACAAGTCCACAACAGAGGGAGGACTGGCAATGTCAGGCCGTCTTAGGGTCACCAACCAGAGGGGCCCTGCACTGCTGCTGGGTCACTTTGGCGGTGTTTGGTGGCGCCTGTTCTGAGATAACATACACAGGACACCACCTACTAAGCGCCCCACTGACTGCAGTAATTGCAAAGTCGCGGAGCCAGACTGACTGAGACACCCAGACCGGCTCTGTGACACCCAGACTGGCTCTGTGACACCCAGACTGGCTCTGTGACACCCAGACTCGCGCAGTGACACCCAGACTGAGTGAGACACCCAGACTGGCTCAGTGACACCCAGACTGGCTCCGTGACGCCCAGACTGGCTCTGTGACACCCACCCGAGGTGGCGGCAACCACCACAACGTCCCTCCAACGACCTACTCCCCTGTGTCTTGGTTTCGTAGCGTGTGGCCTACATATCTTGCTTGCTTTCCGTTCATTTATTAAAATAAGAAGTTTCTTGTTGTTCCCAATTCGTGTATTATTATGCTTTCTTTTCTTCTTTTATTTGTTTTTTTTTCTGTTCAAAGCCAACCTCAGCATCCTTCTAACAAAAATTAAAAATATAGATAAAAGTACACCTCAGCTGCTTCGATCCTTTTTTGTCCTTCTGTCTGCTCTCTTGAGAAATTAAATAATAAATCTGGATGTAATCTCTCTCTGTCTCTGTCTCTGTCTGTGTTTCTGTCTGTCTGTCTGTCTGTCTGTCTGTCTGTCTCTCTCTCTCTCTCTCTCTCTCTCTCTCTCTCTCTCTCTCTCTCTCTCTCTCTCTCTCTCTCTCTCTCTTCATAGGTTGAACTTTTGTTGTCGTTGTTGTAGTTGGGGTTTTTATTTTGTTTTGTTTTGTTGTGGTGTGTGTGGTGTTTTTGTTGTTGTTGTTGTTTTGTTAGTCCCTAATCATGGCAAGGGCTGGATGGAAAAAAAGTGTGTGAATACTTACTCTGTAACCTTTGGAAAATAAAGATCATTCAAAGATCATTCTCTCTGTCTCTCTCTCTCTCTCCTCTCTCTCTCTCTCTCTCTCTCTCTCTCTCTCTCTCTCTCTCTCTCTCTCTCTCTCTCTCTCTCTCTCTCTCTCTCCATGCTCTTTGGTCTCTGTGGTCAGTCCTACGTGACATCAAAATTGACCCTTTTTTTCACTTTGATAGTTGGCTGTTTTTAATTAAACAACAACCATTATCTATCTGATGATCCCTGCCATTATATTATCTTCTCTATACCATCTCTTGACTGCTATCAAGGAAAAGAAATCTGCCGGCATGTATCGACAGGACATAGGTTGACCTCTTTGCTGTTTGTAGGATGTCGAAATAGTAGTGGTCATGGGTGAGTTAAGCAGGAAGAAAGGTGGCAGGATGGTTAAGACGTTTGCCTGCCAACAAGTAAACCGTGAGGTTCTGGGTTCGATTCCCAGCCTCGCCCTTTCTTCCCAGTTTAACCCAAAAAAATCAAACTGAATGTCAATAAGCTACAACACCAGGTGGCTGTATTGCCGGGAACAGTGGGTATGTGTGTTCCTTGGTTACAGATTGATTGTCAAGTCAAGTCAAGTCCAGTCAAAATGATCTTTATTGAGGGTAAAAGATTAAGTTTATACAACTTTTTTCCCTCTGTGTGTGTGGGGCGGGGGGGAGGGGGTAGGTGTGTGTGTGGGGGGGGGGGGGGGTATGTGTATTTGTGTGTCTTTGTGGGGGGGGGGGGGGTGTATGTGTGGGTGTAGGTGTGTGTGTGTGTGTATGTGTGCGTGTGCGTGCGTGGTGTGCGTGGTGTGTGTGTGTGTATGTGTGTGAAGGGGGGGGGGGGGGGGGGGGTGGGGGGGTGGGTGAGGTGTAGGGTGGTGAGAGAGAGCTCCTTGATTAAAGATTGAATGTGTGAGGTGTGTGTGTGTTTGTAGAGAGAGAGAGAGAATGTGGGGGAGGGGGGAGTGGAGTGAGAGAGTGTGTGCGTGTGTGTGTGTGTGTGTGTATGTGTGTGTGAGTTTGTGGTTGTTGTGTGAGTGGTGTGTGTGTGTGTGTGTGTGTGTGGTGTGTGTGTGTGTGTGTGTGTGTGTGTGTGAGTGTGTGTGTGGTGTGTGTGTGTGTTGTGTGTGTGTGTGTGTGTGTGTGTGTGTGTGTGTGTGTGTGAAGGATGTGTGTATGGCGTGTGTGTGTGTTTGTGTGTGTGTGTGTATGTGTGAGTGTGTGTGCATGTGTGTTTGAAGGAAGTGTGTGTGTGCGTGCGTGCGTGCATGCGTGTATGAGTATGTTTGTGTGTAAGTGTGTCGTGTGTGTGTGCGCGCGCGTGCATGCGTGTATGAGTGTGTATGTATGCGTGTGATTTCGCGCGCGCGTGTATGTGTGTGTGTGCGTGTGCGCGTACGTGTATTGTATACCACTTTAAGTCACGAGATTTCTCTGCGTGAAATTCGGGCTGCTCTCCCCGGGGAGAGCGCGTCGCCACAAGAGCAGCGCCACCCTTTTTTTTCTTTTGGTCTGCAACTGTATTTGTTTCCCTATCAGAGTGGCTTTTTTCTAAGAATTTTGCCAGGGACAACTCTCTTGTTGCCGTGGGTTCTTTTACGTGCGCTGAAAATTTTTTGTAACACACGGGACCTCGGTTTATCGGCTCATCCGAAAGACTAGCGCCCAGACCACCACTCATGGTCTAATAGATGGGGGGAAAATTTCGGGCCCAAACGAGATACGAACCACGCACACACCTGACCCGGACTTTTCGCATTCTAGACAGGCGCGTTACCTCTAGACCACCGAACCGCGTGCGTGTATGTGCGCGCGTGTGTTTACGATCCTGGGGACGTAGGGTTGTAGTGATGATATCGTAATGAGTGGCGTGGGACGAGTACTACAGATACGTCAGAGAATATGACGCAGCCACACCCCCCACCCCCACCCCACCCCCGAAAAGATGACGCAGCCAACAAAAAACAAGAAAGCAAAGGGTCATGTCAGAATAGGGATCAAAAACAAAGACAACATCCCCCCCCCCCCCCCCCCCCAGCTAATTGTTGTTTTGCAATTTTTGACCTACGGTCACCTTGGCCCGTGGTGGGAAAGGGAGGGGGGGGGGGGGTGCTGGGGGGGGGGGGGGTGTTGGGATAGCCACTGAGTCAAAACTATCGCCACATCAAAATTGATCTGATGAGAACGATGAATAAGATGGTCAAGAAATAATATTGAAAAAATAGAGATCTCGTTTGTTTTTCAGAATTAGTGATGGAGAGATATACGTACGTATATGCGTGAGCGTGAGGTCTCTGTTTGTGCGTCTGTGTGTCTGTTTGTGAATTTGTGTGTTTGTGTATCTGTTTTACAGTCACTTATCTTTGTGTGTGTTTCTGTCTGTTTGTTTGGCTGTCTGTCTGTATCTCTGTCTGTGTCTGTCTGTCTGTCTGTCTGTCTGTCTCTCTCTCTCTCTCTCTAATTTACTTAAATTAATCATTAATGTTAATCCTTGCTCAGAGCAAGGGCCAGAAGAAAACAAAATGCCATTACTTATCTGTAACCCCTAGAAATAAAGATGGTCAATCAATCAAACCAATCCTCTCTCTCTCTCTAGATTTACATTACTTATAGCATCAAAGCATGATCAAACAAACAGAAATTTGTCAATTTACTTAATAAGGTATAAAAATTGCGTTCAATATTGTTGTCTTGAATTTTCAATTGTGTTTTTTTTTTAATTGTTTGGTCATTGTATTCATATGAAACTTTAATGCTCTTGTGTGTTTGTTGTATACCCCCTATCATGAGGGGCAATGGCCTATACATGATTAAATTATCCGAATCCGAATCCGAATCTCCCTCTATGAAGGGCTGGTAGACTGAAAATTATCTACCCTTGCTTGTCGCCTGGCGAGATGGAGCGTTGAATAAATTAATAGTAAACAGATACGTAGTCAGGATTCTGTACACATCAGCTCCACAGAGCAGCTCGCCTTTAAAAGAATTAATGCCAAATTTCAACTAGGCTATCATGGTGGCCCTGAGTTTCCATGAGACCTCTACTCTTCGGAGGCTATGGCTGCAACAGATAAGAAAGGAAAAGACTTCCAAACCAACCAAGTACCGCTGGGTGCATCACAGACACTATCGGGGGAAGATTATTTCGAAGGCTCCATGGCGAATGATGAATAAAACTAAAATGCTGTTGTATACGTTACTGACAATAATCTAGATGTTGGCTTTTGTTTTTGTTGTAAGAGTGAAACCTAGCTATCATGCTGCATTGGGGGACGGGATAACTCAGTGGTCGGAGCACTCGCTTTCCCCCAGCCAAGGTTAAGCAGCATTGAGCATGGTTACCAGTTGGATGGGTGACCGTTTGCGCGCCTTGGCTTCAGTACAGTTCCCCAGTTCACCCAGCTGTAAATGTGTACCTGCATCTTTAGGGTTAGGGAAGGTAAAGCGGCGAGGGAAAGGAGATGTGTATCACCCTCAAAATGCTGGCCTCTACAGGTGAGGTCTTTGACGCCTCGCTTCCCTAAGACATTATAGGTTATGGGACACCTTTACCTTTTACTTTGTATGCTATTGACTGAAGGCGGGTGGCATTGCACCAGCAGGCCTTGAAGCACTGGCAGCAGACCGCAGCAGTTGGCGAGCCACTACCAGGTCGGCCACCAAGACAGCAGAGCAGAAGACAGAGGAGCAGTGGGGAGACAGACGAGCACGCAGACATCGGAGAGCAGAGTCAGCACCATCAGACAATTCCGTCTTCACATGCAACACCTGCAACAGGATCTGCCGCTCCAGGATTGGGCTCTACAGCCACAGTCGGT
>CM054141.1:54582602-54607602 GCA_028751875.1 Rapana venosa
AGGACAATGATGGTTTACTCGCGTAAACTCTTGAGTTATAGGGAAACAAAATGAGGGCATCAAGAGACTAATAACACATAACATTACATAAAGACCGAAATCCTCGCAAGAGCTGCACAAACAGCAGCAGCAATGGCGAAGCTTAAGACCATCTGGAAAGACCGAAACATCTCTCTCAGGACCAAGGTCAAGCTACTGCATGCACTGGTCACCTCCACATATCTTTATGCATGCAAATCCTGGACACTGAATGCAGATCTACAAAGGAAGGTCCAGGCTTTAGAGATGATATGCCTCAGAAGACTCCTTGGTATTTCATTAACGGACCACATTACCAACGAAGAAGTCCGACAAACCATCACCCAACAAGTAATGCACTACGAAGACCTGCTGACCACAGTCAGGAAAAGGAAGCTCAGATGGTATGGACATGTGACAAGATCAGATGGGCTCTCCAAGACCATACTGCAAGGAACAGTGTAGGGAAAGTCGAGGCGAGGCAGGCCAAAAAAGAAATGGGCAGACAACATTACTGAATGGACCGGGAAGAGCTTCTCCACAACCCAGGCACTTGCCCACAACCGCCGCAAATGGAGCCAGCTGGTGCAACGTTCGTCACTGCAGTGCGCCCACGACCAGAAGGGGTTACGGGAGCAGATGAGAATATAGATAGATAGATAGATAGATAGATAGATAGATAGATAGATAGATAGATAGATAGATAGATAGATAGATAGATAGATAGATAGATAGATGGATGGATGGATAGATAGATAGATCATCAAATCATTCTTTTATTCTGAGGATAATGGAATAAGCACTCGTGTGCTTTTTTACACCCAGTCTCCGTGTGTATGTGGTTTTGTATTTTGCCATCCGTTACCACTGGAATGTAATGGCCTACTCTTCTGAAAAGCGGAGCGGGTTTTAACATGAGCGCAAAATGTTCTGCGTGCGGGACCTCGGTTTATACGAAGGAGAGAGAGAGTGTACACACACACACACACACACACACACACACACACACACATAATATATATATATATATATATTTATAATATATAATATATATATATATTATATATATAATATATATAACACACACACACACACATGGAGAATGACGATTAAAATAAAAAAAAATTGATAATTTTGGTCTCCAGGTAAAGGGGGACAATGTTTCTTTACGGCGCTTAGAAAACAGTTATGTCCCTTGGATTGACCTTCCACTCTTATTAGCATGATCTGTTGGTGTACCTGGCTTCCTCTTGAAGTAGTGAGTGAGCATAATACTGTGATGTGTGTGTGTGCGCGCGCGCGCGTGCATGCGTGTGTGTATGTGTGTGTGTGTGCGCGCACGTTTTCCCTCCACAGAGAACTTCCAAATCAAGTGTTGTGTTCAATTTAGACCAGTTCTTTGATTTTCCTTGCGCTCTTCGGCTGAATAATAATTTTTGTTTTAAAAATCAACATATCATCCTAAAGTTTAAGTCTGTGGGGCCTTCCTTTCTTGGGTTTTATAATAATAATAATGAATAATAATGAATGGAATTTATATAGCGCTATATCTTGCAAAGATTGAGGGAAATGTGGAGCTTGACGTCAGATAGGGTACCAATATCTGACGAGTGCAATGGGCGGCAGAGGGAGGGGGGAGTATGGAGGGGAGGGGGAGGGAGGGCTGATGTTCTCCAGTGTCGGTAGGCTAGCGGCCATGATATCAGCTCAGTGGTCAGAGTACTTGCTCTCCCCAAGCTAAGCCATGAGCATGATTGCCTCGCAAATGGGTGACCGTTGGTGCATCTTGGCTTCAGTTTAGTTCACCCAGCTGTATTATTAATGGCTACCTGCCCTCTTGACGCTCTGGGAAGGTAAAGCAGCGAGGGAGAGAGAGAGGAGATGGGCGCCGCCCTCAAGGCGCTGGTCCCTAGAGAAGCTGATGATTATGTCCTTAATTAACATAGGGGACGGGGTAGCTCAGTGGTCAGTGCACTCGTTTCCCCCTATAGCTAAGATAAAGCAGCATCGAGCGTGGTTACCAGTTGGATGGGTGACCGTTTGCGCGCCTTGGCTTCAGTAAAGTCCACCAGTTCACCCAGCTGTAAATGGGTACCTGCCTCTTTAGGGTCAGGGGAGGTAAATCAGCGAGGGAGAGAAGATGGGCGCCGCCCTTAATATGCTGGCCCCTTGAAAAGTTGAGGCCGCCGATGCCTCACTCCCCTACGACCACACAGGTTATGGGACACATTTATTTTTAATTAACAGCCACCTAGGTTATGGGATGAGAGAGAGGGGGGTGGGAGGAAGAGAGGGGGAGAGAGAGAGAGAGAGAGAGAGAGAGAGAGAGAGAGAGGAGAGAGAGAGAGAGAGAGAGAGAGAGAGAGAGAGAGAGAGAGAAGTTATAGTCCTGATGTTAACTGCATGGAGAAAGAAAAACAAACCCTTGAAGGGACATCTAAGTGGTGGCTCGAACCCAGGCCATCAAATTGCGAGTGCAACGCTTTCACCGTTGTGCTATCCCGCCCGGCCCCCCCATGACTTGGTGAAACTTCTCCCTTTCCTCCTTTGAGGATGCCTCGCCAGGGCCGTGCACCCTTATCCATTATGTAGTGTTGATTCTTGATGAGTAAGAAGCCCAGTAATAATAATAATAATAATAATAATAATAATAATAATAATAATAATAATAATAATAATAATAATAATAATAATAATAATAATACATGGAGTTTATACAGCGCTAAATCTTGCAAAAAACAAATCAAAGCGCTCTCATTTATCCTATTCTTTCACATGGGGGGGGGGGGGGGGGGGAGTTGGTTATTGAGGGCAGGGACAGAAATGAGATGAAACAAGAGGAGAAAATCTTAGGTTTGAAATAAATGCGTCTTTAGGCTGGATTTAAAAGCATCATAAGTAGGCTTTTGACAAAGGGAGAGAGGGAGGTCGTTCCAGATCACTGGACCAAAAACAGAGAAAGATCGACGGCCAACAGTGGACTGGTTGAATCTAGGTATTCTTAAGCACAAGGTATCTGCAGCAGAGCGGAGGGAACGAGAAGGAGTGTACAAGTGAAGACATTCACAGAGGTAGGAAGGTGCCGTTTTGTGGAGACTTTTGTAACAGAGGGTACAGATCTTATAGTTTACCCTCTGTGGCACAGGCAGCCAGTGGAGAGATCGCAAGAGAGGAGTAATGTGCTCAGATTTTTTCTTTCTGAGGACTAGTCGAGCTGCAGAGTTTTGTATACGTTGAAGAGGGTGGATAGATGATGCTGGCAGACCAGCCAGAAGAGAATTGCAATAGTCCAGACGTGAGAGAATGAGAGATGTGACTAGTTTGGATGTTGCATCAGTGGACAGATACTTTCGAACTGCACTAATGCGCCGTAATTGATAGTAGCACGACTGGCAGGTTTGGGTGATGAATTTTTGCATGGAGAGCGTGTTATCGATAGCTACCCCTAGAAGTACAAAAAGTACAGTGGTAAGGTAACTTCACTGCAGTCCTATGGCTGCTTTCTTGGGTTTCAACCATAGCACTGTGTCTTGATGGCACTGGGAACAAAAAAGTATGTGAGTTGCTGATTTGGAGTCAAGTGGATCGGTGGTCTGGTCTACGTGGACCGGTGGTCTAGACGTAGGGCAACGCGCCCTGCCTAGAAAGCGAAAAGTCCGGGTTGTAAGTGTACGGTGGTTCGAATCTCGTTTGGGCCCGAAACAACTCGCTCCTCCCCTCATCCATTAGGGCTTTATCACAGTTCTTGATTAAACCATTGACGCTGGGGGCAACAGCAAAGTGAGAGGCTGTATGACCAGTGGCTTTCCCATTCATGAACTTCCACTTTGCAACTTAGTCTTTAGTGATCGACTATGACTCTCTTACTAGGAGGCTTGACTTGCACAGTACTTATGTGCTGCAGCCCTGGGGGCTGGTTGGCCTTTGGAGAACATCTCCAACACTGACTGTCCTTATGCCCACTTGGCCGAGAGAGTGGGGATGTACTGTGGGCAAGGCATCTCCACTATAATCAAATTTCTGCCCAGTTTCCATTACAGCAGCTGCCTCCTCTGCTGTTTTGGAAGTCATCGTCGGACACGACGGACAAACATACATACATACATCCATACATACAGTGGTCTGGGTGCTGGTCTTTCGGATGAGTCGATAAACCGGGATCTCGTGTGTTACATATAATTAGTTAGCGCGTATAAAAGAACCCACGGCAACAAGAGAGTTGTCCCTGGAAAAATTCTGTTTTAAAAAAAAGCCACTCTGATAGGGAAACAAATACAGTTGCAGACAAGGGGGAAAAAACACATAATGGGTGGCGCTGCTCTTCTAGCGACGCGCTCTTCCTGGGGAGAGCAGCCCGAATTTCACGCAGAGAAATCTGCCGTAATTTAAAGTGGTATCATTTTGTTTTTGATAAAAATAAAAATACTAAGTGCCTGACCAGAAAGTGAGAGGTCACAAATACGACTCTGACTTCAACCCAAACTTTCACCCATCCATCACACTTTCCCTGGCGCTACTGAGAAGGCTGCTGGTCCTGCGGCTGAGAAGATACACCCAGGTTGTGAGAGCAACACATTTATTTAGTGCACGTGAAAGAACCCACGGCATCAAGTGAGTCGCCCCTGGGAATCGTTCTGTTGAAAAGAAAGCCACTCATAGGGAAACAAACATATACTTGCAAACAACGGGGGGGACGGGATAGCCTAGTGGTTAGAACATTACGCTCGCAATCTGACGACCCGAGTTCGATTCCCGTTCAAGGGGATATTTTCCCCTGGAGTTAACATCAGTGCAGACTCCACTCTCCCCAAAAGTCCTTCGGATGAAACTATAAACCGAGGCCCCGTGTGCGAACGCACGCAGAACATCTCGCGCACACGTTAAATCCTGTTCCGCTTTTCGTAAGAGTAGGTCATTGTGTGCCGGTGGGAACAGATGGCAGAATTTACAAAAACCGCACACACACGGGGACTGGATGTAAAAAAGCACATAAGTGCTTATTCCATTATCCTCGATATAAAAGAATAAAATAAAATAAATATAAAAGAATAAAATAAATAAAATAAATAGATAAATAACAGGAAAATGAAGACAAAGTAATCATGGACAGTGCAGTTTTCTTGTTTCCACTCGCTCTCCACGAGGTGAACAGCCAGAAATCCATGCATGCAGACAAATCTGGAGTGACTGACGGTGGTATACAATACAATACGATACCATACGATACATTACGATACGATACAATGCAATACAAGACAATGCAATGCAATGCAATACAATACAATAAAACACGACACAATACGTTATAATACGACAAAGTACAATACAGTACAATGCAAAACAGCACAATTCAATACGATATAATACAACGCAAAACAAACAAAATTACAATTAAATGCAATGCGATAAAATACACTCATATAATGCAATATAATACAAAACAATACAATTAAATAGAATACAATACAAAACAATACAAATAACAAACACAATACAACCCAACACAATACAACACAACACGATACAATGCAATACAATACAACAAAATACAATACGATACAACGGAACGAACAGTGATGTTAAAGTTCTGTGGCGTCATCCTTTTTCAAAGTCAGACTTGCTGAAACAAAACACCCGAACAGGAAGGCATTTTTGTGCATGTATTCATGTGTTTATCGTTCACTTTATACACACACACACACACACACACACACACACACACACACACACACCACACACACACACACACACACACACACACACACATACACACACATATATATAGAGACAGACAGACAGACAGACAGACACAGAGACAGACAGACACAGAGACAGACAGACAGACAGACAGAGACAGATAGATAGATAGGATAGAGATAGACAGACAGACAGACAGACAGACAGACAGATAGATAGATAGATAGATAGATAGATAGATAGATGATAGATAGATAGATAGTAGATAGATAGAGACAGACAGACAGACAGACAGACAGACAGACAGACAGAGACAGAGTGAGAGAGACAGACGGACGGACAGACAGACAGACAATGACAATGACAAATTCTTTTATTTCGATGATAATGAATAAGCACCCATGTGCTTTTTTACATCCAGTCCCCGGCCCTTAGGGATACATTATATAATAAAATAAAATAAACCCAAAACCAATACACTCACACATTTAAAGGGGAAAAAATACCCACACACAAAAAAACCCACCGAAAAATAGAGAGAGAGAGAGACAAATGACAAATGACAAATGACAAATTCTTTTATTTCGAGGATAATGAATAAGCACATATGTGCTTTTTTACATCCAGTCCCCGCCCGTTAGGGATACATCTTAATAATAATAACCCAATACTTATACAGTCTCACAATAAAAACAAGGGGAAATAACCCTTTTCAAAACAGCTCCCCCCCAAACAACCCCCCCCCCCTCCAAAGCAAGCAAAATAAAAGAAAACCCTAAAATACCCACCCCCACCCCCACCCCCAAAAAAACCCTAACCAAAACAAACAAACAAACAAAAGAGAAAGAAAAACCAAACCAACAGAAGAAGATAAAAAAGAGAAAAAACAGCAAACAAACAACAACAAGAACAACAACAGAGCAAGAAAAAGAACACAACCAAACTTAATAAGTCATAAAGATAAACATCTACACAATGTCAAATGGTACACATACTTGTTACACATAACTATAAGAAATTGAAATAGGGCACTCATGAAAACTTATGTACAGAGGCAAGTCAATAAAGTATTGAAAATATAAAATATGAATCCTTCATCAGGATACACTATAACTATAAGCGAGACGATAAAAGGTGAGAAGAGGACAGAGAGACAGAGAGAGTGTGTTGTGTGTGTGTATTTCAGAGATAATATCCAATATATAATTCCCAAACAGTATGCGATCCATCAACACTCATTTTAGATTATATTCGTTTCAAATTATATGTCATGATAATGTAATAAATTTAATACCCCATATATCCACACAATAAAACAAGAAACAAAACAAAGAAGAAATCTAAACCTATACAGTCATTGAGGGAGAGAATATGAGTGAGTGAGTGAGTGAGTGAGTGTGTGTATGTATGTGTGTGTGTGTGTGTGTGTGATGTGAGTGTGTGTGGGGGGGGGGGGGGAATTCAGGGATAATACTAAATATGAATACTCATATTAGCACACGATCAACACAAACACTTTTTAATTATACTCATACAAATTGAATGTCATGATAATAAAATAAGTGCAATACCCATACACTCACATAATAAAGAGGGGGGAAAAAGCCAATAAAGTCATAAAAAGAACATCTACATATTGTAAGTAATAGAAACAAATTCTTTTTTCCAGGATAATGAATAAGTACTCATGTGCTTTTTTACATCCAGTCCCCGCCCGTGGGGTCACATTGAAAATGCACTCAGTACTCATATTTTCAAACAGTAGAAGCAAAGGGAAAAAACTTTTTTTTTAAAGAAAAGAGAGAAAAAAAAAAATAAACAAACAAGAGACAAAACAAACAAACAAACAACCCACGGAGAGCAAACGCAAAATAAACCCCAGAAACGCCCCCCCCCCCCCTCCCCCCGAAAAAAAAAACACACCAAAACAAAAAACAAAACAGAAAAAAAACAAAAATAAATTTAAAAACTAACAAAAAACAAAAAACAAACAGACAAAAAGCACCTCCCAAACAGACAAACAAAAAAACAAGAAAAAACAACAACAAAGAACAATGAGGAGGAAAAAAAAATTTAACCCAACACCGTTCCCCCCTCCACACACCACAACCACAACACAACACACACACACCACACACACAAAACAACACATAATACACCAAAACAAAAACAAAACAAAAAACTCAAACAAATCAACAACAAAAAAACAAAGTAACAACTACAGCAATAACAAAGAGAGAGGAGAGAGGAGACGAGGAGAGAGAGGAGAGATATGAGAGATGAGGGAGAGGATGAGAGAGAAGGTAGAGAGAGAGAGAGAGAGGAGAGAGACTTATAGATCGTAAAATTGAGCACAGGGTGTGTGTGGTTCAAGGATAATACTTAAATATAAATTCTCAAGCAGCACGGATCACCATCAATATTCTTTTGAATATACTCGTACAAATTGAACGCCATGAAAAAGAAATAAGCTCAATATCAATACACTCTTACAATAAGGAGAAAAAATCACTTAAGTCATAAAGTGAACATCTATACATTGTGGAGTAGAGAGAGGGGGGGGAGATGGGGGGGGGGGGGGGGGGAGGGAGAGTGAGATGAGAGGTGGTGGGGAGGAGAGGGGGGGAGTGTGTGTGTGGGTGTGTTTGTGTGTGTGGTGTGTTTGTGTGTGTGTGTTAAGATTTAATGCTTTTTGTTTGTAAACAGCAAAAACAAAAGGAATAGAAAAAAATATGAATATCATTCTCAAAACAGCACATCATCATGTCAACACTCTTTTTCATTATACTCGTACAGATTAACACATATTGTTGTTATGATAGATTATTTTTTATACTATGTGTAGTTTTAAAAAAATAATATAAAAAATTTTTTTTAAGCTTACACTTTGCTAAACCACTTTTTCAATTACAATGAAAATTGAAAGGGGGGGGGGGAGAGGAGAGGAGAGATGAGAGAGGAGAGAGAGGAGAGGGAGAGTGAGAGGGAGAGAGGAGAGAGAGAGAGAGGAGAGGAGGAGAGGAGAGAGGGAGAGAGGAGGAGAAGAGAGGGAGGAGAGAGAGAGAGGAGAGGAAGAGAGAGAGAGGAGAGAGAGAGGAGAGGACAACAGTCTGACATACAGACAGGTGAAGGGAAGGGAAGGGCAGATAGGTAAGATGGAAAGGGCGATAGGTAAGGGAGGAATGCAACTTGTTTTTAAGGGTGGACTGGGGTTGTTATGTTGAGGATCAAGTGAGTTGAGTAGATTGAGTTTTGTAGATTGTTATTGATTGATGTGTTTAACTGAATCTGGAGGGAGTTCCACAGCATAGGGCCGAGTAAAGTAGACTAGATTTGAATAGTCTATTCTCGGTATAGGGGACACTGGGCTTTATAGTATTTCTGGATTGGTTTAGGGGGAATTTGTCTTTTAGTTGATGGAACGGTTCCTGTCATGATCTTGAACAATCATAACTCCTTTGTTATATTTTAGTCGTTGGTGTAAGGGGGGATATTTAATTGAGTATAGTTCAGCTTCTAATAAGCTTGTCTTTTTTAAAGGACCAGTTTGAGAGCACGCTTGTACAGACTCGTAACGGTTTATTAGTGTTTGCACTAGCAGATCCCACAGGGTAGAAGCATAGTCTATTTAGGATTGTATAAGATTGGAAGAATTAGTTTCTTGAATGAAAGTCAAGAAAGTGCTTGATTTTAGAAGTTGGTATACTCTTTGGACTTTTATTTTGAATAGTTGAGATATATGTGAACCAACTGAGATTTTCTCAATTGTTACCCTAAAACCTTGTGGTGATGGGTTTGGTGGTGTGGTGAGAGAGAGAGAAGAGAGAGGAGAGAGAGAGGAGAGAGGAGAGAGAGATGAGAGAGAGAGAAGAGAGAGATGAGATGGAAGGAGAGAGAGAGAAGAGTGATGAGGAGAGAGAGGAGGGAGAGAGAGAGGCAACAATGATAAGATAAACCAAAGCAAAGCAAATCAAACCAAAACAAAACAGAGAGATAGATTCAAGTCAAGTCAAGTAAAAAACACTTGAATCATCCCATGAAGGGCAATTACAATACTGACAGGCACATTGATACGTATAGTTATCTGGAAAGGCACAAGAAAAATACATTTCAAATTGGTATGAACAGTCCAAGATAGCTTCAAAAACAAAACAAAACAAGAAAGATTAGCTTTGTTTCAATTAAATTAGAAAGCTCGCAAACTATTGTGAAGAAATCTACTCATGTAACTTTGCTTTTTTTTCTTAAATACAAAAATACAGCTCGACTCTATGTGAAAAGATATAATACGATTTTCTGTTTTTCTTACTTCAAATCTTTCTGTACGCTCACGTAGATGCACGTGTAAAATGTGTGCATGTGTGTACATGTCTGCGTATGTGTGCGCGCGCGCGTGTGTGTGTATGTGTGTGTGTGTGTGTCGTGTGTGTGTGTGTGTGTGTGTGTGTGTGTGTGTGTGTGTGTGTGTGTGTGTGTGTGTGTGTGTGTGTGTGTGTGTGTGTGGTGTGTGTGTGGGTATGTGTGTGTGTTTGTAAGACCTCTTTTTGATATCCATCATTACTTTCAAAGAAAAACTGTATTTTATACTGAAATTTGTATTTTCTTTCAAAGAGTTATTTCCAAAATGGTTTTGTCCTTTAAACACTTTCCAAAATTCCCAAAATACACATGATTTTATTTCCTTTAAAACATGTTCTAAGATATGTAAAATACACATGACTCTCATACTTTCTTAATCTTTCCAGGTCAATGCCAAAAAACTGATTTTTCAAAGTTTCAGAATAAAGTCTCTATCATTTCGAAATAAAGCTTAGATACTTTTTTAATGCACAATTTGAAGGATTTTGTTAAACACTGCCTGAACTGTCGCAATCCATGAACCATTCATAAGAATTCAGGTACAGTCAAGAAAATGAAGAATATCAGTTTTGCTTACATTTTTGCAACAAAAAGAAAAACAACACACACAACACACACAAATACAACACAACACACACAACACAACACACACAAACATACAACACATACAACACACACACACAACACAATACACACACACAACACAATACACACAACACACACACACACAACACAACACAACACAACACACACACACACACACATACAACACACAAACACACACAACACACAAACACACACACACACACAAACACACACACACACACACACACACACACACACACACACACACACACACACACACACACACACACACACACAGCACACACACACAAAACACCACAACACAACACACACAAACAAACACACAACACGACACAACACAGGTACAGAAAAGAAAAACAACACACACAACACACACAAATACAACACAACACACACAACACAACACACACACACACACACACACACACACAACACAACACAACACATCATATACATTATCTTTTTTTCTCGCTTTTTTTTTCTTTAGATAGATGGCTTGATGAAAAAAAGCAAATGCACTGCTTATTCAATGTACCATCTGAAAATAAAAGTTTGACTTTGACTTTGACACAAAACACAACACAACACAACACACGCACATACACACACACACAAAACACACACACACACCACAACACACACACAAACACACACAAACACACCACAAACACACACACACACCACACACACACAACACAACACACACCAGGAGAAACCAAAAACATCAAAACTGCTCCCGCTTCATCACTGGAACCAGTACATCTTGGCCTCCCTAGCCACAGTTATCCTTCTGCCTCCGGGCACACACAGCATGGGTCTGTACTGCAGGAACAGTTTGGTCAGAATCATGCCGATGCCGGACTGATCGAAGCGATGGCACCGACCGTAAAACCTGTGCGGAGGCTGCGAACTGCAGGCGAGGTAGCTGGCGTGGTTGGGGATGCACATGCAGTCTCTGCTGAAGGCACAGCTCAGCCAGGGTTTCAGCACAGCCTCCCTCATGAACCTGCCGCCAGTCCACGTCCACAGGACCAAGGCGTTTAGAGATATATAGATATATATCAACGAGTAATTTGGCTAATGGTACATAAACGGACACACACACACACACACACACACACAACACACACACACACACACACACACACACAACACACACAACACAAAACAACAAAACAAAACACAACACACACACACACACAACACACACAACACAACACAACACAAACAAACAACACACACACACACACACACACACACACACACACACACACACACACACACACACACACAACACACATACACACACCATGGTAGCTCAGTGGTCGGAGCACTCGCTTTCCCCCCAGCCAAGTTAAGCAGCGTCGAGCGTGGTTACCAGTTGGATGGGTGACCGTTTGCGCGCCTTGGCTTCAGTACAGTTCCCCCAGTTCACCCAGCTGTAAATGGGTACCTGCCCTCTTTAGGGTCAGGGAAGGTAAAGCAGCGAGGGAGAGGAGATGGGCGCCGCCCTCACTATGCTGGCCCTAGAGAAGTGAGGTCTCTGACGCCTCGCTCCCCTACGACCTTATAGGTTATGGGACTCCTTTACCTTACTTTTTTACTGCAGTGATGTAACCCCCCACCTAGTACCTCTTCTCTGTCTGCCTTTCCCTCTCCCATCATGCATTCGGTAGCTCTCTGTAGAAAAAAAAAGTTTGAGGAAGGCTGTGACATCTTTACACGAAACTACAGCAACATATCTGACCTAGCTTTATTGTCCGTTTATGTAAAAAAAAAAAGAAAAGGTAAAGGAGTCCCATAACCTATAAGGTCGTAGGGGAGCGAGGCGTCAGAGACCTCACTTCTCTAGGGCCAGCATAGTGAGGGCGGCGCCCATCTCCTCTCCCTCGCTGCTTTACCTTCCCTGACCCTAAAGAGGGCAGGTACCCACTTACAGCTGGGTGAACTGGGGGAACTGTACTGAAGCCAAGGCGCGCAAACGGTCACCCATCCAACTGGTAACCACGCTCGACGCTGCTTAACTTGGCTGGGGGAAAGCGAGTGCTCCGACCACTGGGCTATCCCGTCCCCTCACTGCAGTACGACCAGTAAACAACAGAGACCCATGACTGTGGTATTGGATTGGATTGGATTGGATTGGATTGCGTTGCGTTGCATTGCATTGTATTGTACTGCATTGCATTACATTATATTGTATTGTACTGTATTGTATTGTATTGTATTGTATTGTATTGTACTACATTGCATTGCATTATATTGTATTTATTGTATTGTATTGTATTGTATTGTATTGTATTGTATTGTATCGTACACCACTTTGAGTAATAACAGATTTCACCGCGTGAAATTCGGATTGTTCTCTACAGATGTAGAGATAGCACATCGCCACAAGAGCAGCGCCATCCATTATATTTTTTCCCGTTCTATTCCTGTCTGCGAGTGTCATTGTTTCTTTATCTGAGTGGTTTTATTCAACAGAATGTCACCAGGGCAACCATGTTGTTCCTGTGAGATCTTTTAGGTGTGTTGAATGCAAACAGCACCTGTTTATCATCTTATCTGGAAAAAATAGCACCTACATTGCCACTCAAGGTCTAGTACGGGTAGGTACTAACTAACATTTCGGGTAAAATGACAGACTAGAACACACACGCACGCACGCACGCGCGTGCGCGCTCTGGGGCGGTATGGGATAGCCTAGTGGTTAGAACATGGTGCTCGCAATCTGACCACCCGGGTTCGAATCCCGTTGAAGGGGATTTTTCACCTGGAGTTAACATCGGTACACACTCCACTCTCCCCAAAAGTCCTTCGGATGAGACTATAACCCGAGGCCCGTGCCAACGCACGCAGAACATCTTGCGCAAACCTGTTCCGATTTTCGAAAGTGTAGGCCATTGTGTGCCGGTGGGAACAGATGATAAACTTTTCAAAACTGCATACACACGAGGACTGGATGTAAAAAGCACATGCCTTCTTAGTCCATTATCAACATAAAAGAATATAATTATAAATAAAAAATGAATGAATGAATGAATACACACCCACTACCACTCATCTCTCTCTCTCTCTCTCTCACCTATCGTTGTAAAAGACCATCAAAGTGGCCTCCATTTCTGAGAAGGGCGAATACTGACACAGGTGACCGTCTCCGAAGAAATGGGCCATGGGCTCTCTGGTGCGCACTGCTATGGAACCAGCAACACTCTGCGCTTGAAAACCGTTCTCTCGAGCTCTCTGGAAGATCTCTGGAAGCGGGTCAGACTCTCGCAGACGGACGGAAGCGTCTAACCAGAAGAGATACTCTGTTTTTTCTAGCAGTGACTGGAAACAACAACAACAACAACAACAGGCAAACAACAACAACAACAATGCACGCAAAATAAAATAAAACAAAGTTACGATTTTGGTATAAGTTCGAAGAGTAAGAATGTTTGTAATCAAAGTTGGCACCAAGACTAGGAAATATCCATGATTTGTGTAAGTAGGCTTTGAGAAGGAAAATAATTATCATGACCAAAGTAGTTATGTTTCAAGGATGCAACAATACTCTGAGCGATGTCAGCATATTACTGCAATGATGAGGGTGGTTTTTTAAAATTATTCCTGACAGATCCTGTTGGTACTTACAGCAATGATGAGGGTTTTTAACTATTCCTGATAGATCCTGTTTGGTACTTACAACAATGATGAGGTTTTTATTTTCTTATTCCTGATAGATCCTGTTACGTACTTATAACAATGATGAGGTTTTTATTTTCTTATTCCTGGAAGATCCTGTTTGGTACTTACAAAAATGATGAGGGTTTTTGTCTGTTTATTCCTGACAGATCCTGTTAGGTACTTACGGCAATGATGAGGGCTTTTATCATACCTGATAGATCCTTTTTGCATTTACAGCAACGATGAGGGTTTCTATCATTTTATTCCTGACAGATCCTGTTTTGGTACTTACAGCAAGGATGAGGGTTTTTTAAATTATTCCTGACAGATTCTGATAGGTACTTACTGCAATGATAAGGGAATTGTATTATTGATGACAGATCGTGTCGGTACTTACTGCAATGATGAGGGTTTTTATCATTTTATTGCTGACAGATCCTGTTATGTACTTACTGCAATGATGAGGGTTTTTATCATTTTATTGCGGACAGATCCTCTAGGTATTTACTGCAATGATGAGGGTTTTTATCATTTTACTGCTGACAGATCCTGTGGGTACTTACAGCAATGATAAGGGGTTTTATTATACCAGATAGATCCTGTTTTGTATTTACAACAATAAAGACGGGTTTTTATTATTATTATTATTATTATATTCCTGACAGATCCTGTTTTGGTGCTTACTGCAATGATGAGGGGTTTTCATCATTTTATTGCTGACAGATCCTGTTTTGGTACTTACTGCAATAATGAGGGTTTTTATCATTTTATTGCTAACAGATCCTGTTTGGTACTTACTGCAATGATGAGGGTTTTTATCATTTTATTGCTGACAGATCCTCTAGGTACTTACTGCAATGATGAGGGTTTTTATCATTTTATTGCTAACAGATCCTGTTTGGTACTTACTGCAATGATGAGGGTTTTTATCATTTTATTGCTGACAGATCCTGTTAGGTACTTACTGCAATGATGAGGGGTTTCCAGGCGTAACATTTGAGCTCTCCAATGAACGGGGGCAAAGCTGAGAAGGGAAAGTCCACCACAGTGCAGCGACAGTTCTTTTCCGTCTGTCCAACACCACACACACACACACACACACACACACACACACACACATATATATATATATATATATATATATTTATTTTTATCTCTTTATATATATATATATATATATATATATATATATAAACTTCACTGACGTAGAGAGTAAAGCAGCAGCAGCAGCAGCACAACAAGTAGTAGTAGTAGTAGTAGTAGTAGTAGTAGTAGTAGTAGTAGTAGTAGTAGTAGTAGTAGTAGTAGTAGTAGTAGTAGCTAGCAGCAGCAGCAGCAGCAGCAACAGCAGCAACAGCAGCAACAGCGGTAGGAGGAGGAGAGGAGCAGGAGCAGCAGCAGCAATAGCAGCAGTAGTAGCAGCAATAGTAACAGCAGTAGTAGCAGCAGCAGTATTAGCAGCATTAGTAGCAGCAGTAGTAGCAGCAGTAGTAGCAGCAGTAGTAGCAGCATTAGCAGCAGTAGTGGTAGAAGGAAGAGGATCGGCAGCATTGTGCTGGGTTGTATGTAGCGTTGGATTGTGTTATGTTGTGTTGTTTATATTGTATTGCATCGTATTACAGTGTGCTGTGTTCTGTTGTATTGTATTGAATTGTATTGTGTTGTATTGTATTGCGTTGTATTACATTGTGTTGTATTGTGTGTACTGTATTGCAATGTATTGCATTGCATTGTATTGTATTGCATTGTAATACATTGTATCGTATTACATTGTATTGTATTGTTTATCACAACCAGTCACGGCAGACTTTTCTGCGTAAAATTCGGGTTCCTTTCCCCGGGGAAAGCGCGTCAGCTCAAGAACAGGTGTATGTGTGTGTTTGTGTGCGTGCGTATGTGCGTGCGTGCGTGTGTGCGTGCTTGTGTGTTTGTGTGTGTGTGCGTGCGTGCCTCTGTGTGTGTGTGTTTATTTGTTTGTGTGTTTGTTTATCCTATTAATTTGCAACGGACCACTCTCTTGGTACCACTGAGTTCTTTCACGTGCACTGAAAGCGTGTGACACACAGGATCTTGGTTGAACTTGTCATCTGTAAGACTAGCACCCAGATAACTAACCACTCAAGGTCTGTCTGGTGGAAAGGGACAAAGCTCAGGCTCAAACGGGGATCAAACTAGTGCTTGACTTCTTAGATTATTAGACGGGGTTTTTTTTTAGACTCTTAACTCCTCAAGTCAAGTCAAAGTCAAGTCAAATGTTTATTTCTAGATGGCACATTGAATAAGCAATGCATTTGCTTTCTTTTTTTCATTAAGCCATCTATCTACGAACAGATATTACTTAATAATAATGTCTAACTACTACATTATTACAACCTTTATCGATAAAATGTGCCAATAAGAAAAAAATGAAACAACACACATACACACACACAAACACACGCGCGCGTGCACGCACGCACGCACTTACTCACGCACGCACTTTAAAAAATACTTCAAAAAATGTTTTTATTCATAAAAATGTATGTCAAAGAAAGTATATCAGGTTACATTATCACCCATTCTTTCACGTGCATACTTTATAACATTTTTTTTAAAGAAAGGAAGAAAGTAAAAAAGGAACAGGAACAACACACACGCGCGCGCGCGCACGCGCGCACGCACGCACGCACGCACACACGCACGCACGCACACACAAAATACTAGAAATTCCTAGTCGTGAGTATTGACAATACTGTCAGCAATGACTCGTGGTATTGGGAAGTCAACTCACCCCCCCCAGCCCCCCCCCCCCCCCCCCCCGAAAAAAAAGTAGCATATCACAACCAACCAACCAACCAGACAGACAGACAGACAGACAGACAGACAGACAGACAGACAGACAGACAACCAGACAGACAGACAGATCTCACCAGTCTCCTTTCGTTGTCACTCAGCCCCAGGTTATAAAAGACCAAGGAAAAATTCTCGCCCTTCATCCGAGGGAAAAGAGAAGTGTGCAGTGACTTCATCAACGCCTGCATTTCGTAATAGTGGTTGGATGACGCGCCCGTGACGAAAATGTAGCGGTGTGACGTCACAGCCTGAGCGGCAGAGGCCAGAGCCTGGAGATAGGGGATGGGGATGGAGGTTCGTGAGGCCAAGACCTGCTTCAGCCTGACCCTCAGTGAGGGATCAAAGTGACCAGGGCAGGCTTCGTCATAGCACGACCTGCCTGCAACAGTCAGACACAAGGTAAAAGGTAAGGGGTGAAGGTGTTCCCATGAACCTGCCGCCAGTCCACGTCCACAGGACCAAGGCGTTTAGAGATATATAGATATATATCAACGAGTAATTTGGCTAATGGTACATAAACGGACACACACACACACACACACACACACACACACACACACACACACACACACACACACACACAACACAACACACACACAAAACACACAAACACAACACACACAACAACACCACAACACAACACAACACAACACAACACAACACAACACACACACACACACACACACACACACACACACACACACACACACACACACACACACAACACACATACACACACCATGGTAGCTCAGTGGTCGGAGCACTCGCTTTCCCCCCAGCCAAGTTAAGCAGCGTCGAGCGTGGTTACCAGTTGGATGGGTGACCGTTTGCGCGCCTTGGCTTCAGTACAGTTCCCCCAGTTCACCCAGCTGTAAATGGGTACCTGCCCTCTTTAGGGTCAGGGAAGGTAAAGCAGCGAGGGAGAGGAGATGGGCGCCGCCCTCACTATGCTGGCCCTAGAGAAGTGAGGTCTCTGACGCCTCGCTCCCCTACGACCTTATAGGTTATGGGACTCCTTTACCTTTTCTTTTTTTTTTTACATAAACGGACAATAAAGCTAGGTCAGATATGTTGCTGTAGTTTCGTGTAAAGATGTCACAGCCTTCCTCAAACTTTTTTTTTCTACAGAGAGCTACCGAACGCATGATGGGAGAGGGAAAGGCAGACAGAGAAGAGGTACTAGGTGGGGGGTTACATCACTGCAGTAAAAAAGTAAGGTAAAGGAGTCCCATAACCTATAAGGTCGTAGGGGAGCGAGGCGTCAGAGACCTCACTTCTCTAGGGCCAGCATATTGAGGGCGGCGCCCATCTCCTCTCCCTCGCTGCTTTACCTTCCCTGACCCTAAAGAGGGCAGGTACCCACTTACAGCTGGGTGAACTGGGGGAACTGTACTGAAGCCAAGGCGCGCAAACGGTCACCCATCCAACTGGTAACCACGCTCGACGCTGCTTAACTTGGCTGGGGGAAAGCGAGTGCTCCGACCACTGGGTTATCCCGTCCCCTCACTGCAGTACGACCAGTAAACAACAGAGACCCATGACTGTGGTATTGGATTGGATTGGATTGGATTGGATTGCGTTGCGTTGCATTGCATTGTATTGTACTGCATTGCATTACATTATATTGTATTGTACTGTATTGTATTGTATTGTATTGTACTACATTGCATTGCATTATATTGTATTTATTGTATTGTATTGTATTGTATTGTATTGTATTGTATTGTATTGTATTGTATCGTACACCACTTTGAGTAATAACAGATTTCACCGCGTGAAATTCGGATTGTTCTCTACAGATGTAGAGATAGCACATCGCCACAAGAGCAGCGCCATCCATTATATTTTTTCCCGTTCTATTCCTGTCTGCGAGTGTCATTGTTTCTTTATCTGAGTGGTTTTATTCAACAGAATGTCACCAGGGCAACCATGTTGTTCCTGTGAGATCTTTTAGGTGTGTTGAATGCAAACAGCACCTTGTTTATCATCTTATCTGGAAAAAATAGCACCTACATTGCCACTCAAGGTCTAGTACGGGTAGGTACTAACTAACATTTCGGGTAAAATGACAGACTAGAACACACACGCACGCACGCACGCGCGTGCGCGCTCTGGGGCGGTATGGGATAGCCTAGTGGTTAGAACATGGTGCTCGCAATCTGACCACCCGGGTTCGAATCCCGTTGAAGGGGATTTTTCACCTGGAGTTAACATCGGTACACACTCCACTCTCCCCAAAAGTCCTTCGGATGAGACTATAACCCGAGGCCCCGTGCCAACGCACGCAGAACATCTTGCGCAAACCTGTTCCGATTTTCGAAAGTGTAGGCCATTGTGTGCCGGTGGGAACAGATGATAAACTTTTCAAAACTGCATACACACGAGGACTGGATGTAAAAAGCACATGCCTTCTTAGTCCATTATCAACATAAAAGAATATAATTATAAATAAAAAATGAATGAATGAATGAATACACACCCACTACCACTCATCTCTCTCTCTCTCTCTCTCTCTCTCACCTATCGTTGTAAAAGACCATCAAAGTGGCCTCCATTTCTGAGAAGGGCGAATACTGACACAGGTGACCGTCTCCGAAGAAATGGGCCATGGGCTCTCTGGTGCGCACTGCTATGGAACCAGCAACACTCTGCGCTTGAAAACCGTTCTCTCGAGCTCTCTGGAAGATCTCTGGAAGCGGGTCAGACTCTCGCAGACGGACGGAAGCGTCTAACCAGAAGAGATACTCTGTTTTTTCTAGCAGTGACTGGAAACAACAACAACAACAACAACAGGCAAACAACAACAACAACAATGCACGCAAAATAAAATAAAACAAAGTTACGATTTTGGTATAAGTTCGAAGAGTAAGAATGTTTGTAATCAAAGTTGGCACCAAGACTAGGAAATATCCATGATTTGTGTAAGTAGGCTTTGAGAAGGAAAATAATTATCATGACCAAAGTAGTTATGTTTCAAGGATGCAACAATACTCTGAGCGATGTCAGCATATTACTGCAATGATGAGGGTGGTTTTTTAAAATTATTCCTGACAGATCCTGTTGGTACTTACAGCAATGATGAGGGTTTTTAACTATTCCTGATAGATCCTGTTTGGTACTTACAACAATGATGAGGTTTTTATTTTCTTATTCCTGATAGATCCTGTTACGTACTTATAACAATGATGAGGTTTTTATTTTCTTATTCCTGGAAGATCCTGTTTGGTACTTACAAAAATGATGAGGGTTTTGTCTGTTTATTCCTGACAGATCCTGTTAGGTACTTACGGCAATGATGAGGGCTTTTATCATACCTGATAGATCCTTTTTGCATTTACAGCAACGATGAGGGTTTCTATCATTTTATTCCTGACAGATCCTGTTTTGGTACTTACAGCAAGGATGAGGGTTTTTTAAATTATTCCTGACAGATTCTGATAGGTACTTACTGCAATGATAAGGGAATTGTATTATTGATGACAGATCGTGTCGGTACTTACTGCAATGATGAGGGTTTTTATCATTTTATTGCTGACAGATCCTGTTATGTACTTACTGCAATGATGAGGGTTTTTATCATTTTATTGCGGACAGATCCTCTAGGTATTTACTGCAATGATGAGGGTTTTTATCATTTTACTGCTGACAGATCCTGTGGGTACTTACAGCAATGATAAGGGGTTTTATTATACCAGATAGATCCTGTTTTGTATTTACAACAATAAAGACGGGTTTTATTATTATTATTATTATTATATTATTCCTGACAGATCCTGTTTTGGTGCTTACTGCAATGATGAGGGGTTTTATCATTTTATTGCTGACAGATCCTGTTTTGGTACTTACTGCAATAATGAGGGTTTTTATCATTTTATTGCTAACAGATCCTGTTTGGTACTTACTGCAATGATGAGGGTTTTTATCATTTTATTGCTGACAGATCCTCTAGGTACTTACTGCAATGATGAGGGTTTTTATCATTTTATTGCTAACAGATCCTGTTTGGTACTTACTGCAATGATGAGGGTTTTTATCATTTTATTGCTGACAGATCCTGTTAGGTACTTACTGCAATGATGAGGGGTTTCCAGGCGTAACATTTGAGCTCTCCAATGAACGGGGGCAAAGCTGAGAAGGGAAAGTCCACCACAGTGCAGCGACAGTTCTTTTCCGTCTGTCCAACACCACACCACACACACACACACACACACACACACACACATATATATATATATATATATATATATATATATATTATATTTATATATATATATATATATATATATATATATATATATATATAAACTTCACTGACGTAGAGAGTAAAGCAGCAGCAGCAGCAGCAGCAACAACAGTAGTAGTAGTAGTAGTAGTAGTAGTAGTAGTAGTAGTAGTAGTAGTAGTAGTAGTAGTAGTAGTAGTAGTAGTAGTAGTAGCAGCAGCAGCAGCAGCAGCAGCAACAGCAGCAACAGCAGCAACAGCGGTAGGAGGAGGAGGAGGAGCAGGAGCAGCAGCAGCAATAGCAGCAGTAGTAGCAGCAATAGTAACAGCAGTAGTAGCAGCAGCAGTATTAGCAGCATTAGTAGCAGCAGTAGTAGCAGCAGTAGTAGCAGCAGTAGTAGCAGCATTAGCAGCAGTAGTGGTAGAAGGAAGAGGATCGGCAGCATTGTGCTGGGTTGTATGTAGCGTTGGATTGTGTTATGTTGTGTTGTTTATATTGTATTGCATCGTATTACAGTGTGCTGTGTTCTGTTGTATTGTATTGAATTGTATTGTGTTGTATTGTATTGCGTTGTATTACATTGTGTTGTATTGTGTGTACTGTATTGCAATGTATTGCATTGCATTGTATTGTATTGCATTGTAATACATTGTATCGTATTACATTGTATTGTATTGTTTATCACAACCAGTCACGGCAGACTTTTCTGCGTAAAATTCGGGTTCCTTTCCCCGGGGAAAGCGCGTCAGCTCAAGAACAGGTGTATGTGTGTGTTTGTGTGCGTGCGTATGTGCGTGCGTGCGTGTGTGCGTGCTTGTGTGTTTGTGTGTGTGTGCGTGCGTGCCTCTGTGTGTGTGTGTTTATTTGTTTGTGTGTTTGTTTATCCTATTAATTTGCAACGGACCACTCTCTTGGTACCACTGAGTTCTTTCACGTGCACTGAAAGCGTGTGACACAGGATCTTGGTTGAACTTGTCATCTGTAAGACTAGCACCCAGATAACTAACCACTCAAGGTCTGTCTGGTGGAAAGGGACAAAGCTCAGGCTCAAACGGGGATCAAACTAGTGCTTGACTTCTTAGATTATTAGACGGGGTTTTTTTTTAGACTCTTAACTCCTCAAGTCAAGTCAAAGTCAAGTCAAATGTTTATTTCTAGATGGCACATTGAATAAGCAATGCATTTGCTTTCTTTTTTTCATTAAGCCATCTATCTACGAACAGATATTACTTAATAATAATGTCTAACTACTACATTATTACAACCTTTATCGATAAAATGTGCCAATAAGAAAAAAAATGAAACAACACACATACACACACACAAACACACGCGCGCGTGCACGCACGCACGCACTTACTCACGCACGCACTTTAAAAAATACTTCAAAAAATGTTTTTATTCATAAAAATGTATGTCAAAGAAAGTATATCAGGTTACATTATCACCCATTCTTTCACGTGCATACTTTATAACATTTTTTTTAAAAGAAAGGAAGAAAGTAAAAAAGGAACAGGAACAACACACACGCGCGCGCGCGCACGCGCGCACGCACGCACGCACGCACACACGCACGCACGCACACACAAAATACTAGAAATTCCTAGTCGTGAGTATTGACAATACTGTCAGCAATGACTCGTGGTATTGGGAAGTCAACTCACCCCCCCCAGCCCCCCCCCCCCCCCCCCCCCGAAAAAAAAGTAGCATATCAACCACACCAACCAACCAACCAGACAGACAGACAGACAGACAGACAGACAGACAGACAGACAGATCTCACCAGTCTCCTTTCGTTGTCACTCAGCCCCAGGTTATAAAAGACCAAGGAAAAATTCTCGCCCTTCATCCGAGGGAAAAGAGAAGTGTGCAGTGACTTCATCAACGCCTGCATTTCGTAATAGTGGTTGGATGACGCGCCCGTGACGAAAATGTAGCGGTGTGACGTCACAGCCTGAGCGGCAGAGGCCAGAGCCTGGAGATAGGGGATGGGGATGGAGGTTCGTGAGGCCAAGACCTGCTTCAGCCTGACCCTCAGTGAGGGATCAAAGTGACCAGGGCAGGCTTCGTCATAGCACGACCTGCCTGCAACAGTCAGACACAAGGTAAAAGGTAAGGGGTGAAGGTGTTCCCATAACCTAAGTGGTTGTAAGGGAGCGAGCCGTCAGAGACCTCAGCTTCTCTAGGGACCAGCATAGTGAGGGCGGCGCCCATCTCCTCTCCCTCGCTGCGTTACCTTTTCCCTGAACCTAAAGAAGACAGGTACTCATTTACAGCTGGGTGAACTGGGGGAGTGTACAGAAGCCAAGGCGCGCAAACGGTCACCTGTCCAGCTGGTAATTACACTCGACGCTGCTTAACTTTTGGCGAGAGGAAAGCGAGTGCTCCGACCACTGAGTTATCGCGTGCCCTGAAACAAGGAGGGACACTATACTGGCTCGCTGTTGCACTTCCCCCATGGTGAACCGCTGTACCTAAGCACCCACACTTTTGCAGCCACTGCAGGATGTAGGCTAGGCTTAGCCCTCATCAGTAGCTGCGTTCCGTCCGCTCATGTCTTCTGCCTTGTCTCTCTGTATTAAGTCACGCCCACGTGTTTCTTGATACTGAAGTAAGCGATGTCTATGCCAAGACTTACTCTTTTAATTGGTGTGACGTTTTGAAATGTTATGTTGTTATGTTGTCTTCAACCATGACAATCTCTTCAGCATACCAACCTACACTCTCCTACACTCTCCTTTAAAGTCCTTCGGATGAGGCTATAAACCGAGGCCCCATGTGCGAACACACGCAGAACATCTTGCGCACACGTTAAATCCTGTTCCGCTTTTCGGAAGAGTAGGCCATTGTGTTCCGTTGGGAACAGATGACAGAATGTACAAAACCGTATACACACGGGGACTGGATTTTTTTTTAAAGCACCTTAGTGATTATTCCATTACCCTCGATATAAAAGAATAAAAATAAATAAATAAATAAAAGTCACGCCCACATATTTCTTGATACTGAAGTAAGCAATGTCTATGCCAAGACTTACTCTAAATTGGTCTGACGTTTTGAAATGTTATGTTGCGATTGTCTTCAGCCACGACAATCTCTTAAGTATACCAACCTACACTCTCCTTTAAAGGACAACAACAAAAATTATCTGAAGTTGGAGTATGGTTGGCTGTGTGTCGAGATAATGACCATGGCCATACCAATACATGCAAACTTCTCATCCAGTGTATACTTCTTATAGGGTCTCACAGTGAATTCCAGGTGTAATGCAGCTAATGTGCCCACATAGGAGAGTTGGATTAAACAGAACCGAATTAGATCAAAACCAGAGCTGTAGCACATGAAGCAAGAGTTCAACAAGCGTAAGCTTATAAAGAGCACTTTAGAAAATACATAACACAAAGATAGCCTGCAGCTGAACAACATTACATCATAAAAACTAGAGGAAAAAAACCCAAGTATTTCATTACTTTCGACAAAGCGACTATCATTTTCATTTTTCTTTATACTGCATTTGCTAAGCAAGAAATTTAACTAACATCTCCATCAATTTAAGCTATTGGTCTTGTCTCATTTTCTCTCGTGAAACCAGTAAAAAAA
>CM054141.1:54622602-54637602 GCA_028751875.1 Rapana venosa
TAATGACATTAAAAATATGTGTGTGAACTCGATATGGGGAAAAAAAAATTGATTGATATTATCACGACACTGACATTGCACTCTTAATAATTATTATGATACTGATCCCCCAGTCCTACCTATTTTCAAAATTAACGAAGCACGTCTTGAACACTTTGTTGAATAAAGCAAGGAAAAGTTGAAACATCATAAAAAGATCTGAAGCAAGCATCGTTGGGCACAAAATACAGCCGTTTTAAAACACCTGTCTTTAGCGCTTGTTCGCTCTATACTGACATATGGGCAGGAAGGTCTATTTCAGTGCCCCAGAGTATTTACTGAAGAAACTAAAAAAAAAGTAATGCTTGGTAGACTGTAAAGCTTTCTACCTTGCTCTAGGTGTACCTTCACACGTCTCATCTTTATGTACATAAGCAGAAATGGGAATTTTACCACTGGATGAATATCGTGAACTAACAGTACCAAAGTATGTCATAAAAACTCAAGCAATTGAAACGATATTGAAAATGAGATCAGTCTAAGATTCGATGAACACTTTCCTAACAGAGCTAAATCTGTCTCTTCTCTTACTACTATCAACACTTTCCCTTCTGGACTTTTTAAAAGGTCTGACGTTAATCCCAACACCTAGGCCGACCCATGCCTCATTCATCTTGTCCGTCATGGGAACTTCAAAGATTTTATTTTAATATTGTCCATTCTGTCTTCATAAAAAGAAACACGAAGTAATATTATTAGCACCAATATAAAAGAACACATCATCAAGGATTACTTAAAATCTATATTGTTGGGTCCTTTCTTAAGTGTAACAGGCAGGTGCAGCCTTCATCATTCCTTATCTGAAAGTTCAAAAGTGATACCATACTAAGCGAAGTTATTTGATTTTTACTGCTGAGTTCATTGCTATTTTCATTGTTTTTAATTATTTACTTGACGTTCCTAGAACAATACTTCACGCTGTATTTTGTGTTGTTTTCAAGGTCAGTACTACATTCTGAGAACGGGATAGCTCAGTGGTCAGAGCACTCGCTTTCCCCCAGCCAATTTTAAACAGCGTCGAGTGTGGTTACAACTTGGATGGATGACCGTTTGCACGCCTTGGCTTCAGTACAGTCCCCCAGTTCACCCAGCTGTAAATGGGTACCTGCTTCTTCAGGGTCAGGGAAGGTAAAGCAGCGAGGGAGAGGAGATGGGCGCCGCCCTCAATATGCTGGCCCCTAGAGAAGTGAGGTCTCTGACGCCTCACTCTTCTACGACCTTATAGGTAATGGAACACCTTTTTGACCTGTACCTTACTACATTCTATTACAGTCCAGGATCCTTAGTTAGACAAGATCTCACAGGTGAAAAAATTCATCTGATACATTTTCTAGTTCTAAAATGTAGACCTGCTAATAACACTTTTTGTTTGGTGCACTGCAATAGATAATTTTTTATTACTAAGATAAAAAAAAAAGAAAAGTTGACAAAGCTGCGAAAACTGCAGCAAAACAATCACACTGCAGCTGAACAATCACATTGTGCTTGCTTTCTCGACATACCTACCTCTGCTCATGAACGCTGACAAATGATTGAAAGTGCCAGCTGAAAACATGTCAGAAATAAACAGGAAAATGCTGGGTTTTATCTGTGTAATTCTTCCTTCGTTTTTGAAGTTCATCATATTCTTTTTTCTCGTTTTGGATTTCGTAAATCTCAACTCTGGTCATATATTTTTCTTATCAATATTTATTTATTTATTGTTATTTTAGATCGAAGATAATGAAATAAGCATTCATGTGCTGTTTTTTAATCTAGTCCCCGTGTGTATGTGGTTTTGTACATTTTGTCATCTGTTCCCACCGGCACTCAATGGCCTACTCTTTCAAAAAGCGGAACAGGATTGAACATGTGCACAAGGTGTTCTGCGTGAGTTTGCACATGGGGGCCTCGGTTTATAGTCTCATCCAAGGACTCTTGGGAGGAGTGGAGTCGGCACAATATAATTAAGTTAAATACATTCCCTGGTAAACTTTGAAAGAAAAAGAAGAAGAAAGAAAAAAAGAAATGAAATAGTATATTGTACATGTGGCAGTATAATTTCAAACTTTCATATTCTTTTTCAAAGCCAGTCTTTGAAATAACATCTCTGCCTGCCATCCACCACAACTCATTGGTCCAAGGTCTCAGTAACTGTAGACTGCATCTGCTTTCACATTCGTTAATAGTTACATTCTTACATCGATTGTTTATTTTATTTTACTGTTAATTGCACTACTAGGATTTGCTACGCGTCTCAAATCACCATCATCATGTTCTTTTTTGGGGTCTTAAACTACTTAATGTTATTACATATCAAATTGAAACATACACACACATACACTCATGCACACACGCACGCGCGCGCGCACACTCACACGCACCCCACACGCACACATACGCACACACACACATGCGTGCACCCACACGCACACATACGCACACACACACACACTCACACACACACGTAAAGAGACACTGTTACAAATTCATGCTTGGTCATGCACGCTCTCATACACGCTGCTATACATGGACATGCCCACTCTTAAATGGATCCATGCCTTAGCTTTTCCTGAGTGTATGTGTGTGCCTAATTTCACTTGTTTGTGAACAGATGTATTGCTAAAACACACACACACACATACGCACACGCACACACGCACGCACACACACACACACACACACACACACACACACACACACACACACACACACACACACACACTGGGATAGAGAGAACAGGGAAAATAAATGGTAATGGGGGGGGGGGCTGGATCAGTGATAGAGGCAGAAACAGAAAACACAGATGGACAAACAGGGACAGATAAGTAGAGAGAGATAGAAAGACACAGAGAGAGTGAGAGAGAAAGACAGAGAAAGAGACAGAAAGACACAGAGAGAGAGAGAGTGAGAGATAGAGAGAGACAGAGACAGAGAAAGAGACAGAAAGACAGAGAGAGTGAGAGAGAGAGAGACAGAGACAGAGAAAGAGACAGAAAGACAGAGAGAGAGAGAGAGTGAGAGAGACAGAGAAAGAGACAGAAAGACACAGAGAGAGAGAGAGTGAGAGATAGAGAGAGACAGAGACAGAGACAGAGAAAGAGACAGAAAGACAGAGAGAGTGAGAGAGAGAGAGAGACAGAGACAGAGAAAGAGACAGAAAGACACAGAGAGAGAGAGAGAGTGAGAGAGAGAGAGAGACAAACAGACAGAATCAGTGACAGAGACAGAGATAACAGAGAAGGTCGTGGATAAGAGAGAAGAAAGCCCAAGATAGATGAAGTGAGACCAAATAATGTGGGATAGGGAGAGATAGAGAGACAGAGAGAGACAGAGACACAGAGACACAGACAGACAGACAGACAGACAGAGACAGAGAGTAACCGAAATAGAAGACTGAGAAACAGACACTCAAGACAAAGGCGCAGACAAGAGTTTTGTATCCACAAAACAACAACACTGAAGTTAAGTCTCTTTTAACCCCACCCCCCACCCCCACCCCCCTATGTAAGGAGCCGGAAGATCCCTAATTCATCATGCCCTTACCTTCTTCTGCGTCCCACACTTCTATCCTATCGATCCAGCCTCGCCAGCATCAATAAAGCAATTCCATTAGCCATCACACCAAACACCATTAAAACAACCTCACCGCTTCTCTTGCACCCAGCATACAGTGCAAGTAACGCCTGGAGAAACTAACCCAGCACTGCCGTTCATTACTTCAACATACCGTCCCTGAAACTTGGGAGACTGTTCACTAGATACTGTAAGCCTTCCCTCAATTCATTACCTCACAAGAAAATACAAGCAAGTGATTCTTTCAACTTGCCATTACCGCACGAAGCTGCCAAAATGACAAACTACAGGTTCATGTTCCTTCTATAAAGCCTCAGGCTTTAACCTTGAGCGAATGCATATTCTACAGGAACTAAATTTCAGCACAAGTGTGTATGTGGTAATCGTCACCAGTAGTTCTAAAGAAAAAGAAACTTTGAACTGTCCTTCCAAAAAAAAAACCCACCCCACTTCACAGAATGACACACAGAGCCACAGAGACTGCGTGTATAATCATGTCTAGACTGCAGTGGTGATGGGGGTGGGAGGTAGTGGGAGGGTGTGGAAGGTAGGGTGGAAAACTGAGAGAGGGAAAGTTGACTCCCCAACATCCTGTGACTGTTGCAAAACGGATCAGTGCTGTGCTGGTGCCTGGTCTGGCACTGCAACAGCTTGAGAGATTTCTTTCTTTGTGTATCTATTTATTTATCATTTATTTATCTATTTATTGTTTTATCATTTATTTATTCTATTCTTTCGTTTCGAGGATAATGGAAAAGCACTCATGTGCTTTTTTTTCCATCCAGTATCCGTGTGTATGCAATTTTGTCAATTTTGTCATCCGTTCCCACCGGCACACAATGGCCTACTCTTCCGAAAAGCGGAACGGGCTTTAACGTGTACGCAAGATGTTCTGCGTGCGTTCGCACACGGGGCCTCGGTTTATAGTCTCATCCGAAGGACTTTTGGGGAGAGTGGAGTTGGCATTGATGTTAACTCCAGAGGAAAAAAATCCTCTTGAAGGGGAATCGAACCCGGGTCAGCAGATCATGAGCGCATCAGATTCCAGCTTCACTTTCGTGGGCCTTCATATTTGCAATACTCTTCCAACACAAAGCATGCATTCTCTCAAGAGAGAGAGAGACAGAGGGACAGACAGACAGACAGAGACAGACAGAGACAGACAGAGACAGAGACAGACAGAGACAGAGAGAAAAAGACACACAGACACACAGACAGACACACAGACAGACACAGAGACACAGACAGACACACAGACACAGACAGACACAGACACACAGACAGACACACAGACACAGACAGAAAGGGTTGTTTTTTTTTTAAAACGCAAGGAGAGAAAGAGAGAGGGACTGATTTAAAGCCCTTTAATACCCAAGGACAAAGATTTAGCTCAAGCCTAGTCTTACAATTATGTCCATGTAAACATACCTACATCATAACATTCAAGAGAATATGAAAACCAATAAAACACTGTGGAAAGTAAAACCCATACAAAAGGATAAACAGAAGCACACAGAAACCTTAAAATCTCAAAATACACTGTTACAGCAATCTACTCATTAAAAACAACATTTGGGCCCGCGCGTATGCGCGCGCGCGCGCCGCACACACACACACACACACACACACAGAGTCTGTGTCTCTGTCTCTGTGTGTGTCTCTCTCTGTGCGTTTGTGTATAATATATATATATATATATATTATATATATATAATTGACAAATATATATATATGCATACACATGACACAAATATATATATTACAACAATATAGAGTAGAAGAAGATAGATAGATAGATAGATAGATAGATAGATAGATAGATAGATAGATAGATAGATAGATAGATAGATAGTAGATAGGTAGAAGACAGATAGATAGATGTGATAGATAGATAGATAGATAGATCGATAGATCGATAGATCGAGAGATAGAGAGATAGATAGATAGATAGATAGATAGATAGATAGATAAATAGATAGATAGATAGATAGATAGGAAGATAGATAGATAGATAGATGTGTGTGTGTGTACATGTTAATATATAATAATTATCCAGTTATGTTGAACATTACTTCTCGTTAAAAGGCATTTCAACAACAAAACTTCATAACACTAAAAATAAAATACAACAATAATAACATATAAAACAAAGACAAAGCAAAAGCTTTAGTTTCTGGAAGTTTAGAAAGGTGTGTGCCTGTTTGTTTTCGTTCAACTTTGTAAGATATTGGGATTTTGCAGAACTTTGAGTTGTAAGAGTATTGCAGGTATGAAGGCCCAGGAAAGTGAAGCTGGATTTATTTTATACAGATGAGTACGAGGATGTGGAGGATAAACTTTCAGGCGTGTTTCGTTGTTGTTTTTTATAGGTACATTACTGGACAAGGGAGTGACGTGGCAATGTGATGCAATAAGATTTATACAGATCAGTACGAGGACGTGGAAGATAGACTGTCTGATGTTTGATGTTTTATACGTACTTTACTGAGGGGACGGGATAGCTCAGTGGTCAGGGCACTCGCTTTCCCCCAGCCAAGGTTAAGCAGCATCGAGCGTGGTTACCACTTGGATGGGTGACCGTTTGCGCGCCTTGGCTTTAGTACAGTCCCCCAGTTCACCCAGCTGTAAATGGGTACCTGCCTCTTTAGGGTCAGGGAAGGTAATGAAAGAGGAGAGGAGATGGGCGCCGCCCTCACTATGCTGGCCCCTTGAGAAGTTGAGGTCTCTGACGCCTCGTTCCCCTACGACCGCATAGGTTATGGGACACCTTTACCATTTTATTATACTGAACAAGGAACTGACGTGGTAATATGATGCATGCAATACAACGGAAGACAATAATACTCTCTAGCATAATAGGATGCAATACAGCCCAGCACAGTGAAATGCAGATTGCAATACAGCATAATAATTATGATTCTTCTTTCAGCTTCTAGTTTACATTTTGCCTTGGCGAATCTGTGATGAGGACAGTACAACGCGATGTGAAACATTGCAATACAATACGACACAATATATCACAATACAACACAAAGCCATGCAATGCAATAAGTACAATACAATATAATTATGGGGACGGGATAGCTCAGTGGTCAGAGCACTCGCTTTCCCCAGCCACTTGGATGGGTGACCGTTTGTGCGCCTTGGCTTCAGTACAGTCCCTCAGTTCACCCAGCTGTGTAAATGGGTACCTGCCTCTTTAGGGTCAGGGAAGGTAAAGCAGCGAGGGAGAGGAGATGGGCGCCGCCCTCACTATGCTGGCCCCTTGAGAAGTTGAGGTCTCTGATGCTCACTCTCACATGAGTGCTTATTCCATTGTCCTCGATTTAAAAAAAAAGCCATCTGAGCGCTTTGATTTGTTGCTTTACAAGATTCAGCGCTATATAAATTCCATACATTATTATTATTATTATTATTATTATTATTATTATTATTACTCCCCTACGACCGCATAGGTTATGGGACACCTTTACCTTTTACAATACAATACAATACAATACAATACAATACAATGCGATACAATGCAATGTCCTACAGGGTATTGCGCAGGACATTGTATGTGTTACTCTAAATCATTTTTTTAATCGGCTCAGCAAATTATTGTCGAAGTAGCCTAAAGGTGAGGGGAAGGGGGGGAGGGAGGGGAGGGGTGATGGCCAGAGTGGACTGAGCATTGAGCCTGGAGGAAAAGCTTGGTACTGGAACATCGGCAAACAGAGCATTGGTGCAAAAACTTCCTGCTTGTGTCACAAGTCGTGTGTGTATGTGTGTGTGTGTGTGTGTGTGTGTGTGTGTGTGTGTGTGTGTGTGTGTGTGTGTGTGTGTGTGTGTGTGTGTGTGTGCCGCGGTCTGTGTGTGTTGTGTGTGTGTGTGTGTTCAACAACTAAAAGCAACCTGTATAAATTGTGCGTGCGTACGTACATACGTACGTGCGTGCGTGTGTGTGTAAAACTAAAAACAACCTATAAAAATTGTGTGTTTGTGCGTGCGTGCATACGTGCGTGCGTTCGTGCGTACGTGTGTGTGTGTGTGTTTAAAGTATGTTTACTGTGTGTGTAAGAGCGCGCACGCGCACGCACGCCAGTGTACGAGCGTGTCTGTATGTGTGTGTGTGTGTGTGTGTATGAGCGTGCAAGCGCGCGCCCACGCACGCCAGTGTACGAGCCTAGCTAAGCATGCTGGCCGGAAGCACAGGCGGAAGTACAGTATAAGTATGAAGAGTGTTAGCAAGTGATACCAAAATAATGTTTGATCAAGTGAGAAGCAGCCTAGCTCTTTAAGCAACAGAGTTATCTCATTAACACTGTTGTAGTTATGTACACAAACTGAACAAACTTGAAGACAACTTCACACTGAGCTTAGAAGGAAAAACAAAAAAGAACACGATGGTATAGGTTACTACTTGCGTCAAAAGGTGTTAGACTGGGGGGGAAAAAAGTTGCAAGGTTAAAAGAACAGGCAGATTGTGGTCAAACTCTTTGGGTTAAGGGGTAAGGGGTCACGAACATGAGTTTATTCATTTCTAAAAGTTGAATTTGCGTGTTATATCTGGACTGTCAAAGTATGGAAATGTGATAGTGTTTGCCCTCTTTTTAAAAAAATAAAATTTTGTTTCTGTTCGAATGTGATTCTTTTTACCCAATATCAAATGTGTCACACACAAACCAACATACAAACAAACAAAATCTTTGGTGGGGATTCCGGGGAGGGGGGGGGGGGTCGTAGCCTGTAAGTATAGACTGCATTCCATCTTTCTGCGCTAGCCATTCCCTCTTTTCTATCCCTCTCTTTGTTTCATCATTGTTCCTTTTCTTCCTGTCCTTCGGATAAGACTATAAACCGAGGCCCCGTGTTCGAACGCACGCAGAACATCTTTCGCACACGCTAAATCCTGTTCCGCTTTTCGGAAGAGTAGGCCATTGTGTGCCGGTGGAAAGAGATGACAAAATTTACAAAACCGCATACACACGGAGACTGGATTAAAAAAAAACAACACATAAGTGCTTATTCCATTATCCTCGATATAAAAATATTAAAAAATAATAATAAATAATAACATTCCTTCTTGGGCATTTCAGCCTTCTTGGTCCATTCTCCTGCCCCATCCCCCCCCCCCCCAAAAAAAAAGTCATTCAATAAAACAAGTCTCCAAAGGAGAAGACTTGGCCTTCTTAACGGGTGGCATGCAGGCCCACCCGTGTGTGGATACTACGTCCTGGTGCCCACGAACGGTACAGGTACCCCGGGTAGGGGTGAAATACCAAGAGGACATCCCAATGGTGGAACAGGCTGAATAGGAGGAGAACCTGACTCCCAACGGGTGTGTGTGTGTGTGTGTGTGTGGGTGGGGGGTGTGGTGGTGTGTGTCGTGTGTTGTGGTGGGGGGGGGGGTGGTTGTGTGTGTGTGGTGTGTGTGTGTGTGTGTGTGTGTGTGTGTCTGTCTGTCCGTGTGTGCGTTGTGTGTGTCCGTGTGTGTGTCCATATATGTATATGTGTGTCTGTGTGTGTATGTGTGGGCCCGTTTGTGTGTGTGTCTGTCCGTTGTGTGTGTGTGTGTGTGTGTGTGTGTGTGTGTGTGTGTGTGAGTGTGTCTGTCCGTGTGTGTGTGTGTGTGTGTGTGTGTGTGTTTTGTGTAAGTGTGTGTGTGTGTGAAGTGTGTGTGTGTAAGTGTGTGTGCAACAAATTGCCAGCTTTCAACGAATGCAACAATAATCGTATAACACTATAACACACACACACACACACACACACACACACACACACACACACCACCCACCACCACCACCACCATCACCACCACGGTTACCACCACCAAAACCCCTACCACCACCAACACCAACACCAACAACAAACCCGAAAAAAGTACCTTTGTGTTAGCCTGAGGGTGGAAGGCACTGATTCAGGCAGCAGGGTGTGAATCAGCACGCTAAAGGCCACTGGTGATTTATTTATTCAGGCGCTTGCCTCTGGCCGCACCTGTGTAGGTCCCTCTCTTAGTTCGCCCTCCTCGCTATACAAAAGCTGAATTATTCATTTAATGATGTGTCCTCTCTCTCTCTCTCTCTCTCTCTCTCTCTCTCTCTCTCTCTCTCTCTCTCTCTCTCTCTCTCTCTCTCTCTCTCTCCCTCCTTTTATTTTATGGAGGTTTTGCTTTGTTTGGTTCTGTTTTGGTTTGGGTTTGGGGTTGTTGTAGTTTGTTTTTTTGAGGGGGGACTATTCGGTTGTCCCTTCTCCCCTTGTTGTTGCCGCTTTTGTTTTGCTCTTGGTTCTTGCTGCTATTTTTTCGGTTGTTTCTGTGTTTTCTGTTCTGCTTTCTTTCTTACTTGTTGCTACTTTTTTCTCACTCTCTCTCTCTCTCTTCGGTGATTTTTGTGGGGATTTTTGTGTAGATATGTTTTCCGTATACTGTGTAAGTGTATTGCTATGGGCTTTATTTTATTCTATTATCATATATATCCTTAAGGGCGGGGATAAGACGTAAAAAAGCACATGGGTGCTTATTCATTATCCTCGAAATAAAAGAATTTGTCATTCTCTCTCTCTCTTTCTCTCTCTTCTCTCTCTCTCTCTCTCTCTCTCTCTCTCTCTCTCTCTCTCTCTCTCTCTCTTGTGGCCCAACCTGACTAAACTCTTCTCTGCAGTGGTCTATCTGACACTGGATCTATATCTTTGTACCATGACGTGAAATCCATACCATGAAGATCATTTGGGCTACAACCGTATCTCGTTGTTGTTATTGTTGTTGTTCAACGGATGTATAGTGCCCAGTCTCCTTCCCACTGCCCCCTTGTCAATGGGTCTTAAACAGCATAATATTTCACATAACTACTCTCTCTCTCTCTCTCTCTCTCTCTCTCTCTCTCTCTCTCTTATTATATATATATATATATATATATATATATATATATATATATATATATATATATATATATATATATATCAACGTTTATAGCAACCCACTAAAAACATCAATTATCTCCTCTTCAGTTTTCCCGTCGCTTCAATAATATATTAATCGAACAAGTGCGTGAACGACGCCTTTTATATATAATTACAGATGATAATAATAATAATAATACATAATAATAATACATGGAATTTATACAGCGCTATATCTTGCAAAAAAAACAAATCAAAGCGCTCTCATTCAACCTAGTCTTTCACATGCAGCAAGTTACAATGAATAGATTTTTACAAATTCAAATGTAAACACACACACGCGCACAATTAACAGTTTTTTACAATACAAATGTAAACACACACGCGCACGCGCCCACACACACACACACACACACACACACACAAAGGTTGTACACTCGGGCAGGCTGATGGGGGGGGGGGGGGGGGAGTTGGTTATTCAGGGCAGGGACAGAAATGCGATGAAACAAGAGGGGAAAATCTTTGGTTTGAAATAAATGCGTCTTTAGGCTGGATTTAAAAGCATCATAAGTAGGCTTTTGACGAAGGGAGAGAGGGATGTCGTTCCAGATCACTGGACCAGAAACAGAGAAAGAGCGACGGCCAACAGTGGACTGGTTGAATCTAGGTATTCTTAAGCACAAGGTATCTGCAGCAGAGCGGAGGTAACGAGAAGGAGTGTACAGTGAAGACATTCACAGAGGTAGGAAGATGCTGTTTTGTGGAGACTTTTGTAACAGAGGGTACAGATCTTATAGTTTACCCTCTGTGGCACAGGCAGCCAGTGGAGAGATCGCAAGAGAGGAGTAATGTGCTCAGATTTTTTCTTTCTGAGGACTAGTCCAGCTGCAGATGAGGAACTAAAAAATCAGCCTCATGTACGTATGTTTCGCATGTCTGAAGTGAAAGGCAACATGAAGGGAAATCGAGGCATTGGCAGGTCTGCACTCGAATTCTTGTTCAGTTAAGTTCTTTGTAAGGAAATGGCATCGAAACTGATGTCAATTTCAAGAAAATAAAAAACGTCCCTCATTGAATAGAACTACTAAATTCAATTGAAAGGAAGACCGCTTTCACAGCAGATCGCTCTGCGTACAAATCGGATGCTCTTTCCAAGATGAGCGCGTCGCCACAAGAACAGCGCCACCTTTTTCTTCCTCCATTTTTTTCTGTTTACAAATGTATTAAACACACACCGAGATCCCTTGTGTGAGCGTACACAGAACATCCTGGGCACATGTTACAAGTACAGCCATTTATCAAAGAAGACGAGCCAGCTACAGCCGTTGGTATGATGATGACAGGAGCATTCTGTTGCGTGGGTCTGCATGCTCTGCTCTCTGAAGCAGAACGAGTTCCGCCGAATTCAGCTTGTCGAAGGCACACGACCTCAGAAATCCAGTGCCGCAGTATCTCAACTGATTCAGCCAACTGAGTCATGTCTTGTTAAGTCATGTCGAGTCGATCGAGTCGAGTCATATCGATATTGAAGAAAGCTGAAGACGTCTTCTCTACGCCTGTTTTGGCAAAGACTCGTTACGTTTCCACATTCACGTTAATTACAAATCATGAAGGGAAAAAAGCCACAAAAAACAAGCTAGTTATTCTGCAAGGTCAATGGAACGACTGCTTGCCACATCGTGGGCATTATATCTTAGAGAGAAAGGAGAGAGAGAGAGAGAGAGAGAGAGAGAGAGAGAGAGAGAGAGAGAGAGAGAAGACAGACAGACAGACAGACAGACAGACAGACAGAGACACAGAGAGAGAGCAGCAGACAGAGAGACAGAGGGACAGACAGAGACGACAGACAGACAGACTGACATATTCTTTTAAAAAATATTCTTTTATTTCTAGGATAAGGGTATCAACACTTATGTGCTTTTTTACATGCAGTCCCCGCGTGTATACAGTTTTGTAAATGATGCTGTCTGCTCCCAGAGAAGAAGAGAAGAGAGAGAGAGAGAGAGGAGGAGAGGAGAGAGAGGAGAGAGAGTGAGTGTGTGTTGTGTCAAGCCAAGCCAAGTCAAGTCAACTTCATTTCGCGGATAATGAATAAGCACTCATGTGCTTTTTTCCATCCAGTCCCCGCCCTTATCGGGCTAAATGAATATGGAAAAAAGACTAACTAAAAACAAGAGAGAGACAGAGAGAGAGATAGAGAGAGAAAGAGGGAGAGAGAGAAAGAGACAGAGACAGAGAGAGACAGAGAGAGAGAGAGATACAGAGAGACAGACAGAGAGAGACAGAGAGAGAGAGAGAGAGACAGAGAGACAGAGAGAGAGACAGACAGAGAGACAGACAGAGAGACAGACAGAGAGACAGAGAAAGAGAGAGGACAGAGAGACAGACAGAGAGACAGACAGACAGAGAGACAGAGAGAGAGACAGACAGAGAGACAGAGAGACAGAGAGAGAGAGACACACACAGAGAGAGACACAGAGAGAGACACAGAGAGAGACACAGAGAGAGAGAGACAGAGACAGAGAGACTGACATGCACGCCACAAGGTCTGTGCTGAGATAAGAGCCTAGTTATCAGCTAAAGAGTAACGAGCTCGGCTGCATTGGACTTGAAGGCCTGTATCATCTTTCGGCCTACAAGGTTTACGGTTTCAGGATCTGACGACAAAATAGATCGAGAATGAATGAACGAACGAACGAACGCATGCACGAACAAACGAGCGACTGACTGACTGACCTACTGAATGAATGAATGAATGAAACAATCAAACAATGGCCGTTGATGCACGAAACTGGTGAATTTCTAGAATATACTACAGAGTCAGTCTTACAACGTGTACTAGTAAATCACGCTTACATCAAAACCGATAAATAAAAAATCATGTAAAAAGAAAAGTAACCCGGCAATTTCACCAACAACGATTAGCAAAAACAAACAAGCAAACAAACTAACACAAAAAAAACAACCAAAACCCCAGCAACTGACAAAATTTAATTGTTAAAAATCAGCATAATAATTTACGTAATAGTTGATAATAACATATAATAAAAATTAGATATTACATAAAGGAGAGCATAATCAAAACACAGAAAATAACTTTGGAAAAAAGTAACAACAACAAATAAAAAGACAATTGAAAATAACTTTAGAGACAGATTTTAAAATAATAATAATAATAATAATAATAAATGGAATTTATATAGCGCTATATCTTGCAAAAAACAGATCAAAGTGCTTTCGTTCGTCCTATTCATTCACATGCACCCTTACAAATTCAAATGTATACACACACACACACACACACGCACGCACGCACGCACGCACGCGCGCACACACACACACACACACACACACACACACACACACACACACACACACACACACACACACACATAAAGGTTGTACACTCGGAAGGGTGATGGGGTTTTGGCTGTTGAGGGCAGGAAAAAAGTGAAATGGAACAAGAGGGGAAAATCTTAGCTTTGAAATAAATGTGTCTTGAGGCCGGATTTAAAAGCTTCATAAGAAGGCTTTTGAAGAAGGGAGAGAGGGAGGTCATTCCAGATCGATGGACCAGAAACACAGAAAGAGCTACGGCCAACGGTGGACTGGTTGAATCTAGGTATTCTTAGGCACAAGGTATTTGCAGCAGAGCGGAGGGAACGAGGAGTGTACAGGTGAAGACATTCACAGAGGTAGGAAGGTGCTATTTAATGGAGACATTTGTAACAGAGGGTGCTGATCTTATAGTTTATTCTCTGTGGCACAGGCAACCAGTGGAGAGATCGCAAGAGAGGAGTAATGTGCTCAGATTTTTTCTTTCTGAGGACTAGGCGAGCTGCAGAGTTTTGTATACGTTTGGGTGATGAATTTTTGCATGTAGAATGTGTTGTCTATCATGACTCCGGTGCCGTCAGCGCCTGGGCTTTATCACAGTTCTTGATTAAACCATCGATGCTGGGGGCAACAGCAAAGTGAGAGGCTGTATCACCTGTGGCTTTCCCACTCATAGAATTCCACTTTACAGCTTAGTCTTTAGTGATCGACTATGACTCTCTGACTAGGAGGCTTGACATGCACAGTCCTTATGTGCTGCAGCCCTGGGGGCTGGTTGGCCTTTGGAGAACATCTCCAACGCTGACTGTCCTTATACCCACTTGGCCGAGAGAGTGGGGATGTACTGTGGGCAAGGCATCTCCACTATAATCAAATTTCTGCCCAGTTTTCAAAACAGCAGCTGCCTCCTCTGCTGTTTTGGATGTCATCGTCGGACACGACGGACAAACATACACAATAATGACCCCTAGATATTTCACAGCAGTAGATAGAGGGACGGACGTATTGCCGAATTCTATTGAAGCTGTTGTGGTGGAAGAGAGTTTGTGTTTGGTCCCTACAAGCATGGCTTCGGTTTTATCTGCATTTAGCTGTAACTTGTTCTGTATCATCCAATTTTGGATATCTTGAAGGCAGTAGGACATATTAATCAAGAGAGAAGGCAGATTTTCAGGAGTATCACTGATAAGA
>CM054141.1:54642602-54695102 GCA_028751875.1 Rapana venosa
TGTGTGGGAAACAGATTGTGTGGGGAACAGATGACAGAATTTACACAACCGCATACACACGGGGACTGGATGTAAAAAACACAGAAGTGCTTATTCCATTATCTTTGATATAAAAGAATAAATTAAATAAACGCGCGCGCTCGAGCGCGCACGCACGCACGCACGCACGCGCACACGCACGCACACACACACACACACACACACACACACACACACACACACACACATAACGCGCCTACTCTTCAGAGCTGACTTATCGTAATATATGATTCCCCGAACGTAAGAGTAACTTGTAAAGTGGATATTTAATTTTGAATATTAAAAGCAGGTTATAAATTTTCCCATGCTATAACCATGTAAAAGCTATAACAACTGGCAGCGTGCGCTGTTGTGTGTATAATAAAAAATGTCAAGGTGGCTTGTTTTTCTGCTAGCTGTATAGTCACGTGCCCCAAATTTGGAATTATCCAATCAAATTGCAGATTTCAGTTGCCACCACTGTTTGGTTTTGAAAACGAATCTTGCGCATAGCAATTTCTTCAGTTACTTTCGGAATCTGTTAAATTCTGATTGTTTTGGTAGGTAAGTACTGGGTTGTGATGCACTGTCAGCTCTTTATGTAGATCCATTGCTTTATAAAATTGTAAATCGTATCCATTGCATCGAATTTTTGTAATCTTACAACGTTCGTCACAAACGACTGGTCTCGTCCAGTAGAAGGGTAGCTCATACAACTTCGAACTTCTGTAATCATTTGCGTTATTAATATTAAATCATTAAAAATCTTTGCACGCTGATTTTTAGTGTGAACGAACCACTGCTCACTAGCTTAGTCGCAGGCAACATGAGAGAAAATATATCTTTCAGCCACTAACAAAACAGTCTCTGATTCTGGTTAATAACTTTTATTTTCAAGATCACTGGAGTGCATTTACAGTAATTACAGTAATCAATATGCATATGAATGTTGTTAATGGCAGAACCATGACAAAATGATCATATGTAATCACTTTGTGTGTGTAGTCCCTCATACATCACTAGTTACCTCATGCACATTTTGACACTTTACTTCTGTGTATACATATGTGTGTCACTCTGTGTGTGTGTGTGTGTGTGTGTATAATATGTACATACATACATGTTTTGTGGGGTTTTTGTATGTGTGTGTCAGTGTGTGACTGGACCTGATGTCATTTTCTAGATCAGATCAGTAGATATGTCCCTAGCCCTCTCTCTCTCTCTCTCTCTCTCCTCTCTCTCTCTCTCTCTCTCTCTCTCTCTCTCTCTCTCTCTCCCTCCCTCTCTCTCTCTCTCTGTTTTGCTTTTGGTTTTTTTGTTTGTTTTTGGAAGGGGGATTATTCGGTTGCCCCTCTTTCCTTGTTGCTGCTTTTAATTTGCTCTTGGTTTCTTTGCTATCTTTTGGTGGGGGGGGGGTTTGGTTGTTTCTGGGGGTTTGTGTGCTCTGATTTGCTTTCTTTTATTATTTGTTGTTGCTTTTTTCTCTCTCTTTTTTGGGTAATTTTTGTGTTGTGTGTGTGCATATTCCCCCCCCCCCTCCCCCATTTACTGTGTGAGTATATTGGTATCAAAGGCTTTATTTTAGTTAAATATATCCCTAAGGGTTGGGACTGGATGTAAAAAAGCACATGGGTGCTTATTCATTATCCTCAAAATAAAAGAATTTGTCATCTCTCTCTCTCTCTCTCTCTCTCTCTCTCTCTCTCTCTCTCTCTCTCTCTCTCTCTCTCTCTCTCTCTCTCTCCCTTTCTATCATAGTATCAATCTCTCAGTCTGTCTCTCTCTCTCTCTCACACTGTCTCTCTCTCTCATTTAAAATTAAAGCATCTCCAGTTTTTCATTAAAAAGATGCATATATCATATGTGAGAAAGGCAATAAATATATATTACAGTCAAGCAACACATAGATTTAGACTGCAAACTACACACTGTGTTCAGTGTGTTATCACTAGTTCTGTGCTGGAAGAGTCCTTACACATCTGAACAGTAAGCATGCAGAGCTCTTGAAAAATTGTGGGCCATAAAAATGATGATTGGTGAAAACTGAAAGGAAATGAATCTTGGAAGTTGGATCATTTTGCACTCTACTGCCTACACAATCTTTTTGAAAAATCAGTGAACATTATCACTTATCTGACCTGACTGGCCAGTATTTGTTTTACTACCCTTCCATTTCTCTATTTTTGACAGTTCTACTATTAATGGAACTTTGCTTTAGTTTAAATAATTTATTGGTATGCTATATAGTATATATTCATGACCAATTTGAGAACAGAACTTTTGAATTTAGTAGTGTAGTGGGGTGTTTCGGAATGGAACATGTAAAATGCTTTTTTATTTATTTGTTTAAATCCATTAGATCAACTGGTGTCTATCAAAGTATAATTTTTCTTTTTTTGTGGTTACAGGTTAGTTATTGTTAATAGTGACATTTTATTTTTTAGAGCTTCAGTTTGCTGCAAAACATAGCTGTAAATTTATGAGAATATGTTTTTATTTGACAAAACCATGTTATGATGAAATTGATTTTTTTTTTAAAGTATGTGTGTTAGTTAACTATGTTTATACATTTTTTGTTGACCAGAACATGCCAAGACCAGCCACAGAAATGGCGGAAAGAAGTGGTCTGGATGGAGACACATTAAGGTAATTCTCTTCTGTGTGTTTACATCAATTACTGTGTTAATTAGATACAGTAATTCTCTTCTGTGTGTTTACATCAATTACTGTGTTAATTAGATACACAGATTTATTCCTGGCCTTTTTTTTTCATTGTTGAGTTTTGGGGTGGGGGTCTTTTCTTTTTTTAAAAATTAAAGTACTGCTAATTTGTTCCTGTTTTTTAAGTGCCACTAATTCATACATTAAAGTTTAAATATTAAAGTTTAAACTGCTGCATGAAGAAAAGGGAAATGAGAAGAAAATAAAGTTTGGGGGCAGCGGTCTCTTCAGTTAAACTTTAAGTTCAATTTCTTTTTTTTATGGGTTTTTTTTTTTTACAGTACATTTTGTGAAATAACAAAATGGTTAGAATGTCAAAAGTTGTGATCTGTTGGTAACTGAGGGGTCAGGTTTGAGCCTCAGCTGAGATGTTCATTTGATATAGCTAGCCTTCCGCCCCCTTCCTGGATTTAAGGCCACTGCTTTGGAAATAGCTGCCCTGCAAGTTCTTTGGATGAGATTATATTTTATAATCCAGGGTCACATGGACCAGCACACACATAACAGCTTGCACAACTTACAATACATGAACCCTTTTATCATTTCTAGAAATGTAACATGCTTTACACTGAATGCTAGAAATTCTCAGATAATTTCTCATGAGAAACATATCCATGGGTATTGTGATCACGCATTTCTTGCATACATGTATACTTACTTTTACTATTTAGTAGTAAAAGCATAAGTGAAGGTTGTTGTATCATAACATATAAGATTGCGCTTTGCAGATCCAAAGCCTTTGAGTCCAAAATAAAACTGTGTTGCAGAAAACTGAAGCAGCACAACAGAAACTTCCATCAGCAGAAAAAAGAAGCTGCCGCTGCTCTTAAGTAATTCTTTTCGCTTTCTTTGTTTCTTTAAATTAAAATTTGTGCAAACCTACTGGAAAAAGTTATCAGTGTCTTAGACTAGAGGTAATGCGCCTGCATAGAAAACAAAAAGTCCACGTTCGAAGTGCGTGGTGGTTGGATCCTTGTTCGTGCCCTAAATTTTTCCCCTTCCACTAGACTGTGAATAGTGGTCTGGGTATTACTTCTTGCCTTTTGGATGAGATGATAAACTGAGGTTTTGTGTGCAACATGCATTTAGTGCACATAAAAGAACATACGGCTATAAGAGTTGTCCCTGGCAAAATTATGTACAGAAAAAGGCTATTCTGAGTGATACTGATAAGTGATATGGCAACAGTAAAATAAAACACTTGCCAGGGGGTGGGGGGGTGGGGGGTGCTACTCTTGTGGCAATGCGGTCTCCCCGGTGAGAGCAGCCCGAAATTGATGCAGAGAAATATGCCATGAATTATAGTGGTAAATAATGTTCTTTTTTCATTTAACTTATATAGAATGTCATTGCCACCACATCATGTTTATTTAGCAATATGAATTTACATGCTGCAATTTTCTTAAAAAGCAGCTGAGTTCTTATTCATGGAGAGAAAATTATAAGAATAGGGGGATGAGGCTAAAATATGTTAGAGGGCTTTTTATAACGTGTTGAATAAAAACAAATTTGTACAAAAGATGGAGCCTGGGTAGTTTGTGTTTTTAGGTGGCTGAAAAAATATTCTGAGACTGCCACACTGGCGGTCTGTGTTGAATATATGACATATGAAGCTGAGATGTCTGTGTGTGTGTGTGCTTGCTTACTATGTTGCTTGCTTGTGTGAATGGTAGATGTGTGTAATACATGTGAATGTTATAGATTAGTGACTTTTGTTTTCTTCCTTGCATGGATTGGTATTGTGTTTCTTTCTTATTTCTACATTTTTTTGTTGGTGTTTTTTTTTCAGACAAAAGCTTGAGGAATGGAAAAAGGAGAAGAGGAAGCAAAAGGAGCATGAGCAGAAAAAGTGAGTCTTGTTGCCCATCAGATCAAAGGACTTTGGCACAGCTGGCAAGGCTTTGAACTACACTGTGTACAGCATCTTTGTCTCATTCTCTCACTCATCCAACAAACAAGCAGTTCAGTGCACTTTTGTTTCATTCATCCATTATTCTTAACAGGCAAAGTTACTGAGCACTCTGTTTTATTTACCCACCAGATGGATTTAAAGTTGCTTAGCAGACACAGTCTCACTCATTCAGTGATTCACTCACTTATCTAACAGGCAAATTTAATTACAAACTTTGAACTTCCTTTTTAGAATCACCTACTTTTTGAACAAGCAAAACCACTCTCCTTCTCTTGTTTCATTCATTCACTCACTCAAATAGACAAGTCCTTGGGATGAGACTATAAACCGAGGCCCCGTGTGCGAACGCACAGAGAACATTTTGCGCATGTTTAAATCCTGTTCCACTTTTCGAAAGAGTAGGCCGTTATGTGCCAGTGGGAACAGATGAAAAAAATTTACAAAAACTACATACACATGGGACAGGAGTGCTTATTCCATTATCTTTGATGTAAAAGAAATAATAAATAGACAGCTACTTAGCACATAGACAGGGAGGTGGGGAGTGCAAGTCTTATTTTGAGGAATCTCTATTGACAAAGTGTCCATTTTTTCTGGCAGAATTTTTTTGGGTTTTGATTGTTGAATTTGAATAATAAAAAGTGTCTTTTTTTTGGGGGGGGGGGGTTAGAGAGTTCTTGTTTCTGTCTTTGGTCTTGTTTTTAAAACAATTCTTAAATGTGACTAAGGTATTTTAGATTGAGTTGTTTGTGGACATTTGCTTCAGTTTATAAATGAATTGACTACCATCTTCATGGGGAATGAATGAGTTTGCAGTTTTCAAGTTGTACTGTCATACTCTGATACAGCACCTTAAGTTTTGTTAGTCCACCTTTGCCCTTTGCATGTTCATTGATACGATACTTGAGGGTTTTCTTTTGAAAGATTCTTGCCTTTTTACTGATGGCAAACATTGGTAGATGCAATCACAAGCATGTTATAACAACTTTTTTTCACAAATCTTCCAAAGTGTAAAGTTCTTGCGGTCATGATTTCATGCTGATAACAAGTATGAAACTTACATTTTGTTTTTCAGACCCTTTGTAACCACTGTTTTCAAAACCAGTGCCTACAAAGCCTCAGAGTATGACCCAGAACAAGCCTGCCCCTCCTCGCAAGTCTGCCTATGGACCTTCAAAAGCCATGTCCAAGCCTGCTGTATCTCTGCCTGCCAAGAAACCTGGCAAACCAGGTGAGCTGTGTTCGTTTTGGACCTTTGATGATGCATAAGAATCTCTCCACAGGTTGGATGACTAAATTCATAGATTCATTTCAAAAATTTCTTTTGGATATGGTTGTGTCAAAAGGTGCAAACTGTGGGTAGATTTGTAATAGCACACAATATGTTTTATGAATTAATGTTGAACAGGGAAAATGTTATGTTCAGGTAAGCTTGAGTTATGAAAAGAAAAGAGAAATGTTCATCATTTTGACAGTAACCGAGCTTTTATGGGTTGAGTAAGGAAAGATTGATGAAACGAAAAGAGAAATTCCATGGTGAAATGAGGACAGTTTCTACAGAAAAAGAACTATCCAAGGTTTTGGGGTGAGGACATATGTGATAAAAGCGAAAGAGGCATTTTCAAGGTTTGGGTGATGATAGGGCAGATGAAAAGGAAAGAGAATTCCAAAGCTTGGGTCAAAATAACTAAAGAAAAGAATTTGAGTGAAGGAGGAGTTGACCAAAGAAAATAGGACTTTCCAAGATTAAGGTCAGGGAGAATCTTAGTAGTAATAGGGAAACAATATATCCAATATGGTAGTGGCGGTGTTTTTCTTTGTCTTTTTATTGTGATTATTCCTTTTTTTTATAATTTCAGAGATAGAATTGACAATGTTATTTGTAATTGTCACCTGTAGAATTTATGAGTATTACTATGAAAATCACACAGTTATTGCATTTTCCTTTCATTCTCAGTTTCAGCCATGGTCAAGCCCCAACCCAAGCCGCAGGAGTTGCTGGGAGGGCAGAAGAGAGAAGAGAAGGAAAATAAGAAGCCAGGTGGGCAGCCTGTCAGAGCACGTTCTTCCATGGCTAGCAAACCACCAGTCCTTCCCAAACAAGGTCAAGGTCCCTGAGGTACATCGCAAAAGTTCCAAGCCGTCAGTCCCTGAAATGGAGACCCCATTACGTGGAAAGACCACAGATATTGGCAAGCGTCATGCTATAGCATATTTTGCTAAAGCCACAGAGCAAGGAGGGGAGATGGTCAGACCCAAGAGTTTGGCTGATGAGCTGCAAGCAGCTACTTCTTCCACTGAAGGTTCTACAGCACAGTCTCAACCTGTAGGCGAACCGTTTATCACTATTGGGAATTCAGCTGACAGTCACAGTTTTGATGAATCAGTAGATGACGAAGTCATCATCAACTATAACAACACTTCACTCTCTCAGGTCAAAGGTGCTTCTCGTGACAGCTTGACCAAGCGTTTCCGAAAGTCCAAGCAACAGTCCCTGCCAGTCAAGAAGAACTCGGCTCTGATTGCCCCTCGGAGAAGTCTGTGTGCACCCAATGTGTCGGCAATAAAAAAAGCACCCAAGTCTGCGCCCTCCTCCAGAAATTCCATTTCCAACCCCCGTAAGAGTATCCTGAAACGAAAATCCATCATGGCAGATCCCAGCTCTGCTCTGGGAGCATCTCCAGAACTGCCTGCATCCAAGCCATGCCAAACCCCAAGCATGACCCAGGATAGGACCACGTCTCTGAAGAGAAAGATTGTGGAAGGTGAGGATCAAGCCCAGGTCAAGGCTGCTGAGGTTCCTTCGTCTGGCCACGTGTGCTTTGTCACACCGCCCACAAAGGTAGAAGAGGGAGCCCATTATCGCAAGACTCCAGGCAAGGTCAAAACGGAGGAATTAATGAGGTGAGCAATATTTGCATGAATGTCAGTTATCACTTGAGGGATGTACATTATTCTCATCAATGCTTATAAGAAAAAAGAAATTAAAGTATTTCTTTCATAAGTAGCATGCACAGTATGTCATTCTCACTTTGTGATCTGTGACTTTTGTGCTTGTTCAGAGCTATGTCAGTTTTTAGCAGATAGCAAAGTGCAATATCTCTATCGCGAAGTCTGGAATCAGGGCATGAAAGCACAAGCGCAAAAACGATTATGGTGGTATGTATGATGCAAGCTCCTGTCCATGTGCATATATGTGCATACAAAGAAATGTTTATTGCAGTGTATGATTGTACAACTTGTTTAAACAAAATTTCCTGCCTAGAGCACTGAACATTTCTTTCCACGTTTGCATTCACAGCACTTTACAAGCGATTTGTTGTAGTAGAGTATGTTGTTTAGTTTGTTTTAATCATCTCCTTCAAGAAATATAACAAATGAAAATAAAATCACACACATGTACACACACTCACACACTATCATACACACACAGTTTCAAGGTATATAAACCAGAATTGGGGCCATAGTAACGGCTTAACAAGCTAGTCAACACAGAAACTGAGAGAGTGTATGAAAAAGCAGAATGTATTCATGATGTCCACAGATCCAAGCTGAACGAATGGCTTGCTGCCAAGGGGCGCACCCCCATCACCTTCAGGCACACAGCCTGTTTCCATGGTGACGGGGAGGTCAGCCAGCCATCGGCACCCAGGTCACAGATCAAGGCCAGCATGTCTGTGGAGCAGTTGTCCAGACAGGTCAGCCTTTTAGCGGCCATGCCATTGTCTCTGTCTGAACTGACTGTTACGTAAGTGTACCATTTGTCAGCTAGATCAGATCAAATCAAGGACATCTTTGATAAACCATGAGGAAAGTCCAGGATACTTGATTCACTGGTTCACCTCGCACATCACACACACACACACCTCATGAATAGGTCTATATAAACTGTTAGTAAAGATCTGTAACAATACAACATGACTTGACCTTTCTCTTAAGCCCATGAGGTGCTGTTGAAGCACTGCACTGATCTTTTCAGCAACACAGGAATCTTGAACGCAAGTCCAACCCTCTCCAGGTAGCAGGGTGCATGCTGGGTATGTTCATGCCATCCATCCCTCCGGCCATAGCTGGCCTACTCTTCTACAAGTGGGTGGATTTTTAATGTGCGCACAAAATGCACATGGGACCTATCTACCTTTATAGTCTCATCCACCACATTTGCATGGGAATGGTGTTGGAATAAATGGTGAATCCAGGTAGAATAAAGCTAACGTTATCTCCAGGTAAAATAAAAGTGTCTCAAATGGACACCTGTCCTCAAACGTTAGCGTCATTTCGTGAGTTCATTGCACAAACCATCTGGCTATTCCACAGCAGAGAGCATAGCCTGTTCAAAATGTAGATTATTTTGTTCCAGCAAAAAGCACATTTCTGTGACTTAACTCCGTTTTCGTCTTTTTGGTGTTATTTTGTTGCTGCATTGCCTATGATTTGTTTGTAAGTGTAGAACTTGAGTTTAGCCCGATATATTTTGTTGTTAGTGACTCAGTGAGCTAAACTTTTTGATAGCTGTCATGGCAGAAACGTCACGGTTGCTTTCTTTCTTTTTTCTTTTTTTTTTTTGGTTGTTGTCAAGCAGCCATCTTTTATCAAGTGAGGTCACAGAAAGTGGTGTCTAGGTATTTTGTTATTTTAGGATAATGGTAATGTTAATGAACATTTGAGGAGGCAGTAACAGAGCTGTGATAAGTAAAAGTCACTGAATTGCAAGTTCAGACAATTAGACATGAATTTTGTGTATACAGTTTTTAGAAAGGATGGGGTTTTTTGTTGGGTTTTTTACAAGACTAACCACAAGACATGTAAACATAGCTACCCAGTATCTGGCTTGTACCTATTTGGAATTCTGTCTTGTTTAGGAAAAGGCGCTGGACAAAGAAGACCTGCAAAGCATACGCCAGCGACTGGAATGGACCGGTAAAAAGCGTCAGTCCATCACTTACCATTCGCTGCCTTCCTTACCACCCAGAACCAACACCAGCACCATCCAAACAACCCACAACTCCACCCGAAAAAGCATGACGGGAAACAAGACAGACGCAAAGCAGACCACCAGGAAGAGAACCCACCAGAGTGTGGGCAGCCGGAGGAGTGTCTGCTTTGAGACCGCAGAGGAGGCAGAGAGGAAGGAGGGATTGTCGCCATCAAAGAAGAGATTGACCTCGTCACCAGTGACTGAAGGGTCAGCGTCAGGGTCAAGTGCAAGGGTCGGTGGTGGGCAGAGCTTGGAGGTGTGCTCTGGGAGTGCAGAGGAGCTTAACGCCGAGTTCCAGAAATGTCTGGCGGCTCTGGAGTCGGTAAGGCTGGAATGTTGGCACTGTGCCCATGTTGTAAAAGTGTGTCTGGTTTTGCAGGGATTTATTTTTGGTTTGTCCTTTTTTTTTTTCTTTCTTTCATTTTTCTTTTGTTTTCCTTTTAAAAAAAAACACAACAAAACTAGAGCCTTGTTTCAAGTCTTATTTTTCAATGAATTTGTTGAAGCACCACACAGTACAGAACAAGCACCTAGAAAAATCATGTAGTTCATCACAACAGATCCTGTGTAATTTGTTATCCCTGCAGTGTGAAGAAAGCAAAAGGTATAACTGGTGTATTATTTATTAAAAAACAAAAAAAGGGGATGGGGGGGGGGTTGTTCTTGATGGATTAGATGATATATATATATACTTGAAAGGTCAAATTTTGTGCATTAAAAACAGGGTTTTTTTGGTCATTCTTGATTAATTAAACAATAAATATTTGAAAGGTCATAACATTGATAACATTTTATTGCATTATAAAGGAAGGGAAAATGCAAACAGGGGCAATGTCACATACCACAGAAATAGGGTTTTGTTCTTTTAGTTATTCATTGTTATTTTCTAATGATTATTAAATGAACATTAAATACTATAGCATAAATATATAACTGCTTTTTGCATAGTATAACTAGAGAGGGTAAATAATGATGGAGCCACACTTCACATAAAAAAAAGGTTCATATTCTGAATGATCCCTGTAGTACATTCATATGATATGTAATATTCTTGAATTATCCTTGTTGTATATTCATATGATATGTAATGCAGCACTGTGTGGTCAAGGTGTGGTAGAAATGAAAACAATGTGAATGGGTAAGATTAGAACGAGATGGTGAAAATAACAGCAGAGGTGATGTGGGCAGGGCATGCTGGGGGCAGTGGAGGTGTTGGAATGGCTGAACATGGTTGGAGAGGCCAGCGAAGAAGCGCGACGTCAGGCCGGCTGGTACAAGTGTCGAGTGGCCACTCTCAAACAGCTGGGCAATGAAGATGCCATCCTGGCTGCCTTTGAGCAGGCCATCATCCACAATGCTCAGGTACGCCATGCAGCAAAGAGAGTGTGGGCAGGGGGAAGGCAGTGGACTGGAGATTCCAGAGGAGGAGGGGATGTTTTGTTAAGTACATAGATTCATAGCTTATGTAAACTCACATGCACACACACACACACACACACACACACATACCCCCCCCCCTTCCCCCCCCACACACACACTTAAATGTTCTTAAAAGTTTGGGATGAAATAGTTCAGTGACAAGGAGTGTGGGACTTGTGATCTGAATGATGCAGATGAGAGTCAGGCTGAAGTACCTGGCTGAAGGATTTTGTCTTGGAATTATTGTTGGTTAAGGTTCTATTCCCTTGAGATTTTTCATTTGAGACAACAAACCAAGGTATGGTCTGTAGGGAAGTGTTCACATAACATTTTGCATAGGAAACATCTTGCATTCATGTTAAAATCTTATCCATCTTTCAACTGGTAGAATTGTATAGTACAGTCAATGATATGGAAATGCTTAGTACTCAAGTGAAGCTTCATTGGTATATTGGAGTATAGAGCTGGTGAACTATGTGTTAAAGCATCAGGATTGGATGAATGTCATCTACTTTTGTTGACTGAAATTGATTGATCTGCAACAGGTAGATTCAAGTGTGATTAATGCCAGTTCAAATTTGAGATGCTATCTAACTTGAATTATGATCAATGCTGTTTGTATTTCAAATGATATTATTCAACTCTTGTATTTTGAATTGTCATATTTTATTTCAGCATTTAGTGTATGAAATTGAAGGTGTTACCACTTTTTAATTTCCCAAATGTTGTTGTTTTTTCCTTGGCTGGAGCTCTGAGATGTACCAATGGTCAGATTTTACGTATGCAACTGTTTTTGCCCACCATGACTTCGAGGATACTTCTCAATTGAGAAAGTTACATGAGTTTGATTTGAATTGATTTAAACTTTTAAAAAAGTATGTTTCATCTTGTATCAATGACTTACCATGTTAATAGATATGGCTAAAATGTTTATATGTGTGTGTGTGTGTGTGTTGCCAGCCTGCAGAGGAGTTGGCAGAGCTGTTGACGACGACAATGAAGGAACTACTGTCAGAACATACAACACAACGTGGCAGGAGAAAGCTCCGATCCAGAAGCATCGCCGAACCCTCTCCTTCCAGCAGAAGGTCGAGGTCCTGTGGCCAAGTGGCACACATACCTGAAGTAGAGGAGGAGAATGTGTTTGAGTCCACCGTTGTCAAGTTTTCTGTCAAAGAGGTCACTCCCTTCAAGAAAAGGTCAGTGTTGAAGAAACTGTAGTGTGATGTTTGTTGTGCCTGTTAACTCACTCTACAGATGAACAATGCAATTGAATTGGATGATTCTTAAATAACACTGAGCAAAGATTGAGTGTACTTTTTTTCATTATTGCGTTGGTTTGAATTTTGTACTTTTTTTCTCCATTTTGAAAAAAAAATTTTTTAGTCAAACTAAAAACTCTCCCAAAGGTAAAGAATAGATAAAGGAACAAGTATGATTTTCAAAGCATATTGGAAAATTTTGAACAAAGCTATACCATGTGCATATTGATATTACTGTTGAGAGGTATGTAGTGCATGTAAAAGCCTGTCAGTCATATATGCTTCATGAATGACATCGAAGCACGTTTGAGAAACCGTTTTTCGCTGTCTGTTGTCTGAATTGTATACTGTGTCAATGATAAATAGCGAGGACTTTTCACATTAGAGAATCACCTCTGGCAAAATTAAAAGAATCATTCATTCGTTAATAATAATAATGTATGGAATTTACATAGCGCTGAATCTTGTAAAGCAACAAATCAAAGCGCTCAGATTTTTTTTCCAGAGGATAATGGAATAAGCACTCATGTGCTTTTTTACATCCAGTCCCTGTCTGTATGCGGTTTTGTAAATTTTGTCATCTGTTCCCACTAAGAACTGTTCCCCATTAAGACTTAATGTGAGAATAAAAAACAGGGATGAGTTAACATCGCTATGTAAACAGCAGTGCTTTTTTAGAGAAACTTGGTAGAAATATCTTATGACAGAAATATGTAGTACAGCATTCTACATCACAAATCTCAAGTATTGGTAAGGTTTGGATCCTCATAGGTAGCTGACAAGCAATATCTCTTGAATCATTTCATTGCCGAGTGGTGTTATTTATATATTGTTGTATTTTTTTCAAAAAGTATGCTTGTGATACTTTTTTAATTGTAGTTTGTCAAAAAGGCTGGTTTTAATAGCTTGCCTTCATGCAATTATCTGGTTCTCAGTCATCACAGAGAGCCCCTGGCAAACTGTCTAGATTAAGCTATTTTGTGTACTGCATGATGACTGATGTTGCATCGAACCCCTGACTACATGTGTTAACAGGAGACGGACGTCAGACCTGGACGAAAAGCTGGTCTCAGTCGTCACCCCTGTGCGACGCTCCACGCGACGCTCCTCCTCCATGGTGACCGGCTCCTCTGGCGGAGGGAGGCTACTCCCAGGAACCCCTCAGGTGGTGGAGTACTCTGCCCTGGAAGAGGTGCCCAGCGCAGAGAAACAGCAGATGTTGTTTGTGCACAACTGGGCTCTGGAGTCCGTGACGGATGTGTCGATAGAGGTGGCCAGAAAAGCTGAGTCGCCGAGGAGGACATCTGTGACTTCAGAAGAGGATACGGCAGCTGAAGCCGTTACTGAGTGAACGGGGGTGTTGGAAAGACTCTAAAGAATAACATGATGCCTGCTTGCTTTTGTCAGTTTATTGGGTGCAGATTGTGTATAGTCCTGTAGATGTTTGCAAGCTTTGATATCATCTAAATAATATGTGACTGTCGATGAAAGAGAGCTTCTTTTTTTTTATTTAAGCAAATTCACCCATTTTTATGAAATGATTGCAGCCTTGTAAGGAAAAGTACCCTTGGTTTTGAAGATGCTGAAAATTACAAATTCTGGTGGCAAGTATCATTCAAGTATTTATTGATTTTTTGTTGTTATTTTACTTGTCTTTAGCTATGCATATGAGTACAGCATACTTTGAGAATTTGATCATGAAATTTACAATGAAATTGTTATCAGAGTTATTTCTTAATCTGTAATACTCACATTCAGCAGCGCAATGCATTTTTATTAATATGACGGACAACAATAGTTGCTGTCTGAGCATTCATCAAAGAAGAAGAATGTTCACATTCTGAATAAGCTACCTTGCAAGATAGCAAGTAGTATAAAAGAAGTGAAAAAGGAGGGTGAGATAAATTTCAGTGTGTGGCTATTTATAGAGGGTTTGGTTAAGATCACTTAGATTTTGTTTTATCACGATTTTAACTTCAGTTGTTTGCGAAATCCATTGCATGGACTGTCAGCTGTAGTAGTGTGTAAGAACAGGGGCAGTGGGACATGTGACAGCGTCTTTCTGTGAAGACTAAGGCCATTCATTCAGTCCAGTGTCTGCTGTGACTTGGGTGCAGTTTTGAGAATGTTGTACAAATTTTCTGACCGGTGCTGTGGAGTGTTGATACCTGTCTCATTCAATATTGTGGACAGCAATGTTTCATGAAAAGGGAGAAAGTTCTGGTGTATCGTGTCAAGTCTAAAGCAAAATGGGTAACGGTGACATTGTTATAAATCAAAAGGGTAAAGGTGACATTGTTAATATCATTCTCATCCTCTATAGTTTCCATGAGGCTCATTCCTATAAAGAGTCTGGGTATATTCATAGCTGCTCAGTTTTTGTTGTCATGATCATGATGGTTTGTCAATGTTTTTCTTGCTGAAATGCCTGTGATGAGTTTGTGTCCATTCTATTTTTTGGAGGGGGGGGAGGGATGTATGAGTAAAATCATAGGAATACCATTGAAAGGATCATTTTCTTTGTGTTCCTTGCTTTAGTATCGGAACTCAGTCTTGCTCAGCAAATGTTTGATATCTCACTTTGCCATATGGGATGAAAAAGAAGTATTCTTAGTTGTATTGAATGCATAGTGTCATACAAAAGTGATCCGTCATTGCGCAGACCACATTAGTAGCCTCATGGCAGTCTAACATTGAACGTTTTTTTATGGACTGGTGTTAAAAGGTGTATGTTAAGATAAGCATGGTGTGAGTGTGGGGGGCAAACTAAATGGTGATAACAGATAAAAACAAAAACACAGAAAGGACGAGGGAAATGTCAGCAAAAAATGCCTGCAGCGAGAAATAAAAAGTTCTTTTACTCTGAAACAATTTGTCATTCTTTTTCAGTCACCCTCTTTGCCTTATGTTATTGTTTGTGTTTGAAAGGGGGTGGTGGATTGTTGTTTTTTAGCTGTTCTTTTTTTAAGTTGTACATCAGACAGATATTGTAAGGTTGTAAGTCTGTCTTGTTTTGAAACAGGTATACAATATTAACATGATTAAGAAATTTGACAGATGAAGTATTCAAAATCAAGTTTTGAATTTTTGTTTTAAATCAAGAAATGTTTAATAACTGTTCAGTTGACAACAGGGAAAAAACAACAAAGCACACACTTGTATCACAAAGTGCATGATGTTTGTATTATCAGTTTCAGCTCCAAAGATGTATAGTATTGCTTTGCTTTTGCCTACAGAGTCAAGCCTATGCTGTCTACTCTGTGTACAGTTTAAATTCAGTTAAATTTTCCCACAAATGATGAATGCAGCTGTAAATTTCCTTATGCATGCTGGCCATGGTTACCAATTCACAAATTGTATACAATGTATCAAATTGTTTGTCTGGTTGTTTAGTGTATAAATCATAGATTCTATGTTTAGTTGCATTTTTTACATTGCAAGAATTATATGGCTTTCTCTTCTGAAAGGTAGAACGGGCTTCAATGTCTGCACAAGGTGTTTTATGTGCATTCATCCTCGGGGCCTTGCTTTATTGTCTCATCTTAAGGACTTTCAGTGACTAGTGACCTCAGTTTGTAGCTTCATCCAAAGGGTTTGGAAAGAAATACTATAGAGTCAATCAATATTAACTTCAGAGAAATGTTTCAACCAGTCAGCTCAAATCCCTGCACTCTGATGTTAAGTCAAATCTTGAGTCTGACTATCTGACCAATGAGAAATTTTAACTACCATTGTTTTATGTCAGCTTGTTTTAGTCTGTATAAATATACATGTGTGCTTATTTCAGCTTGTGACTTGTATACAGATTTGCAGAATTTTCCACATATTGCTTTGGCTTGTTCAATAAAGTGAATGTAAAAAAAACCCAAAGAACTCTGTATTCAGAAAGAAGTAATTCTGTATGTGTGATGATGACTCTGAAGTTTTGTGGGTTTTTTGTGTTTATCTTAATCTAGACAATAAGGGATCATCTCTTTTTACCTGCCTGAAATGCCATCTACTCAAAAGCAGTACAAGAAACTGTTAAAATGAACAATATTGCCTTGTATACCTGTTAAAGTCATAGTAAATTTCGTAATATGACATCCTGATTGGTCTCCTTGTATGTGTTCAATCCTGAGGTTAGGTGTGTCACCACTAGCAAGATCCACAATTTTGGTTAATCAAAAAAAAGGTTACCTCTGCTCAGCTAAAAATGTAGAGGTCACGTATGTAAGGTTTTTCAGCAGAAAGGAAATATATTTGTCCTGTTTAAAAAGAAAAATGTTTTTATTACTGGTGAGGTCATACATTCCTAACCTGACTTCAAGAGAATTGAACATATACCCTCTCCCAGCAGAAAATGTGTCTGCAAAGTGCAGAGCCACTTACTTTCTTTTTCTTTCTACATGTGAATTTGTTTTCATTTGAGTATGGCTGTTTCTACAGAATTTTGCCAGAGACACATCTCTTGTTGCTGTGTTTTTATGTGCTAAATGTACACTGCATGTTGGTTCTTGGTTTAATGTGGGAATTTTTTTAGCAGCTTTTTAATTGGACATTTATAACTACAAATGTTTCCACAGTCCTCAAAACAGAACACACACATAATATGCTCTCAAAATGCACCTAGTCCTCCACTATTTATTATCAAATTAATTCTTCCAAGTTGTACATACATGAACTGAATATAAATAATCACAGTATTAGGCATACTCACAAACACGCCTGTACATTGCTTACACATGAACACAGACACAGCCAACATGACACGACATCTATGTTGCAATCTCTCTCTCTCTCTCTCTCTCTCTCTCTCTCTCTCTCTCTCTCTCTCTCTCTCTCTCTCTCTCATACACACACAAACACAGAGCAATCCATTGTTATTGTTTTAATTTATTTCAAGTTTACATCAATGTGACCTTACAAGATATAATACATGAAAAGAGTCCATCATGGAGTTATACAATTTAACTTAACAATACCACTAATTACCAAAAGCATCAAAAATGTTACTTCAGAGCAAACGATTTATGCCATCAGCAGTAGTGGTAGTAACAACACTCAGTTTCAAAGAAAGACCAAGGACACAAAATTTCATGGGGTTGGGAACAATGTTCTTTCAGCTCTATAGAGATCGAGTACAGACAAAATTTCATGGATTTAGGAACAATAATCTTTCAGTTTGATAGAGAAGATCAAATACAGACAAAATTTCATGGGGTTGGAAACAACGATCTTTCAGTTTCACAGAGATCAAATACAGACAAAATTTCATGGGGTTGGGAACAACAATCTTTCAGTTTCACAGAGAAGATCAAACACAGACAAAATTTCATGGGGTTGGAAACAGCGATCTTTCAGTTTCACAGAGAAGATCAAATACAGACAAAATTCCATGGGGTTGGGAACCATCTTTCAGTTTCAAAGAAAAGATCAAGTACATACTAAATTTCATGGGGTTGGGAACAACAATTGACATATCCATGAATTTATTTTCATTGCAGAGCTAAAAATGAATGGAATGTTACTTGACACACACTCAAAACCCTGTCAATTTGTATCCCTTCTCACCTGCACAACATGAAAATCAGGTCCAAAATCTTTATTTCTTTTTTCTCCGACTAATTAAAGATTACAACACCATGGAAATGATAACAATCCAGAAAGTGCTGTTTCACATCTATTTTCAACATATGTAATATTGATGCAATATTTACAATATACATTCCACAAAAACAACAAAAACACATCAAAATAAAAAAACCCATGTGAAAGATATTTCATACATAACTGTATCAAGGTAATAATAACTCCCTTTAGCAGCAAACGTATTCATGCATGCTGCAAATCCAGTCCAATGCTATCATATTGTTTATAGCCCCGCTGACAACTTTGGCTATATCAGGGCTGTCACTTTATCAAATGTTAAAGCTCAGAATAAAACTGTGCAGCTATACAGATTAAAACACCAAGATTAAAATCAACTCTGGTACAAATTCATATCATACAATAGTGTACACATGGATCTTAAGTCATTAATGCCTTTTGCCTCATAATAGTATGATGTTGTTTATGCTTGAAATATAATGCTCTGGCATGAAATTGTGAGATTACACACACAAACACATAGTTCATCCTTTGATGGTGCAGACCATGCATGCACATGGGCGCACACACACACACTCTCTCTCTCACACACTCTCTCTCTCACACACACTCACTCTTTCTCTCTCTCACCCACACATCTACATATGTATACTTTTCAAAAACAAATAAAAGCACTGAAATACATCAATGGTGTATCAAAATTTACATTTATTTGTAAGTCTAATACGCATACCAAATACTATTCAAGTATAAATTCTTCCAAAAATATACATTTTCAAAAAAAATTATGACACAATATACCCTGTTAAACTTACTCAGACACAATACAAATAGCTTCAGTTGTTTTTTTTAAAACTGGGAGCAATGGTTACAAATTAACAATAAATAATCATACTGAAAATAGAGAAATGTCCTTGGCAAAATTCCGTAGTAAAACGACTCTGATAGGAAAACGTCTGCCGGGAAAATATGAAAATGGGAGTCGTGCTAAAAGCAAGACATCCTCTTTGTAGAAAGCAGTCAGAATTTCACACAAAGAACTCAGCTGTAATTGTAATGGTAAAGAAGTGTAGAAGAAGATGACAACAATAAAAACAAATAAAAAAAATGAAAAAGAGGGGGGGGCAATAGTTGGATGAAACCAGTTCTATGAGACTCGCACATATCTTGGTACTCTGGAAAACAGACATAAATAACTTGTGACAACAGTTGGACAATAGACAGAAATTTCATGCTGCCCCACCTCACACCTCATTCTCTCACATTCATATGCATGCATGTGCGCTCACACACATGCACGCACACACACAAATTCTCTCTCGTGCATGCATTTGTGGCTAGTTTTCTTTGTTTTGAGGAATTTAGCTAACTGTGTAACTTCACATATAGCTTACCCTGATCATTAATGATAAACAACATAACAGATACGTCAAAAACAAAATGCACCTCTTCATAGAACAAAGGACAATTTAGGATGGTTTCAGTTAAAAAGATAAATCAATACAAAGAAAAAGGATTTCAGAAAAAGTATTTTTTTAAAATACCCATGACAAATTTTCAAAAACATGAAAACAGCTATATAGTTGCTTCCAAAAACAGAGGAACTCATGGATTTGCTTCAAGAGAAAAACAAACCAAACAAAACGATTTTTTTTTTTTAATGAACAGACAAAAACAGTTCAATCTGCTGCAGAACAACTCTACCCTTTCAGCAACGTTGTCCATTCTCAGGACGAAACAAACGAAAAATCACGCCATGGATGTGCCAGCAAAATGGCAAAAAGATCAAAAGTGTGGAAATCTGAGAGGGAACTAGCATGTCGGCTTTGTATACAACAATAACAGCAACAAAAGCAGTCACTATCAACATCATCTTCATAAAAGAAAGAAGCAGGTAGAAGAATTTTTAAAAAACAGTCCAGAGGGGAAGAACGTTCAAAAGATCTGGCTTATTTCTGGCATATCATGGATTAAAAAATCTGCACTAAATAATGCCAGACAAGCAAAATGCTTCTACCTGCAAATATACATGTTAGTCATTAACAAAATATTTATCATACAAGACTGGCACCAAAAAAACCTGTGTAATGATGTCCTAATTGCTGGAATGTAAGTATCAATAGCGCAGCACGTATCTTTCTTTTAACTGGTTTGTACATGGTGGTACTACTCTTTTCCCAGTAAATCTCTGTGGGTAAGTACAACAAACCTTGATTTTTATCCTCCCGGTTTCGTTTTTTTGCTTATCAAGATTTTTTCAAGGTTTGATTTTGATTTGCACTCTGCAAAAATAATTTGCCAACATACTTCTAGGGACTGTTCAGGGCTTTGGCTTCTACAATCTGATGTTTAGGGACTTTTAGGATTCTCATAAAGGTTTGCAAAAATTAGGCTTTTTAAAAGACTTATAAGGCACATAGGATACACTAGTGAAAAAACTCCAGCTTCTCTATAGCCCCATGCAGTCGCTCAACAGCTGACAGAACATGTTCACATAAGGAGTTCGATTTCAGGATCATTTGTAGCCTGGGGAGGGATTCCCTGCTAAAGACTGGTAACGATTCTTGTCGTACGTTCGTCCGTAACCTGGAACATAACACACCACTGGCATTATAGAAGAAAACAAAGTTATGTCACTACACATTCTTTTATGATGAAAACAAAACACAGAATAGCTAGACTGTTGTAGTTTTTTTTGTGTGTGTGTGTGTGTGTTTAGCTGGTTTTTATTTTGCTTGTACTTTTTGCTTATTTTTCGTTTGTTTTTTTGGTAGTTGTTTTTTGGGGGTTTTTTGGGGGGGGGTTGCCTCAGCTGCATGCAAGGATTGGTTAAAACTAAAAAAAACATTGTGCTAAGTAAAATCACTTGCCTGGTTACATTTCTTGTTTTCTCTTACCATCTAAAACAAGCACACATGCTCCTTAGTTCTTGCAGAATGAGGAATGAGACATAAAGCAACAAGGTAGGGGGTAGGCAGTAACTGATAAAATCACCACAAATTCTTGTCAGAAATTTTTTTTTTATTACCAAGACTTCACTGTTTTGCCTGTTAAAAATGCTCCCATTCATGTGCAAACTGTCCACTAGAGAAATAAAACAGAAAAATAAGTACCAACTGTGATACACCTGATGAATTTAAGTCAGAAAACATGATCTGAATAAACTTCAGTGCAGATCCACCAGCTCTTTTGATCCCCTTCATGTCTACTTGTAAGCATAAAGAAAATCAAGTACATTGCTGATAGCCATTTATTCATAACAGCGATTTGTAGTTTGTATTTAATAACACACACACAGAAAAATCAGCACATGAGGTCATGCAGCTGGTAAAGAATCTATTGTGCGCATGCATACATGCATGTGTGAGTGCATGCATTCATGCATGTGTCTTTCTGTACAAGAGAGACTGACAGACAGACAGAGGCAGACAGATAGAGAGACTGACAGACATACAGACAGGCAGACTGACAGAAGAAAAGAAAAGCCTAGCTAAAGTAAAAGCAAAGAGCAAAAAAAAACATAAAGCCACATGTGAGTGCATGCATGCATGTGTGTATGCATGCATTCATCTTTCTGCATGAAGGAAACTGACACAGAGAGACTGACAAACATACAGACAAGCAAACTGACAGAAGAAAGGAAAAGCCTAGCTAAAGTAAACGCAAAGAGCAAAAAAATCTGTAAAGCCAAGAATATATATATATCTACATACATACATATATATATATATATATATATAATATATATAAATATATATATAATATATATAATATATATATATATATATATATATATATATATATATATATACACAAAGACAAATGACTGACTTACCATAAGGAAAATACCGCACCAGCATCTCAATAGTTGTGTTCATTTTTAACACCTTCACCGCCTGCCAGAAAAACAAACGGTTTTTGTCATTTCTGTTTAACTTGGATATTCCCCAGCTGGACACTCTAAGGATCACCCAGAATACGCATGCTGTTTCATTCATCACACCTGGGAATCACCGAGACATACTGGATGTGACGTTTGCGTGTAAACTTGTTTCTAAGTACCTTACAAATAGGCAGCTGCAATCCGACTTTATAGAATTACCATTTGCAGTCACAACAGATTTCTCTGTATGAAAATCAGGTTGCTTCTGTACAGTCTGTTTAGGTAAGAGTTTCGGCTTGTATGATTGAAGACAATTTCAACACTTCAAAGCTTAACTACAGCTCAGCGTAGGAGTTGGCTCTTTACTTACATCAATAAATGACAAAGCTTTTGACCTGGACCAAAAACTGTCTTCAACACACAGATTGTTAACCTTTTTCCTACTGATAACCCATTATAGGGTAGCCAACCATCTACTATCCCCTCCGTATCACCCACTACTGGGTTAGGGTAGCATACAAATGTACACAGTGAACATGTACTGGGAAAGAGGGGTTCTCTCCCTTAAGGCGGGGATAGTGTTAACTGCCCCATACCAGCCTTGCCATAGGGTCTAAAAATGAATCATGTAATGATGTATAAAATTTCACAGTTCTATCCTTAATATTAGCCTCAATTTTGCTATGCGCTAAAGACAGCTTGGTAATCAATCTAGTGGCAACACATCCATCTAGAACACAAGAGATTGTCAGTTTGAATCCAATCTAAAACCAGACTCTTCCCTCATCCACTAGAATCATTTCAGGAGCTTAACGGCAACACAACAGATTTTCGCTCATACGACAGACAACAGAAAATACTGTGCATATGACAAAGAAGAACATGAATCCACTAAAATAAATGGTGGTCAGGCCCTAGCTCTTTGCAGGAGATGATAAACCTGAGGTCTTACATCTTAAATGCACATACAAAAAAAAAATCCTACAATAAAAAGAATCCCACAATAGGAACAGATTTGTTGCCAGAAAAATCATGCGGATAAAATGCAACTGTCACATGGGAAAAAAACTTTTCCAGATAGGTACTGCTGCACTAGTGGCCACATGCCCTTCCCAGGGAAAGCAACCTGAATTTCAAAATCTGCTTTGACTGCAAATGGTATATATACTCGTTCACTGCATTCCTTTTTGGCAATTCATAACTGAAATAATATTCTGTACACAATTCCTATCAAATGAATGTGTGTGTGTGCATGTGTCTGTACAGTTTTGTGTAGGTTCACAGGCATGCATCTACATGCATGTGAGCTCTTGTGTGTATGTATGTAGATGAATAATATGTGTGCATGCATAGGTGTGTTTTTTTTTCTATCGATAGATATTTGTTTTTATAAACTGTTTAATGTCTGAGGAAAAACATTCCCAACTTACATCAGCATGGTCCAAGCTTTCAAAGTCAATGTTGTTCACCATCAATATCTGGAAATAAAAAGCAAGCAACAGTACAGATTAAACACACACACATACACACACACACACGCACTCTTAAGTGGCTCACAAACTTGTTTCCCTTATTTTATACAGTTTTACTTTTCAACCATTAATTCCTAGCTAGAAAAAGGAGTTTTAAAACCCATTCAATTACTCTTGTACTTTCACTCGTGCCATCCCCTTGACTCTAAACTAAATGCATTCAATCAACAACAGGCTGTGTGACTGGCTGTTTCAATTGATGCTGGTGAAAAACAGTACTTTGTTTAGCTAGAATGGGCTAATACAGTTTAAATTTTTATATGCTCAATGTAGGTGGTATGAGTGCAGGCAAGTGATGCACTGAAGTCTGCAGACATGAGGCAAAGCATACAAAAATAAAAATAGAAACACATTCACATAAAATATATAATCGCACATAATATGCACAATGTAAAGTGCACCTAATTGTAAGAACATGCACACACACACACGCACAGACAACACACACACACACACATTCTCACACACACACACACAATCTACCTGGTCCCCTTCCTTCAGACCCAGTCGGTCAGCCTCACTGTCTACCATCACCTGCAACACAACACCACAAAGTATATGTCATGACATGTAGCTGAGGTATCAAAGATCTCTTTTAAATATGTGTGTGTTCTTTAATTTAACATCTTTTCACATTACGTGATATTAGTCATGTGTGTGTGTTGTGTGTACTTTCTTTAATTTAATGAGTGTTCACTCAAAGTGATATTAGACAAATGTGTATGTGTGTGTGAGAGAGAGTGTGTGTGTACAGTGAGAGAGAGAGAGAAAGTGATAGAGAGAGAGACAGTGTGTGTGTGTGTGCACGCACGCATGTATGTGTGTGTGTGATGGGAAGATGAAAGTGACCCCCCACTTTCATCTTCCCATCACACACACATACAGTTATAAGCTAAGGAAACACAAATAAAATGTATCCAGCAGAAGTTAAACCCACAGCAAAGAACTGAAACTGCTGCTGCACAAACACAGGTATGATGGAGACAAGTAGGTTCTGACTAACCTTGGAGACATAGATCCCACAGTGATGCTCTTTTCCTCCTCGCACATTGAAACCCAGCTGAAACAACAACACACACAGTCACACCACACACACACACACACACACACACACACACACACACACACACACACACACACACACACACACATACATACAGAGTCACACACACTGTTTACTGAAGAAGATAAATGGGGGAGGGGGGAGCAACATTTTAGTTTATTAAGTTCATGTCACTGAACAAATAATTGTAAATAATCTTTGGTTATGCTACATTTAAACACAGCTAAGTCACAAAAAAGTGAAAGAAAGAGTGTCTTAACACAGAAAAATAGGAGGGGGAAAAAAAAGGGGGGGGGGGGGGGGGAGGGAAACACACTTTACTTAAGTGTGTAACACTAACAGAGGCAGTCTTGTCCCCCACTACCTAGTATTTTACAACAACAAAAAGTAGAAGAGTTATTTTGCATTAACTTTATTACAATCATGATACATCACGGATCGGTGGTCTAGAGGTAGCGCGCCTATTCTAGAAAGTGAAAAGTCCAGGTTGGAAGTGTGCGGTGGTTCAAATCCCGTTTGGCCCCAAAACTTTTCCCCCCTCCATTAGACCATGAGTGGTGGTCTGGGCACTAGTCTTCCGGATGAGACGATAAACCGAGGTCCCGTGTGTTACACAAAATTATTCAGTGCACGTGAAAGAACCCATGACAACAAGAGAGTTGTCCCTGGCAATATTCTTAGAAAAAAGCCACTCTGATTGGTGAACAAATACAGTTGCAGAAAAAAAAAGGATAGCGCTGCTCTTGTGGTGACGCGCTCTCCCCAGGGAGAGCAGCCCAAATTTCATGCAGAGAAATCTTGTGACCTAAAGTGGTATAAATAAAAAAATAAAAAAATAAATAAAAATCATACAGTAGTGACTGGAACTATGAAGAAAACCTTGCTATTCAGACACTCTCACTCACCATCTCACACTAAAATAACACACACACAACATACATGTTGTGCATAGTTGTACACAGTACCACACATGTATACAGTTATACACACAGACTGACAGAGACGCGTGCACACAAACACACTCTCTCCTCTCTCTCTCTCTCTCTCTCTCTCTCTCTCTCTCTCTCTCTCTCTCTCTCTCTCTCTCTCTCACTCACACACACACACACACACACAACACACACACACACACTCTCTCTCACTCACTTACACACACACATACACACACTAACAGTAACACTAACAATGTAACCTAGTGTAAGTCACACTACACAGAACACTACTCACTGCCTCAGATGCCTTGTTTCTACGCAGCACCACAGCACGAGGAAGAAAGTGGTGAAGATCACTGTCATAATCAGGATTGTTGATCCGCTGTGTGATGTATGTCAGATAAACATGAAAAAGAATCAACAACATGTACTAACTACTATAGTAATTTAGTATATTATAACATAATGCAAACATACTATACATAGGACAGTTCTCTCCTCCTTTTGTACTGTATACTTTCAAAATTATGCAAAATCATACATATAAGTTATAACATATATATAATACAGTGATACATTTATATATGTTCATGGGAATTATAATGCATGAAACTGAAAGCATACACACACACCAAACACACACACAGCATCCACATGTCACTCACACTCAGTCACAAACACAAACACACCACACACACACCTTCTTAATTCATAATGCATGAAACTGAAAGCACACACACACACACACAAACACACAGTGACACACACAACATCCACATGTCACTCTCACACACACACACACACCTTCTTAATTCATTTTGCTTCATATTTCAGCTGCTGACAAAGGCTGTGAGACAAGAAATAATACTTCCACTATTATCAATATCTTATCAAGTTATCATTGGTAAAGTGTTTGAAAAAACAAAAGCAAAAATAAAACCACATAATAAACCCACAACCAAAACCCTGGCTAAATTGACTTTAGTTTTCACTTTCTAAATTCGTTTCTTCAAATCTGTGAGTTGATTGCATCAGATAACGAATTTAATTTTCTTTTTTAGTTCTAGGTTTTCTTCTGTGTTTGAATTCAAGGGGGGTATTCCCGAACGGATGCTTAGTTGTGGACCAACTGACAAGCGGCAGCACAAAAAGCCCACATAGCCTAATTCAATCCAAAATTGAGTGACTAACCTGTTCTGGAGGCATCCACCTCGGAGGAGGCTCATATGCAGGAAGGCAAGGAAATATGGCATTCAGATCTGGGCTATCCATATCTTGAAAAAACAACACATAAATAAATTTAAAATGTGCAGTACAGCCGAAGTTGAAACGGAAGTTGATAATCGCTTGTGTGACAACTCGCCGGAAGTAGACTGTATAGTGTAGGAAATCTTTCGAAACGACAAGAAACTTAATAAAACTTTGTGAAATCTATTTCCCACCCAAGCCAGTCATGATGCTCATAGCCCTGCCGGCTACAGAGACCACACCAGGGTTATCACTTTGTAAGAACAAATGAGCAGATAAAAACTGCAGGCAGTTTTGTGCAGAGGCTACAAACCCACTTTCGATTTTGCCACTTTTCACCTGTTTTTTGTTCCCACTCTTGCATTCATCACACATCACACGTACTAAGGCATCCACAGGGGAGGGGGAGAGAGACACTTTTGTGAAAGATTAGCTTCTGACTCAGAACTCATGTGATTGTGCATATATAGTTGCTTGGTTTGAATTTCAAAATGTTTTTCAGTAAACACTGTAGCCTCCGACCTTAGTTGTCTGCTAGCTTCCTGACCACAATATGCATTGGCAGGGTCAACGTTGTAGGAACACAAGTATTCCTCATTTTGATAATAATTTCACCACTACTTGGTATTGCTCTATGTCTTTAATTCTCGAAACAAGAAGAAACGGCATTTTTCATACTTTAAAAAAAATATCTAATAAACAGCACAAAAACTCTGTGTCTTGCACTCTATTACAGAAGACACTGCTTCACCCAGAATCTCAACGTAGGAGTTCTTTGCTAGGCCTAGCCCCAGCCTCCTTGTTCACAAAGAGTGCAAGCTCCTGCCTCCTGAGGTGGAGCCAGGTGTTTTTTCTTTCCTTTCAGTCATCTAAAACACCATCCTAACTTTCTTACTAGATGTTCTGTCACCACCTCCACCTCACCTTGAAGTGCCGGACGCCAACTGCTTCTGGCCAGTCCTCAACTGGTTTGGGGGGGGGGGGGGGGGGGGGGAGGGGTCTGTTTGTCCTTGAGTCCAGGGGTTGGCAGTTTGGACCGCTGGACAGGACCCGTTTTTTGTTTTTAATTGCACGCTAGAGGGGCACGTGGGAGCGGGTTTAGAGCCAATTCTTAGAGGCTGTCTTTGCTGGAGTGGCAGTAGGCTCCCTGTCGCTCATTCAGGCTAGGGCCAGATGAAAAAAAAGTATATGAATACTTATTCTGTAACCCTTGGAAAATAAAGACCATCCATTCATTTGGCTGCATGCAGCCATCTCGGAGCTTGGAGTCTCCCTGCCAAGGTCAGCCTGGAACCTAGGCCTAATGGAAAGTGACATTATTTGTTAACAATTACTGCGTTGTAGGAAGGATTACTGCCACTGTTGCTGCCTTGGGCTATCTTCCTAGCTTCAAAGAAGGATGTTTTCTTCTCCACCTTCACCCTCTGGATGCCCCTCTCCAAAAACGGAACAGTCCTCTTAATAATACATGGAATTTGTATATCGTTGGATCTTGTTTAACAAACAAATCAAAGCGCTACACACACACACACACACACACGCGCGCGCGCGCGCGCGCGCGCGCACACGCACGCACGCACGCACGCACACACATTCACACTGTGACTTTGACGAACGAACGCACGCACGCACACACATACATACACACGCAAGCACGCACACACAAATACATTCACACACGCATGCACACACGCACGCGCAATCTTTATTCAGTGTCCCTGTTTTAAGGGATATTGATCACCCTGAGATCTGTACAAGTTTTCTCGTGGCAAGAAAGGCTAGCACTTTATTTTTTTTTCGGATATAACTGAATGCTTTTACCACCAAATTTAGCAAAAATATAAAATGTTTGTGTGGTGAGAAAACTACCGGCATTCACAAAAATTTTTTAATGTAAGAGTCTAAAACCATTCTTACCACTTTTTCTGAGAAATCATTGGATAAGATATTAAAAAATCATAATTTGGCGTTTGGTATAACAAAATCTGTAATGAACAGTCATATAGGACTTTTGTTATAGTTATAAGTCCTATTAGCATTTCTTATGAACTTAGTTGTTGTTATGGTTGTTTAGCCCTTTTTGTGTACTGCTTACGTTATTTAACATGAGATACACATTTTACTGCACAACATCCATCAACGTAAGTGCTCCCTCCCCCCCCCCCCCCCCCTTCCCATCGTCTAATATCACTTTGAGAGAACATACCTAAAATCAAAGCAACAACCACGTGCACACGCGCTTGGCTTTATGATCACTTTACAGGCAATTTACACATACTATATTATTTTATGATATGTTGGTAATGGTATAAGTTTACTATGTATATCACTGAGAGAGAGAGAGAGAGAGAGAGAGAGAGAGAGAGAGAGAGAGAAAGAGAGAAAGAGAGCAGCAGCAGCAGCAGCAGAAAGAGCAAAATGGGTATAGGTATGAATGACTGTCCTGTTTTGTATTGCTTTGTTTTGGATTGTCTTTTGCTCGGACTGCAGAAAATCATTTCTCAGGCCATCCCAGGCTGTACTGTTATTGGTTGCATTGATAATCATATAGCAGAATATGTCCATGTATATGCCTACTACTAACTAGCAAGAGTCAATTGAGAGCCATACTAGGACTCTCAGCCGTGTAAAGCCTATCAGCATACGGGCATGTAGTTGGGTGAAAAAAGCGCTTCTCCTCTGACTGTGACATGTTTGTTGTGTGAGCGGTGCAGAGCTGAGTCCCTGGCATATGTTCAATCATACTGAGGTTCCGTTAGGTGTGGTGTCACCTGCCCCCCCCCCCCCCCCCCCCCCCCCCCTTTTATTTTCAGGGTAAGGAACGCTTAAAAAGAAAATCTGGTATGCATGAACTGATTTTTTAAATCTGAAGGGTGGTCACTTTTTGCATGCATGCGGGGGAAAAAATGGATTTTTCAGAGGACATCTCACAAGATTGAACATACGCCTTTTTTTTTTTTTCACAACCAAGGGAGATTATTACGAGTAGTTTAGGGGGCGCATCGAATATCAATCTCGTCTCTGATTGGTCAAATAACCAGCTCAGTTCAGGGCTGATAGCCTACACACAGCTCATTTAGGAGAAAGGGACAGCTACAGTCAGAAGCCCTGCCATAAGTTTTTGTGTTTGACCAAACGGGCATAAAGGTAGGTGTCAACACATTTTAATTTGCTAAAGCCAAGCTGTTTTTGAAAATGATTGTCAGTCTTAGTCTACGAAAGAGAGGTCTGTTTCAAAGCTGGTGTCTTCATGCGACAATAAGTATGACCAAGTTGTTCTCCCCAGGTTTTCATTGACAGTAGATCTCAAGTTTTTACCGGTTCAAAATCCTAGTGCCTAGACTGTCCGTATGAAGTAGGCTAACTGTTGTCATTAAAATGTATTTATTTTCTCATTATTTTACCTGAGAAAATTATTTGTAAAGTACAAGTCAGAAGACGTCAAATGAAAATTAGAACAGTGAACCTGAGGATTTTGGATTTGGGAACAGATATCAGTGCACGAGACAGACATCTTGGAACATTTTAACATTTATTTTCCTAATGTATCTAGAATTTTGGTTGAATCAGTTATGCAGTTAAAACTTTGGTTTATGCTAATGCTATATTTTTTGGATTATTCTCATGTATAAGAACTTTAGTTTTAGTTTTATTCGGTTCTCAAATCATTGTCAAGAATTTTATTCTTTGCTGCGCCTTACGCGACGCGATGCTTGATCCTCTCTTCTCTTACGCGACCGTACCTGGCACATTTTGCGGAAACTATTCAGTAGTCCACAAAAAGGGAATTATCAAATGCCAAGACGCCTATAGGCCTACACGCGTTGCGTTTTTTGTGTGTGTGCGCGTGCGTGAGATTGTGTGCGCGGTCGTGTCCTTACCTGCCAGTACACAGTGTGTGCCATGGAAGCAAATACTTCATTAAAAACAAAAAGTTAACTCGGTTTCGTGCTTTGGAGTCGAATCGTTTTACGCATTCGCAGCATTGACGCAATGACCAGACCTTAAGCACGTGCCCTCGGCGTACATTTTCCGCGTCTTTCATTTGTTTCTACCGTTGTAGACCTATGTCAAAGAGGCTTTTAGTGGAGAACTGTGACGTGACACTACAGTTGTGTAGAGCTTTGACTCGACTTCTACGCAATGGGTCCATAAAATCGTGAGTTTGAATCTCGGCAGCAGTGTGTGGATAATAATCAGAGGCGTCCGTTTTGATAGTTTTCCCAGAGGTTGAGGATGATTTCGATTCTAGTCCCATGCACGTCCTCTGCACGAGACGTTTACTGAGGTCCCTTGTGCTAAGGCATGCATGCAGTCATCGGGTACTGGCCAGTGGCTGTGAACCTTCTGACCACAAAACACTAGAAATCCATTAGTTCCGGGGCACAGTGCTACCGGACTGCTTATCTATTGTTGTAGAAGATGCCAGCTATGACTGGTGGTATGGATAGTACAAACATGCCCAGCATGCACACTCCATTGTGGAGAGGGATGGGCTCCACAGGTTCCATGTGCCCAAGACAGGCTGCCTGATTAGTCCAGCACCCCCAGTCATCTCTGAAGTTCGTTTGTATGACAGTCTCTATGAAAGAAAAGCTGTCGGTTAAAAAATAGCTTATAGCCCAGCTGATAATGAAAACAATTGACAGTGGAGGGGTATGGAAAGAAATAGCTCTGTGGGTTCAGAATCAGCAAAATAAAGGTATGGGGGGTTTTGTGTGTGGATTTGTTGCTGTGGTTTGTGAGTGTGTGTGTTTATAAGGGAGGATGTGTGTGTGCGCGCGCGCGTGTGTGTGCGTGTGCGCGTGTGTTTAACACTTCTATTATGTTTTAATCAGAGTTTGGTCAGCAAACGTGGACCTTACGAGACGCTGGAGATGCAGTGCATTCATCACTGGGGTACAGTGCCAGTGGACTGGCCATGAGATAGCATGATCACTGTTGTAGGCCTCTGTAGGACATGATTTGAGGAAACCTTCAAAAGCTCGGGAAAATTTGTCTTGTCACCGGCTTCTTTTTTCACAGTTCTGAGATACAAACTTAAGTTCGTTGGTCTTGGTCTTTGGAATAGTTATTCTGCATTCCCAGTGCTTAGATATTCCATTTATTTATTTATCTGTTTAATCATTCAATCTTGTATTTCGAGGATAACATGGGTGTTTTCCTGTCGTTTTAAGCAAGACTTCCGTCTTGGTGATCTTTGGATTAAAAAAAGAGGAATATTAGATCTGAGACATTGAATCTTTCTGAAAATGACCAAAATGTCAAAAGAATGAAAATGTCAAAAGAATGACGAACTCCTCCTTAGAAACCCTTGAAAGTCGAGGCATGTCTAACGAAAATATTCTCATTAAGGATGATGATAAACTTGAGATACATTATGTGCGGAAAAATACAAATACGTGTAAGTGCGTGGACAAAAGGAACGAGGACTAGCAAAGTAAAAATTAATTTGGTGCATGGGCAGTAAGTCTCCCGAAGTCGTCTCAATTCCCAAGGTGAATAGATTTTTTTTTTGTCATTCAGAGTTCAGAATGAAAGGGAAAGGCCGAAATTATGCATTGAATTCTGTGTACATAATAGACGAAAGTAACAAACAAAACTTAATGTTTTCGCTGTACATGTGATAAAACACATTGGTCTGCACACATTGGTCCAGGGGGTGAGGGAGTTAGCTGAAGCTAGCTTCAAAGAGCACATCTGAAAACTTTGTTGAATTGAAGTTTCCACAAAAGGGATACAAGGTAACACATTTTAATGCCTGACGCTTGAGCCAAAATGAAATAAGGGGAGGTAGTGAAGGTGGTGATGTACACTGAAGGTAAATTGAGAACAGAAATGGGGGAAATGGATGGATATCTGACAAAATTGTACTTGCGCGCGCGCGTGCGTGTGTGATACCATTTCGACGATAATAGATAAGCACTCATGTGGGTGTTTTTTTACATCTAATCTCCGTGTGCACGCAGTTTCGAAAAAAGTCATCCATTTCCACTGGGACACAATAGCATACTCTTCCAAAAGGTGGAACAGGTTTTTACGTGTGCGCGCGGTGTATGCGTGTGTGTGTGTGTGCATGTAGGCTACATGTAATTTTTTTTTTTTTTTTGGGGGGGGGGGAGAGGAAATCATAGTTGATTTTGTATGAGGTACTACAGGGAAACTGATAATTTAAAGGAAGGGGTAGGTTTATGTGTGGCTGTTATTCAAAATAGAATTAAAATGCTAGCAAATAAAAGAGCGCGATTTTTTGTATATAGTTTATTTGGGGCTAATTCCTTAGTTTATCAATTAGATTTTTTTGTCAATTGGGAGAAAGGGGTAGGATATGTATGGTTAGTTAAATGGGAATAAGAAAGGCTAGCTCACAAAAAATGTTCACGTGGTTTTATTTTAGGATAACTATCTTTGAATGGGAAAATTATGGAAATAACAGTAGCTTTGGGGAGGTTCCTTCGTCTATTTGAAAATAAAGGTAGGCTTCCGAAAACTACTGAACTGATTCCAGAAGTGGAAAATTATCATAAAAAGACGAATCAGTGAAGCAACAGAAACAACCATAGCTTGTTGATAGGACATGATTTGCGATTTTAAAAATTTTCCAAACCATTGTGTCAAAAGCTAGGTACCATTGCGTCTATGTGCCATTGTGTCCACATGCATGCATGCATACAGGCAGACAAGCCAGCTGACTGACGGCCCTTTCCCCATTTATACTAATGTTAATTGCTAACACTAACCTTGACACTAAACTGTATTTCTTAACCTGACCCCACATGTGGACACAAAAGGCAGGTGGATATCATGATACAAGACGTGACACAAAAACAAATCTTTTTTGTTTCTGTTTTTAAAGTGTGGAGTATTTGGGGGGGGGGGGGGGGTAGGGAAAAAGAATAGTAGACATAAGGGGCGGAATGGATAGCTGTTTGTGGGAAGGGCATAAGAGAAGTTATTGTGGGAAGGGCATAAGAGAAGTTTTAGCTAAGTCATCAGTGTGAGGAGTGGGAGAGAAAGGATGGGGAATGTGCAAACATGGATTTTCTGTAAGATAGGAAGGGGAATGTTTTTGAAAAATACTTATTCAAATATAGAAAGTGGGAAATGAGTTAGAGGAGTTGTGTGCGTGCGTGCTTGAGAGATAGCAAACCAACATACATGCATAGAAGAGTGTGTATATGTATTCCTTCATTCTTAATGGTTGCATTTTCTTAGACCACATGAACAGTTGGTTGGGAAAAAACCAAGAAAATGCATTAACTAAGAAGCCAAAGAACTCGTAAAGGAAAAGCACAATAAAAACAAAGAAAAAACCGGATAGAGAATGAAGAAAACACAAAGAAGACAGAAGTTTAATAATAAAGCACATGGTAGGAATGCAAGAGCAACCAGCAAAAGCAACAAAAGACGGAGCAACAAGAAGAAAGGTTGAATAAGACAAAAAAGGCAGCAGCAGCAACAACAAAGAAATTAGAGAGTGAAAAAGGAAAGTGGAATAACAGAATAAAAGTGTGGAAAACAGCAGGGGCAAGAAACAACAAAAAGAGAAAAGGATACAGAAGAAACGGACGAATCCGATAATGGAATAAGTGCACGTGTATTTTTTAACATTCAGCCCCCGTGTGTATGTGGTTTAGTAAATTTCGTCACGATTGGGCCAAAGAGCTTAGTGTGTTTGGTAAGAAAAGAGAGGAGTCTTGATTTTATGATTGTAAATGCAATCACTTCATTATCCAATAACAGGAAATATTCGTGGGGTGATTCTCCACATATGAAATATTTTATGGGAAAGAAGCCACTGAGGGTAGTGATTGGATGTGGACAGTTGCAGCCGGAGATAAATTTGAATATATTATGTAGATGTGCACAATCTCTGACCAGATATAAAACAATAAATAAATAAAATAATAACCAGCAGTTTGCCACCTTGCCCAGTTCACAGACATCTGTTCAAAATCTACGACCAGTGAGCATGTCGGCAAGAACTTGAAAGCGACTCAGGTCAGTGACGATTCTGGTCACTGGTCACTTTGTGCACCAAAAGCAGAAGGGGAGAAATGGTGCTCACCAGGATACACACGGGCCATTCTCGTATCGAGTTCGTTTGCTTAAAGGGGAAGGAACCCCATGGTGTAGTAGTAGTAGTGGTAGTCGTCGTGACTTGTGATGTGCAAATAACCAAGGATCTGCGCATGGGTTGTCGAGATGTCCAGGATATTAGGTACAAGCTTTTGCTGCAGACTGCCTGCAGATCTTTTCCCGTGATGTTCCCCCGGACACCCTTTTTAACTTCCTGAGACAATAAGGGCTTTCCGTCTGGTAGGAGTGAAGAGGTCATAGTCGCTAAGAACAAGGTTGCTTTAAGAGATTTGGTTGTATCACATTCTATGTGTGGTTTTCTCCAAGTAACAGTCTTGGATTAACCCTTATGGTTGGCCAAGGCGTTGATACAAAGAATGACAATAGAGTTGGCTTTAAACCCTGTATTATGTATTTATATAGTTGCACTGTATTAACATGGAATTTAAACAATTGACCAGGTGACAGCCTTGATATGGCCTCTGTGGTTGGCTGGGCTATAAACAAGAACCAAATCAAACTAAACCGAAATGAAACTAAATGGGGAAAAAAATGTTCTTAAACCGGATCCCCCCAAAATCAACAACTAAACAAAAAACCAACAACAAACCAACAAAAAAACCCCGTCCCCTTTAACTAACCCCCCCCCCCCTAAACAATTAAAAAAAAACATGCCAAAAATAAAACTCCATTGCAAGAGATCAAAGGGCAGCAATCTTGGTGACAGTGATCCTGGTGCTCTAGAAAGAACATCTTAAGGTGCTGACAATACTTTGTAGAAATTCTTAACTTCGAAAGATAGCAAAGATGACCATGACTGCGAATCTGGATGGTTGGACAGTCCGTAGGTCTGGAGGTGGTTCTGGTGGCAGTGATCCTGGTGTTCAGAAAGAATAATTATAATCTTTTAAGGCACTGACAATGCACGGTAGCAATTAACTTCCGAAGATAGCAAAGATGACCACGACTTCAAATCTGGATGGATAGTACGTAGTTCTGTGTCTGGAGGTGGCTTGGGAGTCCAGTCGGGGCCCTCGAGGTTTGCCCACATGCTAGACACGTGGGTGAATAATAATAATAATAATAATAATAACAATAACAATAATAATAATAATAATAATAATAGTAATAATACATGGAATTTATATATAGCGCCATATCTTGAAAAAAACAAATCATAGCGCTTTCGTTCATCCCACTCATTCACATGCGGCCACTTACAATTAATAGCTTTTGCAAATTCAAATGTGTACACACACACGCACACACATAAAGGTTATACACTTGGGCAGGGTGATGGGGTTTGGGCTGTTGAGGGCAGGGACAAGAATGAGATGGAACAAGAGGGAGAATCTTGGGTTTGAAATAAGTCTTGAGGCCGGATTTAACAGCTTCATAAGAAGGCTCTTGGCGAAGGGAGAGAAGGTCATTTCAGATCGATGGACCAGAAACGAAGAGCCACAGTCAACGGTGGACTGGTTGAATCTAGGTATTAAGCACAAGGTATCTGCAGCAGAGCGGAGGGAACGAGGAGGTGTGTACAGGTGAAGCCATTCAGAGAGGTATGAAAGGTGCTGTTCTGTGGAGGCATTTGTAACAAAAGGGTACTGATTAGTTTACTCTCTGTGGCACAGGCAACCAGTGGAGAGATCGCAAGAGAGGAGTAATGTGCTCAGATTTTTTCTTTCTGAGGACTATTCGAGCGGCAGAATACTGCAATACTCGAACAGCAACTACTGTTTCTGTTCTATGAGACAAAATGAGTTGTGCCATTAAGCGTCTGACAAATTAAACCCAGCGCATTTAACTTCGGCATTGGAGAGAAATGTAGCCTTTTAAGTCTTTCTGCAAAAAAGGCAGGAGAATGGAGCAAAGAGGCAGAAAATAGGCAAGGAGGCAACAAGAAGAAAAGGAGCAAAGCAGACACGGATAGAAAATACGGAAATCCTGGCACAAAATTTCCAGATGGAGATGCATACTGACAGCCCCCTCCCCCCCCCCCCCCCTGCATCCCCACTGGGTAGTAGTAGTAGTAGTAGTGAAAATAAAGATGGCTAAGGCGTTGTGCATACCTCGTTTCCTCTTCGGTGTAGACTAGTGATTCTCACTCACTCATTCAAGTATTTCACAAACCCGTCTTGGTTCTTCTTTTCAGTCTCTTATTCCGCAGAAGGCCTAACATTAGGGTTAAAGTTGTCATGCTGATCACATGGCAGTCCTTCTGGAGCTGTCCCTTCAGTACTAGTGCCTTCAGCAGGAGTCTTTCTCATCATCGATACCTTTGAGATTCCCATCCGTCATCAAGACCGCAATTGTAAGTACATTATTATAGAAATATTCTGGCACAGTTCTACTAAACTTGAAAACATAGTCGCAGTTCTCTCTCTCTCTCTCTCTCTCTCTCTCTCTCTCTCTCTCTCTCTCTCTCTCTCTCTCTCTCTCTCCTCTCTCTCTCTCTCTTCTCTCTCTCGGTGGGTGTTTGCTCATGTATGCATAGCATGTTTAAATCCATGTCTTACGGTTTACTTAGAACTGTAAAATACTAAGCCTATTGTGAAAAGGGACGCTATAAAAATAAACGATTATGGATGTACACAAGTCCTTGTCATTGAAAAAACATGCTATATACAATGTTAAGATCACTTAAATGTTTATATGTAGAGTGTCTGGCTGTCACTGACTTGGCAGCATTAGAGTAAGCAGTAGTATGTTAAAAGTAGTGTATCAAAAGAAGTACCACATTGATTGCATCTTTTAATAAAAAAAATCGCGGTCCATCACTGTCTTAGAAGGTTCATAACGGAAAGCATATTGTCTTGCTCCTTTTCCTGTCTATAGCAAAGATTTGTAAATTAAACGAGTGTTCACATCGTAACATTCGGGCGATTTGTTTTGTTTTTCTGTAGAACTCTGAGATTCATTAATGGTGATATTTTGCGTATGCGATCTGTTTTTTCACACTATTGTGTATCCAGCTAAGGTGGTGATGCCTAAAGACAACTATTGTGCGTTTGTTTTTTTTAAAAATTTTCATCAGTTCTTGATGGCACACAAAGGCCTACTCTAACAAAATGCAGAATGGGCGTTTAACGTGTGGCTACTTCATGCATTCGCACACGGGACTTCGGTTTATTGGTCTCATCCAAAGGACTTTTCGAGGGAGTGGAGTCGGTACTGATAGCTTCAGGGGAAACATCCCCTTGACAGGGCATCTTAGTGGTAGCTTGATTTCGGGCTGTCAGATCACGAGTGTAACGTTCAAAGCACTATGGTCTCCAGACCCTGTTTAAATGACACTATTATTTCCTAATGCAGCAGTTATTGATTTCAGCTTGTATGAACTATGCACTGACTACCACAAACTTTCTGTCCACCTCCATGTTTCTAGCTGAAAGATGGCTCAGTTACCAGGTGCCATATGATCCCGGAGAGCTATCACAAAAGATGGACCTCAAGAACCCCAGCTGCCGTAGCCAGCTTGATCACGTCTCGTGCCATGGCTCTCTTGACACAACCATCCCGCAGGGGACACATGAGGAAGACACCAGGGGCAGACAGAGGAATTGGACAGAGAATATCAAAAGTTGGACTGACTATGACATGGTGATGCTAATCTGAAAAAAAAGACCAGCTTGAAGAAACGTGTCACCCAACTCGTCTCTCGTATCTTCGATCGCAACATCATGAATAGCTGACGCTGACAGCATTTTGAACATCGTTGACGCGATGTAATATATCACTGAACTACTCAACAGCCCAGACACCAGTGCAGTGATGACATCAAACATCGTGATATGTCCCTAAACTTAACAGCCCAGATACCAGTGATACCAAACAACTCAATATGTCACTGAGCTACTCGACAGCCCAGACATCAGTGATGACATCGAACATCTCAATAAGTCGATGAGGTACTCATTAACAGCCTGGACACCAGTGAAAAACACCACCATATGTCACTGAGCTACTCAACAGCCCAGACACCAGTGACAACATCAAGTACCACCATATGTCACTGAGATACTATACAGCCCAGTCACCAAAGTTGACGTCAAACATCTCAATGTCACTGAGCTACTCAACAGCTCAGACACCAGTGATGACATCAAACATCTCAATATGTCACTGAGCTACTCAACAGCCCAGTCACCAAAGTTGATGTCAAACATCTCAATGTCACTGAGCTACTCAACAGCCCAGACACCAGTGATGACATCAAACATCTCAATATGTCACTGAGCTACTCAACAGCCCAGTCACCAATGTTGACGTCAAACATCTCAATATGTCACTGAGCTACTCAACAGCCCAGTCACCAAAGTTGACGTCAAACATCTCAATGTCACTGAGCTACTCAACAGCTCAGACACCAGTGATGACATCAAACATCTCAATATGTCACTGAGCTACTCAACAGCCCAGTCACCAATGTTGCCGTCAAACATCTCAATATGTCACTGAGCTACTCAACAGCCCAGACACCAATGTTGCTGTCAAACATCTCAATATGTCACTGAGCTACTCAACAGCCCAGTCACCAAAGTTGATGTCAAACATCTCAATGTCACTGAGCTACTCAACAGCCCAGACACCAGTGATGACATCAAACATCTCAATATGTCACTGAGCTACTCAACAGCCCAGTCACCAATGTTGACGTCAAACATCTCAATATGTCACTGAGCTACTCAACAGCCCAGTCACCAAAGTTGTCGTCAAACATCTCAATGTCACTGAGCTACTCAACAGCCCAGACACCAGTGATGACATCAAACATCTTAATATGTCACTGAGCTACTCAACAGCCCAGTCACCAATGTTGACGTCAAACATCTCAATGTCACTGAGCTACTCAACAGCCCAGTCACCAAAGTTGACGTCAAACATCTCAATGTCACTGAGCTACTCAACAGCCCAGACACCAGTGATGACATCAAACATCTCAATATGTCACTGAGCTACTCAACAGCCCAGTCACCAATGTTGACGTCAAACATCTCAATATGTAACTGAGCTACTCATCAGCAGGCCAAACACCAGGTAAGAAAATAACACAAGCTGTCACTTTAAATCGTGTTCTCTCCCTTTTTCATCGAAGTGTCACTAGAGCCTTGCACTGACTTTTTCAGGGCATGTCAGGAACCCAACCACTCTAGGTACATGGTTGCATGCTGGGTACAATTGTATCCCACTAAATGCTGTCATCCGTATATTCACGAAATGAAATAAAGCACTGTCAGACGTGTGCTTATCGTTGACGAAGATGATGGTAAAAATCCCATCCGTAATTTACCAAACGCTACTCTTGAGATGTGAACCCTCCACTTCATGGATCCCCTCGAATGAAATGTACTCTTTCCACTCATCTACCATGTCGAGATATGTGCAAATCTGAAGATCAGGATAATAGTTCTCTTAAATGCAGTGCCAGGTGTGGATCTTTCACTGGCATCATTTATACTTTGTTTCTAAATTGTTGCTTTCCAAAAAGACCCATAACGAAACCAAATTAAAACTTTAAATTACAATATATATATATATATATATATATATATATTTATATATATATATATATATATAAACTTATATGGATAAGGAATTTGTCAAAGCACACATCACCAGACTTGTAGAATAAAGTGATACATTCTTGATACATGCTGAAGATGAATAATGACATTATTATTTCAAGACCAATTTTATATTTGATCTACCTCGGTCACAAGACCCTTTTTTAAAAGTGTTCCTTGGTTAGAGCTCTTGAGGTGAGATTTTTTTATATGTTACCTTTTTTGCCCACCATTAAGGTAGTTGTATTCCAACTTAAGTCTGTAAAGAATGCCATTTTAAATCTTTAGTTTTTATTTAATGTACTGCGTTAAATCAATAAAAATCTGCATTTTATTGTGTGTTGTATATCACTTTATTTACAGTGATTTCTCTGTGAAACTCTGGTTGCCTTCCCAAGGTGAGCGTGGGCGGAGCGCTAAGCGTATTGCCACATGAGTAGGGCAAGTTTGTCTGCATGTCTATTTCCCCATGACAGAGGATTTTTTTCTACAAAACTTTTCCAGAAAACTTGTTGCTGTGGGTTCTTTTACGTGCACTGAATGTGTGTTGCACACAGGACCTCGTTTTATCATATCATCCAAAAGACTGGGACTTAGACCATTACTAGTGGATGGCTTGGGAGGAGAATGGGGATGGTGGTGGAGGTAGAGTTTAGGTTCAGGTTCCAATAGAATTAGAGCCCATAACATCTCAGTTTCTATATAGGTGTTACCTTCAGGATTTCGGTGCACAGGTCTGTATTTTCAAGTTCAATAGTTGGCTTGTCATGTTTTGGTGGCAGCAAACTGCCGGGGCCCACATTTCAGTTTACTGTTTTGAAAAGGTACGGTGACATTTTCACCCATGACAATCTCTGAACAAAACATAAGTCCTAAAGGAGCAAACCAAAAATCCTCTTTTAGCCAGAGTAAGGTTGTCCATTTTATGGTAAGATATTCGGAAACTGCCATATAGCGAATTTCTTGGGTGTTTTTTTGTTCCTCGGCTAGAGCTCGGAGATTCACCAATGGTTAAGATCTTTGTGTATGTGACCGTTTTTATCCACTATTCAGGTAGCCGCATTCCAACTTCAGAGATCTTGTGTAAACACAACAGTATGCATGCATTTAAAACAAAAGATTTTGGCATTCATTCCTACCAGCATGAAGTGGTCTACTCTACTGAAAGGTGGAATGGGTTTTAACGTGTGCGAGAGATGCTCTGCGTGCGTTTGCACACGGGACCTCAGTTTATGGTCTCATCTAAAGAACTTTCAGGGGAGTGGAGTCGATACTGATGTTACCTCATCCGAAAAATCCCCCAGAAAGGATGTCTCGCTGGTGGGTCAAACCCAAGCCATCAGATCACGAGCCATCAGATCACGAGCCATCAGATCACGAGCCATCAGATCACGAGCCATCAGATCACGAGCCATCAGATCACTAGGCTATCAGATCACGAGCCACCAGATCACGAGCTATCAGATCACGAGCTATCAGATCACTAGGCTATCGTCCCCCAATCTTCCTGGCCTGACAGCATTGACAGAATTGGAAAGATGGAAGCACAATTGAGTTACACTTAATAGCAATGTATTTTTCTTTAGGCAATGACTGTATCAACAAAAAACACCCCAGGATGACTAGCATACTTACGCCCTTATCATTTGTCACCAGGCCCTTGGAACCAACATGACCATGCCGGGCAATAACAGATAACAGTACGAACATACTGCACAGCAGCAACAAGATGACGGTGCACAGCAGCAACAGGATGACAGTGCACAGCAGCAACAGGATGACAGCAGCAACAGGATGACAGTGCACAGCAGCCGCAAGAGGACAATGCACAGCAGAAACGTGAGCACAGTGCACAACAGCCGCAAGAGGACAATGCACAGCAGTAACAAAGACGACAGTGCACAGCAGCAACAAAGACGACAGTGCACAGCAGCAACAGGAGGACAGTGCACAGCAGCAACAGGAGGACAGTGCACAGCAGCAACAGGAGGACAGTGCACAGCAGTAACAAAGACGACAGTGCACAGCAGCAACAGGACGACAGTGCACAGCAGCAACAGGACGACAGTGTACAGCAGCAACAAAGACGACAGTGCACAGCAGCAACTGAACATTTTGAAGAAAGCAAGAGAACATCTTGAAGAAAGCAAGAAATTTTGAAGAAAGCAACAACAGAACATTCTGAAGAAAGCAGCAAAAGAACATTTGAAGAAAGCAAGAGAACATCTCGAAGAAAGCAAGAAGACATTTTGAAGAAAGCAGCAAGAAGACATTTTGAAGAAAGCAGCAAGAAGACATTTTGAAAAAAGCAGCAAAAACTGTTGAGAAAGCAATAACATATTTTGAAAAAAACAGCAAGAAAATTTAAAGAAAGTAGTGAGAAAGTGGTTTTAAAAATCGTGAAGACATTTTAGAGAAAACGGCAAGAAGATATGTAGAAAGTGGCAACATAATGACATTACACAGCAGCATTAGGATGACATACAAGAACAGCAAGAAGATACTATATAACTGAAGACCTCACAAAAAGGTTACACACTAGAACCTTGTGCAACAATGACCATGAACTTAACGCACCAGATATTGAGGACTTCTTCACAGATTAGAACCCTAGAACTATGAAGAGCTGAAACAACTAGACTCCTGCCATAGACTTGGATCATCATAACTTTCTAAGCTTTTTAGCACCTCGACCACATGATGGCGAACAACCTTGCCCAGTAGATCACCAGAATTATGGAAAGAAATACCAGGAACTCGTCATGAAGTGCAATACCAGCATCTCAATATGAACCGATTGTCTGCATTCTGCCATGACAGGGAATGTAGAAAACTTGCAAAAGGGATTATAAAACGGGATTTTGTGTCCAAAAACTCTACAGTGTGCAGAACGAACTAAGCACATCAAAGAAAGGAGCGAGAAGGGGAAAGAGATCTTAAATTTTTTCTAGGCCTAAAAAAGATCTGAAGTACCCCCAAACAAAAAGTTAAAAAGAAAAATCACTTGGGTAAAAAACAAAAAGACCCTCAAAAGAAAAAACACAAAGAAAGAAAATCGCCAAAGAAAAAAAATGGAAAGTAAAAAAGTCGAAAGATGGTGCTTCATGATCTTCTTGTAAACATACTCCCTCCCCCTTTAAAGAATAAGACCACTGTGTAACTGTATAGACGCTAGTGTGTGATTTGTGTGTACAAAGAGCAGTGAAACAAAGTGTACTTTTTGCTTTAGGACTAATATATTTCAGATATTTTCAAGTGTATTCAAATCGAAATAACACATAGATTTTGATGTGTTTGGGACATGTTCTCTTTCTGAACATGGTAAAAAATGGAGGGGGAGGGGGAAATGAAGAGGTGCCTGACTTTGCCAGGCTTCATATTTTGCTTTTTTCATAAAAGAATTCAGTTTGGCTTTTGTACTGAATTGATTCAGGCTTGAAAGTACTCTGGTACCGATTCATTTGTTTTTCGTGTTTAAAAAAATGTTTTTTCTGTTAAGATAGTCGTGTCAGCGATGACAGTTTGCCTTCCATTATCAGTTTTTCTCCACACCTTCCATTAGATAATTAGTAAAAAGTGAAGGCAAACAAAACTGCGTTTATATTTTTTTAGGTGTGTATCAATACTCAAAATTCCATTTTTCTTATTGCATTTAAGAATGTATTAGTTCAATTAACAATTTGAAATATGTTACAAACATAGAATGTAATGAATGGGATATACCTGTTTTATGAGACTATAATCTTCAATGCAAGAGGGCGGGATTACACTAGACTTAATGCTTTTTAATATTTTAGACTGATGGCAGATCTGTGATGGTGTCCAATGGTATACTTCGTTATACAAAAAATAATAGACTAGACAAATGCACCGTTTATTTCCAAGAAGTTGGCAGAAAATTGAAACAAGACGTGTGCATATAGAGGATTTCAGAGAAATGTGCAAGAGACATATGTTTGTATGGTGAAGACCTCGGAAGGAATTGGGGACGGTGTAGGTATTAAAGTATAATGTTTAGCAGGAAGCGGTGTTCAGAAAGAACAGCATGGGGAGGGGACTGAAAGGTTATTGTTAGATGGGTGTTCAGGAAGACGTGTTTAGGAGGGAGTAGTGTCGAGGGTGGAAGTTGCAGGTGTTATCAGGATAGATGCTTAAGAGGAAGGGGTGTTAAGAGGATGTGGCATGAGGTATTACGGTTTTGTATCGTTGGTGTTGGGATGTTCAGGAGAGGGGAATAGTCTTGGGGAGGGAGAATTTACACGTATTAGTTGGGAGGTATTAGGAAGGAGGTGTTTAGGACAAGGGGATATCAATTTAGGGGAGAAGTTTACAGGTAATATCAGGTAGGTGTTCAAAAGGAATTTTCCAGAGAAGGGGGTAGAATGCATATTAAGTACATTAAGAATAAAAACAAAACGGGCTCACTATTGGGTAAAAGTCGGTTTCATTTGCGAGAAATTTGAACCCCCCAAAACTAAGACTGGTGTACAATCCGCTTTTAAAACAATCTAAAAAGGTCATGGACTTAAGATCTTATTCTTATCATAAGATACGTAACAGAATCCAAGCAGTCCAAGAAATGATCTTTATAGTGGTAATTTATAACTGAATACTTTACCAACGTATCGATGTACCATTGTGTCCACATGCTTTCATACGGAGAACACTTAACCTCATACTAAATCCTAACCCTAACCCTTGTTCTAACCCAGTTTTTAACTGGCATGAAAACGCAAAAGCAAGTGGACACTACGGTATATGAACACAATGGTAGAGACCTGAAAATGCCTTCAGCTAGGGAAATGGGGAAGGGGGGGGAGTTATGGTATTTCAGGGAAAGGCAGGGGTATCCAGATAAGGGGGGTTCAGGTTCTGATAGGGGAAAGAGCGATAACAAATGTATGTTAATGGGAAGAGGGGAGCAAGGCAGTCCGATTTTGGGGGGATAAAGGGATAAGACACATTTTAGGGGAAAAGGGGGGAGATGGGGGGTAGTTATGGAAATGGAAGATGGTTATAGAGATGAAATGGGGATAGGGAAGCCAGAGAGTCGTATGGTGTTTTTTTTCTATTGAGATAATAAGTTTGGGGATGGCTAGAGATGTACGGATTGGGTATAAGGAACTGATCCAGTGTGACTTGGGTATAAGGAACTGATCCAGTGTGACGATTTGTTGTAGAAGGTAATACAGAAGGGAAGATTTTAAGAAAAGTGGGGAGTTAGGGGTTGAATGGGGGAAGAGTGAGTGGGGGGGGGGGGGATGATGGTTAAAGTGAAATGAAATCTGAGCGCTTTGATTTGTTGCTTTACAAGATTCAGCGCTATATAAATTCCATACATTATTATTATTATTAAAGGAGTATGAAGTGGGGATGGGAAGCAGAGCAGTCGGATAATTTTTTTCTGTTTATGAGAAAGAGGTCAGGGAGACAGTTTAGAAAAGAAAGGGACTCCATGTTTACACAGGAAGGTTTTGATGAATGTACAGGTCAGGTCATGTCAGTAAGAAAGAAAAAATAAAAACGACAAAATTAGTTTGGTACAAAAGGAGGAAGGCAAAAGCGATAGAGTGGCATTTTATTCTTCTACATACAGGAAGGGGCTAAGAGCTAAAAGAAACGAGTTTGAGGAGGAAGGGACAAAGTGTGTGTTTAGGTCAGTGGCGATGAAGAAAATCTGTTGACACGTGTAGCGCAGTAGTAGAAGTAAAAATGGTGACTGCGCCTAATCTTTTCTGAGAAGCCCAAGCTCCTTTTTGGTTTCTGTGGGTGAACGGGATAGGGGCGCTTCGTGCCGTAGGCAGGTCTATACACTGGTGGTATCATTGATATGCCTTCATAGATTTTACAGCAGTCCAAACTATTTTTTGTGTGAAACCTACACCAAAGCTGCATTAACAGTCATATAATTGTTATGTTTGTAAGTGGAAAATGTCTGATTCTATAAATGTGCATTTTTGGAAGAAGTTAGCTGAGAGATTTTAACTTGGATTGTCCAAAATCTTAGAAATGAAGGGACAGTGAGTTGTTTTTTCTGATTTTTTAAACAAATAAAAATTGTAATCAAGCACAGCAGCCCTTCATGTTTGCTATTGATGAAAGCTGGTATTTTTTTCAAACTTATGCAACTCCCCTTCCCAATGTTGCTGGTGCTGGAAAGTGTTTGATGATATACTGTTTTCCCTGTAAGATATTGTCATATTTTGTTTACAAAAGTATTACAAGGATATTGTCATATTTTGTTTACAAAAGTATGTCCTATATTCAAGTGTGTGTGTGTGGTTTTGTTATTTTTTGTTTTATCTTTTTACAAGATTGTGCCCTATATTCAATTTTTTTTTACTTAAGATTTTAAAACGATTTATCATTGAAGGATGGGAAGATATTTTGTATTATATGGTTCATGCCCCCCTCCTCTTTTTTAAACTCCCCCCCACCACCACCTTTTTGTTACATGTGCTTAGATGTATTTAGAAGTACTCCTGAAATCTTGACATCATGATAAATCTATCAGGAAAGTTGGAGTGGGTTTTTTTTTTTTTTTTACAAAACCTTTTTTTATTGCTTTCAGATTTGGGTGGGTTTTTTTGTTGGATCGGATCATTTTGTTTATAAATGATAGTCGTATTTGTTGTTGGTAGATGACTCCTTTGGGGGTTTTTTTAGGAAAAGGTTTTCTTTTAACGCGGAGGGGAAATGGAGGAAAAGACAGAGAAAAATGGGGGAGGGGATGCTGATTAAGAGACATGTGAAGCCCACCCCCTACTCTCACCCACCCCCAAAAAGGAAAATCTGGCGCTCCATGATTGAAGCCCCCGCACCCCTTACAAAGTGTGCTATGAAGCACCCAAAAAAAGAAATGGTTCTGCATGAAATTGAGCCCCATTAAAAAAAAAAAAAGAGGAGGGTAGTAGTATTCTTGTGGGGCTTGGTTTAGAAAGATTATAATCCTAATATGTCTGTTGTTGGTACGTTTTTGTTACGGAGAAATATTTCCTTTGGATAATTTTTAATCAGGTTAAAAATTCAGAAAGACTTTTTGATTGGGAAGACATTTCATTTCTCACGGAGAACAACTATATGGTATAACTTTTTCTTTATTTTGTTTGTTATCGATCAATATTTAGCTTTTTGTGTGCTGAAATCGCGTTTGTTCTTGACAGCATAATTTTCTCAAGGAAAATGTTTCTAACGATATAGTTTGGGTTTTAAAAAAATCACATTTCAATGTTTGTTTTTAAAGCTTTTTCCTTCGTAGTATAGGTGCTTTCCAAATGATTTTATTTACATGAAAGGGTGAATTGGAAAGCAGATTTTCCAGTAGAATATCACGTTTATTTGCTTTGGGGTTGCAACTATTAAGGTGTTTGTTATGTTACTACAAAAATACCTTATATCCGCCCTGAACCCATTTAATTTTGTTCTTTAATCCCAACGACGGTGGGATAAACTTTTACAACCCAATTTAATTACCTATATCGTATATGATCGGTCGTAAACCAAGCTTGTCCATGTGAATGAGTAGGAAAATGTTGTGCGTTTCTTTGAAGTATCAACAAAAATGTTTCCTGTAAACAGTAGTCCACCATTTATTCCCTGTATTTCGTAAAAGACATGTACAATACTAAGATAGTTATATCTTAGAAAGTTTAAAATCCTTGTGGTGAGCACACACCACTGGCACATGACTACACAACTGGCTTTATTTCCTGAGAACATTCAAGCTTTGCACAACTCCCTCTTCTTTAAGGCTTACAAGCTGATGTTTAGCACTTATTTCGGGTGTCTGTGCTCTCTGGCTGTAAAGATAACATGGCTGGAATCTAGAAGCTTTTAGTCAATTCTGTGTTTTTGAAGCGCAATTATAAAGAACTGGTCATTGTCGTCCGAGATATTTCAAATGATAGTACGATTTCAAAAGCGAACGAAAGTCGGTTGGTCCGTCATTGTGCCACTGCTGGTCAGAGCATTGGGAAAAGCCTACCTCCCCCTTCAGCCAAAAAAGAGGCTGGAGTTAGGGTTGGGTAGCCGGCTCGCAGCTGAAATAAATCGAGGAAACTTCAGAATGACTGAAATTGTTAAAACTTGGTGAAAAGTACTGCAAAGAAGCGCAACGATCATTGGACCAAAAATTGAACTTGACCCAGGTTTGAGTTCCATTCATGAATGACTGTGTGTTTGAAAGTGCAGATTACGTGCAATGGATCATGGATGTACATAAGCATTATTTTTATATATTTGTAATTGACCTTCATGGGATGATTAAAGTGTTTTTGACTTGGCTCGACTTGACTTGTACTTCTCTCTCTCTCTCTCTCTCTCTCTCTCTCTCTCTCTCTCTCTCTCTCTCTCTCTCTCTCCTCTCTCTCTCTCTCTCTCTCTCCCCTCTGTGTGTGTGTGTTTCTCTCCCCTTGTCTCTCACTGTCTCCCCTTACATTCAAATGTACTCAATCCATCCATCAAGTATAATTATGTGACTCATTCATATGTATTCAAATGCCTGTCAGAAATAAACATGCGTCCTTTAGTACATTCCAGCACCCCTTATAAATTGTATACAGTAAGTTTCCCCCAAGCATGGATTTAAGCCTATGTAAAGTAATGGAAAACCATTTTAAAATACAGCGTCGAATGTATGGAAACTGAGCCAGAGCAAATGGTGATGTTAACTTTGAATGGTTTGCAGCTTTGGTGCCTAGATGCACTTAAGTTAATGGTGGATCGATTGTAGTCTAGAGGTAACGCGCCTGCCTAGAAAGCGAAAAGTCCGGGTCGAAGTGTGCGGTGGTTCGATTCCCGTTTGGACCCAAAGCTCCCCCCCCCCCCCCCCCCCATCCATTAGACCATGAGTTGGTGGTCTGGGTGCTAGTCTTTCGGATGAGACGATAAACCGAGGTCACGTGTTACATATAATTATTTAGCGCACGTAAAAGAAACCATGGCAACAAGAGATGTCCCTGACAAAATTCTGTAGAAGAAAGCTACTGACAGGGAAACAAATACAGTTGTAGACAAGAAAAAGAGAAAAAAAATGGGTGGCGCTGCACTTGTGGCGACACGCGCTCCCCGTGGAGAGCAGCCGGAATTTCACGCAGAGAAATCTGCCATGACTTAAAGTGGTATAAATAAATAAATAAATGAATAAAGAAAAGAAAACTGCCTGGGAATAATGTTAGCCCATGCAGTTTGGAAATTGAATCAGTAGTAGTAGTTTACGGAAACCTATAGGATATTTTTTTTAAGCATTTGGGGTTAGAATTCATACCACAAACACATCTTGGCGGAAAAGATATCCCGATTTGTGTTCTTAAACTGAGCTGTGATGGGATGCCAGTTTCTTTCAGGCTAAAGTTAACATCGTTGATTCTCTATAAATCTGAATAGAAAGTTTTAGAGTATTGAAGTTTAGTAAAAGGGGGAACATTTTTTTTTTAGAAAGAAAAACATTGATTTGAGAAGCAGAAAACAGTACTAGAAGAGTTGGAGTGACTAGCTTCGCTGAAAGGGAGAACTTGTTTATATTTAATTAGAAATACGAAAGTGCTTATTGATTTGATTAATACCATACGTGATTGCTGCTAAGCACACAAAAACCCCGTCCTAATCGGCGGTGGATTATACCTGAGACAGGTAAACAAAATTGTCTCGCGGCCACAAGGCGCCGCGCGGTCAAGTCTAGCATCTTGCGATCACACACACACACACACACACACACGATAGATGACACAATGTACAAAACCATATCCATACGGGAACACGATTTAAAACAACACATGAATGCTTATTCCGTTATCATCGAAATAAAATCCATACATATATACACGCGCGCGCGTGTCCGCACACGCACACCACACACACACACATATACATTGCTTTTTGTTGTCTATTAGCGTCTATGAGATTTTTACAATGTGTTTTTAAGGAAGGACATTCTCTTAGAAACAGGCCTTTGTTGACATTTTGGCCAAATTTGGTGAGAATGTAAAGATTGATTTCTTCCATTAAAAAAATAAGAAAAAATACACTCTCCGCATGGTGTAACTGGTGTCTTAAAACTACTTAGCCTTACTATGTCATACATGCACTTCTTTTTCAGTGAGGAAAGAACATACCTTTACGATTACATATCCCTAAAATAAACAGAAACAAGCATATATACCTACACATCCATATAATATCTAAATGAATGGATACCCACACACTAAAAATAAGCCAAACCCCAAATAATAATACATAAATAAAAATTGTCGAGAGTAACAAAAGTATGTGTTACAAGATACAGAAAAAAATAAAACAATCTGTCAACAAAAAAGTAAAAGTGTCCCATAACCTATAAGGTCGTAGAGGAGACAGGCGTCAGAGACCTCAGCTTCTCTAGGGGCCAGTATATTAAGGGCGGCGCCCATCTCCTCTCCCTCGCTGCTTTACCTTCCCTGACCCTAAAGAGGCAGGTACCCATTTACAGCTGGGTGAACTGGGGTCTGTACTGAAGCCAAGGCACGCAAACGGTCACCCATTCACTTGGTAACCACGCTCGATGCTGCTTAACCTTGGCTGGGGGGAAAGCGAGTGATCTGACCACTGAGCTATCCCGATATGTATCTGTATTACAGCTTTTTATCTAAACCTTATCTGTAAAACTTAAAAAGGAATCTGTCTGTACTGGCCTTAACAAAATCTAGTGATAGATGCACAAAGCTGGCGAATGCGAACATGGTGATTCCGTTCGTTAAGCATCATCAAAACAGACTGCCAGGACTGATCAGTCATGGTTCTGTAAATGGAACAGGAACAACTGAGGAGTTCCAAAGATCAGAGATGCGCACATCAACACAACTTAATAACAATTTTACACTGATTTGATCACAGCTATCACCATCTCTCTCTTCACTGTTTTTTACAATAATTAACCCCCCCCCCTCCCAACCTTCCCTCTGATGTACAGAGGACGGACAAACTGGCCTCAACTGTTCAGGAACTATAATAATAATAATGTATGGAATTTGTATTATACTGTATGTACCATGTGACTTGTCATGGTCAAAGGGAAAATATCTCTACTCATTCAAAAGTAATAAAACTAATGATTGGTTGTTTCTCTTACATCATATCATGCATGTGATAGTTCTATCAAAGGAAAAAAGTAGCTTCAATAAACTAACAATCAAGAACCGAAAGAGAGTAATGACTAATTATAACCAACATAAAAAGAAAAAGGGTTACTTCAGACTGATCCGTGTACTGTTACAATAAAACTTAAAACGTGGTATCAATGACTAGAAATATGTATGCATTAATTAGCCTTGGTTGATTATTTTAAATCATGAAAAAGAATAGGAATATTTGCCAACCATTCCTTTTTCCTGGTATCCCCCCTCCCCCATTTTTTTAGCCGTGCTTCCGATTTTTTATAATTTTTTCCCGTTGACTGAAATGCAAATTCCCTTTTTTCTGTCCCTCTATTTCTGCCTTGCTCTTTTTCTTCCTGTCACCTCCTTGTCTATTTTCTGCCTTCTTTGTCCAGTTTTGGAAAAAGAAGTGACAATCTCAGGAATAATACATACATAATTGGTCTCGTTACCATTCGTCTGAAGGCAACACCTTCTAACATCACCATAACCCAAGCTTATGCCCCAACAACAGACTATGATGACGATGACGTTGAAGACTTCTGTGATGAACTGCTAGAAGTCATGTTAAGAAGTCATAGACCACACGTCGAAGAAAGACATCATTGTAATGACTGGAATGCAAAGCTAGAAGATGCAAGCAAGAAATGGAAGGGGATATGTGACCAATATTGCAACCCTGGGACCAACGAAAGAGGTCTGAGGCTCTCACAACTCGCCAATTACAACAACCTGGACGTACATATGTCCATACAAACCATCCAGACGCTGGACATGGCACAGCCCAGGATGAGAATACTACAATCAGATGACAATATTATGGTCAAACGCCATTTTCAATCAACTGTTCCTGTTGCCACGACCAGGAGCTTTCCCAGAGCCCACATTCGGAAGCAACCACGAGCTTGTGATAGTAACATTTATTCTCTGCCTCCAGAGGATGGAGAAACAGAACAATGGAAGGATCAAATTCAGTCTGGAGAAACTCAACAAACTAAACATAGTAACAACCCCCCCCCCCCCACACACACACACACACATACACACTTTTAAGCAACATTAGGGGGAACATTTACCCTTCTCTTTGTTCTTAACAACAAGGTCACATAAGTAGATACCTTGATCAAAAGCGTCAACACTGTTGTGAAGAAAACAGCGAATGGCATCC
>CM054141.1:54700102-54705102 GCA_028751875.1 Rapana venosa
CAAAAAGCACGACCTCGACCCTAACATTCTGAAGAATTACAGGCCTGTTTCTAACCTACCTTTTATCTCTAAAGTCCTTGAAAAAGTTGTTCTGAAACAACTCAATAGCCATCTTCATTCCAACAATCTCCTTCCCCCTTTTCAGTCTGCCTATCGTGCCAACCACAGCACCGAGACCACCCTAGTCCACACCTTCAACACGCTTTTGCACGCTTCTGACTCAGGAAAAATATCCCTTCTCACTCTCCTCGACTTGTCTGCAGCCTTTGACACTATAGACCACTCAATTCTTCTCTACCGTCTCCAGAACACGTTTGGTATTAAAGACACAGCCCTCACCTGGTTCAGTTCATACCTTACAGACCGATTCCACACAGTTACAGTAAATAAGATTCAATCAGCACCTGCCAAACTGGAATGTGGAGTCCCACAGGGGTCAGTTCTCGGCCCTGTTCTTTTCACTCTCTACACTGCCCCACTTTCACATATAATAAACCGTCATCAAATCAGCCATCATTTTTATGCAGACGACTCTCAGATTCTTAGCAGTGAAACTCCCGAAAACCTGCCTTCCCTCTTGACAAATATGTCCTGCTGCCTTCAAGATATCCAAAACTGGATGATAGAGAACAAATTACAACTAAATGCAGATAAAACCGAAGCCATGCTTATAGGGACCAAACACAAACTCTCTTCCATAACAACAGCTTCAATAGAATTCGGCAATACGTCTGTCCCTCTATCCACTCTAGTGAAATATCTAGGGGTAGCTATCGATAACACGCTCTCCATGCAAAAATTCATCACCCAAACCTGCCAGTCGTGCTACTATCAATTACGGCGCATTAGTGCAGTTCGAAAGTATCTGTCCACTGATGCAACATCCAAACTAGTCATCATTCTCTCACGTCTGGACTATTGCAATTCCCTTCTGGCTGGTCTGCCAGCATCATCTATCCACCCTCTTCAACGTATACAAAACTCTGCAGCTCGACTAGTCCTCAGAAAGAAAAAATCTGAGCACATTACTCCTCTCTTGCGATCTCTCCACTGGCTGCCTGTGCCACAGAGGATAAACTATAAGATCTGTACCCTCTGTTACAAAAGTCTCCACAAAACGGCACCTTCCTACCTCTGTGAATGTCTTCATTTGTACACTCCTTCTCGTTCCCTCCGCTCTGCTGCAGATACCTTGTGCTTAAGAATACCTAGATTCAACCAGTCCACTGTTGGCCGTCGCTCTTTCTCTGTTTCTGGTCCAGTGATCTGGAACGACCTCCCTCTCTCCCTTCGTCAAAAGCCTACTTATGATGCTTTTAAATCCAGCCTAAAGACGCATTTATTTCAAACCTAAGATTCTCTCCTCTTGCTTCATCTCATCTCTGTCCCTGCCCTCAATAACCAACTCCCCCCCCCCCCCCCATTAGCCTGCCCGAGTGTACAACTTTTGTGTGTGTGTGTGTGTGTGTGGGCGCGCGCGCGCGTGTGTGTTTACATTTGTATTTGTAAAAAAACTGTTAATTGTGCGCGTGTGTGTGTTTACATTTGAATTTGTAAAAATCTATTAATCATAACTGGCTGCATGCGAAAGAATAGGATGAATGAGAGCGCTTTGATTTGTTTTTTTTTTTGCAAGATTTAGCGCTGTATAAATTCCATGTATTATTATTATTATTATTAGTACAGTTCCCCCAGTTCACCCAGCTGTAAATGGGTACCTGTCCTCTTTAGGGTCAGGGAAGGTAAAGCAGCGAGGGAGAGGAGATGGGCGCCGCCCTCAATACGCTGGCCCTAGAAAAGTGAGGTCTCTGACGCCTCGCTCCCCTACGACCTTATAGGTTATGGGACACCTTTACCTTTACCTATATAGCGCCATATCTTGCACAAAACAAATCAAAGCGCTTTCGTTCATGCCACTCATTCACATGCAGCCAGTTACAATTAATAGTTTTTACAAATTCAAACACACACACACACACACACACACACACACACACACACACACACACACACACACACACACACACACACACAAAGGTTATCCACTCCGGCAAAGTGATGGGGTTTTGGCTGTTGAGGGCAGGGACATAAATGAGATGGAACAAGAGGGGAGAATCTTAGGTTTGAAATAAATGAGTCTTGAGGCCGGATTTAAAAGCGTCATAAGAAGACTTTTGGCGAAGGGAGAGAGAGAGGTCATTCCAGATCGATGGACCAGAAACCTAACTATATTGACTGCACTTACACCAGTACTAACCAGGCAGGTATTGCGTAGAAATATGAGACTCGGTAGTCCCTGTCATCTGAATTTAGAGTTCCAAAGTCTTATGACAGAAAATAATTTTTTCTGTGCTTTTTCCCCCCTGTTAGGGCATTAGAAATGGCGTCCTGAAGGCAACGGCTGAAATTCCGAAAAACGAAGCATGTGAAGGATCGGGTAAGCTAGGGGATAGTCTGTCGGCTGCCTAGTTCAACCTGCACTTTCTTCTTCTTTTTCTTCTTCTAAAGCTCAGACAGCAACTGTTGTTGTATGTTATATGACTCTCAGATTCAAAGCAGTGTTACTCCTGAAAATCTACCCTCTCTCCTGACAAATATGGCTCGCTGCTTTGAAGATATTCAAAACTGGATGATACAGAACAAATTACAGCTAAATGCAGATAAAACCGAAGCCATGCTCGTAGGGACCAAACACAAACTCTCTTCCATTACAACAGCTTCAATAGAAATCGGCAATACATCAGTCCTTCTATCCACTGCTGTGAAGTATCTAGGTGTCGTTATCGACAACACACTCTCTATGAAAAAAATCATCACCCAGACCTGTCAGTCGTGCTACTATCAATTACGACGTATTAGTGCAATTCTAAAGTACCTGTTCACCGATGCAACAGCCAAACTTGTCACTTCTCTCATTCTTTCACATCTGGACTATTGCAATTCTCTTTTGTCTGGTCTGCCAGCATCATCTATCAACTCCCTTCAACGTATACAAAACTCCGCAGCTCGACTAGTTCTCAGAAAGGGGGGGGGGGGGGGGGGGGTCGGCGGGGGGAAGGGGGGCCGAGAGGGGGGACGGTGAATGGTTATATTTAAAGTCTTTCTGGGAAAAAAATAGCAGGAGAATGGACCAAGAAGGCAGAAAATAGGCAAGAAGGAGGTGACCGGAAGAAAAGAAACAAGAAAGAAACCAAGAGAGTGATAGAAAAGTGGGAATTCCCGGCACAGAATTTCCAGAGGGTGGGGATGCCATTTATACTGACAGGCTCCCCCACCCCCACCCCTCACCCCACTCCCAGCATCCCTACGGGGGTTTCTATAATTCTAACAGTACAGAGAATGAATCGAATAACCGTTGAGGTGTTAATCTTACGTTCAGCTTTTAAATCTATCTTGCTGTCGAAAATAACTCTTTCGAGATTACATTCAGCTCCTCCGCCCCCCCCCCCCTCCCCCCCCCCCCCCACCTCCCTTCAAGAGACTAAAAGGTTTTGGATAAGGTTCCAACTGATTGAAAAAAGGAAAAAAATGAGACTAAAAGCATCAGGAGAAGGTTTCAATAATCGATTGAGAGAAAATAAAAAGAATAGAACTATGCACAAAATGGATTGCATGGGTGAAATGAATTTCCTCTCCCTTTTGAAAGAGAAGTCTCTGTTCGGGTTTGTTCTTATGCAGATACAAACCAGAGCGAAAACCAGTCATTTTCTCTATAATCTCTTTCACACACCCTACCGTCCCACCCTCTCTCTCTCTCTCTCTCTCTCTCTCTCTCTCTCTCTCTCTTCATACACCACTGGCGCCATAAGGGAAATTGAATCCTTTTGGTAACTAAATGGATTTCGGTTACACACACACACACACACACACACACACACACAAAACTCTGATCTGAAATTGCAATGTGCAGGTCTAAATGGATTAGTGACAGTGGCGAAGTATGCTAATCCTCCCACACTGAAAATACCTGCACTTTAAAAACAGCCGATGGGGACCACAGGGTCTGGTGCTGGATGTCCCGCCTGTGAAGGGAAGTATGTGCAGTTCTGAGCATCCGCTCTACACCTCTGCTTCCCAGGGATTGTGAAGCTGCAACCTCTTGTTTGACTTGCCAGGCAAGAGGGGTACCCTTCAGAAGGGTGCTGCATAGCCTCTCCTATCGCAACTTTCCACAGCAGGCACCTACTCGTTGGTGTCCCCTGTTTTCGCAAAGGCCTGCTGTGGGGAGACCGAGCGCCTGGCGGGATAACCAGGTAGGGTAGGTGGAGCCCGTTTTGCTGACAAAATCCACCTAGGAAAGCGGAAATTTCTGATTTCAAACCCATGAATGGAGAAGGAAAACTCGAAGAACACCCAGGAGGAAACCCTGTCATGCGCCAAAGGAGCTGAAATCAGAGGTGTCGGGCCGTCAGGCGCTCCAACCAAAACACGACACCATGTATTGTAGCCTTTAATGCCCAGGCAACGCAAAGAGGAAGAAAAAGCAGCCGATAGACTAGCATCCCAATCCCTTAGTCCTGGGATAGCCAGGGCAAAACAAAGCCCAGAGGGATTGTGGTCAAAGCTCAAAGAGACCTTTCAAGCTGCTTGAGGCATCAGGTTCAACCCCACGTTTTGAATAGGCTCTTACTTCCCTGTGAGGATGCTAGGGGGGGCCTGTCAGTATAAACAGCATCCCCCACCTTCTGAAAATATGTGCTAGAAATTTCTTCTTTTCTATCAATCTCTTTTTTTCTGCTTCGTTCCTTTTTTTCGTGTTACCTCCTTCTTGTCTTTATTTCAACCTTCTTGGTCCATTTCTTCTGTACCTTTTTTTCCCCCCAGAAAGACTTCAAAGATAACGATTCTCTCTTATGCACGAGTGGGATGGATGCGCTGGGCCTGACTTGTCAGGCACTTAAGGCAGCGTGACTGACGTATTGTCGCTCATTTAAGGGACAAACAATAGCTGGCTGTTTGAAGCCTTCCACAAAGAAGAAGTAGAATAGGTTCTGTTTTAT
>CM054141.1:54710102-54712602 GCA_028751875.1 Rapana venosa
CCCCGCGAAACCCTCTCAGGGCCTCCCTAAACCTACACCAGAATAAAAAATATTCACATTATAAATCCCCCATCCCCCGCGAAACCCTCTTAGGGCCTCTCTAAACCTACACCAGAATAACAAATATTCACATTTTAAATCCCCCATCCCCCGCGAAACCCTCTCAGGGCCTCCCTGCGACCCAGCATTAGCAGCTGTGGACCCTGTGGGGACAGAGGTGACCTGGGACGCCTCAGGGTGGGAGGGGAACGTGTCCTGCAAGGCAGACTACGTCTACAGCGGCAGCAGCAGCAGCATCCTCTGCTCTCCTGCAGGAGTCTGGCTCACTGATGGCCTCTGCAGACAGAGTGTCTGGAACAACGTTCCTGCGGTTAGTATGATGAAGATAGATAGCCGATAACAAGAAGGAGGAACGATAACAGTAACAATGATAACAAGGACAACAAGACGGTGGCGAAGATAACTGAAGCAGTGACAAGAAGACGATGACAAAGATAACAGAAGCAGTGACAACAAGAACATAGACGATGACAAAGATAACAGTAGCAGTGACAACAAGATGATGACAAAGATAACAGTAGCAGTGACAACATGACGACGACAAAGATAACAGTAGCAGTGACAACAAGAACAAAGATAACAGTAGCAGTGACAGCAAGACGATGACAAAGATAACAGTAGCAGTGACAACAAGACGATGACAAAGATAACAGTAGCAGTGACAGCATGACGATGACAAAGATAACAGTAGCAGTGACAACAAGACGATGACAAAGATAACAGTAGCAGTGACAGCATGACGATGACAAAGATAACAGTAGCAGTGACAACAAGACGATGACAAAGATAACAGTAGCAGTGACAAGAAGACGATGACGATGATAACAGTAGCAGTGACAACAAGAACAAAGATAACAGTAGCAGTGACAACAAGACGATGACAACGATAACAGTAGCAGTGACAACAAGACGATGACAAAGATAACAGTAGCAGTGACAACAAGACGATGACAAAGATAACAGTAGCAGTGACAACAAGACGATGACAAAGATAACAGCAGCAGTGACAACAAGACGATGACAAAGATAACAGTAGCAGTGACAACAAGACGATGACAAAGATAACAGTAGCAGTGACAACAAGAACAAAGATAACAGTAGCAGTGACAACAAGAACAAGACGATGACAAAGATAACAGTAGCAGTGACAACAACAACAAAGATAACAGTAGCAGTGACAACAAGAACAAAGACGATGACAAAGATAACAGTAGCAGTGACAACAAGAACAAAGACAAAGAGAACAGTAGCAGTGACAACAAACGATGACAAAGATAACAGTAGCAGTGACAACAAGAACAAAGATAACAGTAGCAGTGTACAACAAGAACAAAGACAAAGAGAACAGTAGCAGTGACAACAAGACGATGACAAAGATAACAGTAGCAGTGACAACAAGAACAAAGATAACAGTAGCAGTGACAACAAGAACAAAGATGATGACAAAGATAACAGTAGCAGTGACAAGAAGACGATGACAAAGATAACAGTAGCAGTGACAAGAAGACGATGACAAAGATAACAGTAGCAGTGACAACAAGAACAAAGATGATGACAAAGATAACAGTAGCAGTGACAACAAGAACAAAGACAAAGATAACAGTAGCAGTGACAACAAGAACAAAGACAAAGATAACAGCAGCAGTGACAACAAGACGATGACAAAGAGAACAGTAGCAGTGACAACAAGAACAAAGACAAAGATAACAGTAGCAGTGACAACAAGACGATGACAAAGATAACAGTAGCAGTGACAACAAGAGAATGACAAAGATAACAGCAGCAGTGACAACAAGAACAAAGATAACAGTAGCAGTGACAACAAGAACAAAGATAACAGCAGCAGTGACAACAAGACGATGACAAAGATAACAGTAGCAGTGACAAAAACGAACAAGAAACAGTGCAGTGACACAAACAAGATAACAGTAGCAGTGACAACAAGAACAAAGATAACAGTAGCAGTGACAACAAGAATACAAAGATAACAGTAGCAGTGACAACAAGACAAAGATAACGCAGTGACAACAAGACAAAGATAACAGTAGCAGTGACAACAAGACGATGACAAAGATAACAGTAGCAGTGACAACAAGAACAAAGATAACAGTAGCAGTGACAACAAGACGATGACAAAGATAACAGTAGCAGTGACAACAAGACGATGACAAAGATAACAGTAGCAGTGACAACAAGACGATGACAAAGATAACAGTAGCAGTGACAACAAGAACAAAGATAACAGTAGCAGTGACAACAAGACGATGACAAAGATAACAGTAGCAGTGACAACAAGACGATGACAAAGATAACAGTAGCAGTGACAACAAGAACAAAGATAACAGTAGCAGTGACAACAAGAACAAAGATAACAGTAGCAGTGACAACAAGACGATGACAAAGATAACAGTAGCAGTGACAACAAGACGACAAAGATAAC
>CM054141.1:54717602-54720102 GCA_028751875.1 Rapana venosa
ACGCACACACACACACATCTACTGCCTTTGTAATTCCAGCTCTTCAAGTCAAAAAATCATATAATATCTGGGTAAACAAGTGTGAGTTTTTACTGCTGAACTTGTTGACGTTTTAAAAGCTGTAGACTTTTTGTTAAACCTTCCAAAAATCCTTTTCATAGTTGTCTTTTTTCTTAACTCGAAGTCAGTATCCAAATTCCAGAGTCCTTTAATTTGGATACACGTCCTGACATGATCAGTGAAGTCATGAAGTCATTTAACTCATTATTTGAGAATCAAAGGCACAGATGTAACTTTTTGTTGGTTGCCTTTCCACTTGTGGCCTGTGGGGTAATGGGTTAGCCGACAAATCGGCCAAGCATGGAGCTCAGAATAGATACAACTCCCAAATAGTTAACATTCATCCCTCAGTAAAAGAGGTTTGTCGGGATTGGATGCAAAAACGCACTTGAGTGCTTATTTCATCATCCTCGAATAAAAAATATAAAAAAGAAATCGTTACAGTCAAGGTTATGGGCAGGACGGCTGAAAGACGATAACATCCCGTTCTGTATCTGGGAAAAGAATCGGATCTCTTATAGAGCTTACAAGTCAGCTGATGGCAAATCGTTCTACGTGTTTTTCTTTTTATCAAGGGAAGTTTCTAGTATGATATGCCGAATTAGACTCGATGCTATCCCCCAAAAAACAACAACAACAGCAACAAACAAACAAAAAACTGTAAAATCTCAAATGCATTTGTGGGCAAAATTTCAGTTTGAGTTATATCTTATGCAGTTGTCGAAAAAGAAAGCCCTCCAGTTTTTTCCGAAACGTTTCAGAGACGTGATTTATTCTGAAGAAACTAGTTATTCAGAACCTGATGTCAGACCAGATTCTTTTGATTGAAGTTGCTCACTCCCTTGTATGTAGTCCTGTTTTCAGGTTGATATGATTGAGTGCTTAGAGGATGATTTTTTATTACTATTTTTTAACTGTTGATGCAGTCCAGTTTCCATTAATTTTAATATCTCAATGTCACTCAGTTGAAATCGTGATGCGCGCACGCACTCACACACACACACACGCACACACACACACACACACACACACACACACACACACACACACACACACACACACACACACACACACACACACACACACACACACACACACACACACATCTTTAATCACTATCCCTGTTTTTAGGAATATTGATCACTCTGAAACCTACACAAGTTTGTTCATGGCAAGAAGGGTTAGCGCTTTATTCTTTAGAATAAAACTTAATGCTTTTATCATTAAATATAGTAAAAATATAAAATGTTTGTGTGGTGAGAAAATTACTAGTATTCACATAATTTTTGAATGTAAGAGTCTAAAACCATTATTACCTTCTTTTTCTGAAAAGTCCTTGGATAAGATATTCAAAAATATTGATTTGGCATTTCGTATAACAAAATCTTTAATGAACAGTCCTATAGGACATTTGTTATAGTTATAAGTCGCATTAGCATTTCTTATGTATTTATTTGTTGTTATCATTGCTTAGCCTTTTTCTGTATACTGCCTAGGATATTTTAGAAACAGATACCAATTTCACAGCACACAACCATCAACATCAATGTCCCCTCCCCTCCCCTTCCCATCGTCTAATATCACTTTGAGTGAACAGACGTAAAATCGAAGCAACAACAACAACAACAACACACACACACACACACACACACACACACACACACACACACACACAACACACACACACACACACACACACACACACACACACACACAACACACACCAAAGTATTACGCATGTACACACACACGTACGTGCGCATGTACACACACACGCGTGCGCGCGCGCTTGCTTCAGGTGACAAAACACAAACTTTCAGTCACACACAAAAGCATCTTGTTTTCTCCTGCATTTCTCCCTATCTGTCCCACTTTGTCTAATATCACTAATATTGAAAAGACGTCAAATCAAAACCACGAACACACACACACACACACACACACACACACACACACACACACACACACACACACACCACGCACAGCACCACGACACCACGCACGCACGCACGCACGCACGCGCACACGCACACACACACCACCACCACACACACACACACACACACACACACACACACACGACTCTATGCGCGCGAACGGGCATGTAATGTATGTTTGATATGCAAATGTATTGCCTATCAAGCCATAGGCTGCTAACATAATTCTGTTCGCTCCATTGGTGTGATGCAGCCAGACATGACAGAGAAAGCTAAACAGCCTGTCGCATAATGTAACACGACAACGCTTCTCACTTACACAACCAAAGAACCATGCCTGCTTAAACGCTTTGCCACATACTACCACTTCTATACGTGACACGGTGTGACAACATCTTTGTTACGTAACATAGGTAACACTCGGTATGAATTTTGGGGAATGGGTTTGTTGTTGTTGTTGTTGTTGTTGTTGTTGTTGTTGTTGTGCGTTCCCCAGCGTTACA
>CM054141.1:54725102-54732602 GCA_028751875.1 Rapana venosa
CTCATGTTCTATTTTAAAGAGTGTTTAAATCATTCATTCTCCTTCATCAATGTTTCCCTGTCATTTCACACGATTTCGTTGCGCCTACTCTCTGCGTCCCCCCCCCCTCCCACGCCCTCCTTCCACTCTCCCCCCAGCTTTGCCCAGCTCTCCCTGTTACATTCTCAGGTCGGAAATCCACAAGCCTATCATTGTCGGTGCCATTGGGTCACTCATTGGAGGGCAGCATTGCGCTGGTCACCTTGGTGTTCAGGCAGGATGCTGTGCGACCAATATTTTTACGCAGACACTCACAAGCCCCAATCGACGACACGCGGAGAAAGACTGAGTAGACGCCACCGCTGTGCGACCACCCCCCCCCCCCCCTCCCCTCTTCACACCGCTTTCTCCCGTGAACCTCCAACCCGAAGGTTTTAAAACAAACTCATCACATCGGGAAACAAAAATTGTGGTCACCATGAGACCAGAGCAACCGGGGCCTCCGATTGGAGACATTCTTTTTTATTTTTTTTTATTGCATGATCGTCAATGACGATGAAGATGATGTAATGATGCTGCTATGTAAGTGCATCTGCTTTAAGGCTATGTCACAGGGCTAAAGTCTACATTTCCTATCACAATATATGCCTACGTCAACCGGGCCTCAGAGATACCGACACCTGCAGTGTTGGTAATAATGATAATAATAATAATAATAATAATAATAATAATAATAATAACGTATGGAATTTATATAGCGCTGAATCTTGTAAAGCGACAAATCAAAGCGCTCAGATGACATGATTTTAAAAAATTATTTATTTATTTATTATTTTATATCGAGGATAATGCGGTTTTGTAAATTTTGTCATCTGTTCCCACCGGCACACAATGGCCTACTCTTTCGAAAAGCGGAACAGGATTTAACGTGTGCCCAAGATGTTCTGCATGCGTTCGCATACGGGGCCTCGGTTTATAGTCTCATCCGAAAGACTTTGACATTCAGTTCGATTTTTTTGTCAAACTGGGAAGAAAGGGCGAGGCTGGGAATCGAACCCAGAACCTCATGGTTTACTTTTTGGCAGGAAAACGTCTTAACCATCCTGCCACCTCCTTCAAAATCGCATCGGTAAAAGTGGATGAGGCTGGACTGTGTGGTCCCAGTCTTCCTAAAGAACCTATAGCAAACTCACTCTGGGTAGGAGCCAGCCAGAGTCCGAACCCCCCCCCCCCCTACCCTTCTTATGGAATTTAAAGCGCAATCTTCCGGTCAATTATCCATGGTTTTATTACATTTTTGTTTGTTTCTTTTTTGTTCTGTCTTGTGCTTAACTGAATTGCTTAGTGAAAGAAAAAACAAGTGCCTTGTGTATTCAATGTATCGCCTGGCAGTAAAAAAAAAATTACTTTCACACACAAACACACACACATATGCGCGTGAACGCGCGCGCACACACACACACACACACGCACACACACACACACACACACACCACCACACACACCCCACACACACACACACACACACACACACACCACACACACACACACACACACACACACACCACACACACACACGCATACTGGTAATTCATTAAAAGCTTACAAAGCAAGATGATCAGTTATTAAGATTTCAGCAAGCATCATTATCATCATCATCATCATCATCATCATCATCATCATCATCATCATCATCACATCATCATCATTATTATTATTATTATTATTATTATTATTATTATTATTATTATTATTATTATTATTATATTATTATCAGCAGCAGCAGCCGCAGCAACAGCAGCAGCAACAGCAGTAGTAATTAGTTAGTAGTGGAATACTTTTTGTAACTGTAGTATTAATGCCATACCCCGCCCCATCCTCCCCCCCCACCCCCCCCCCACCCCACCCCAAATAAAACCAAAGCAAACCAAACACCAAAAAAACAACAACAATAAAATAACAACAACAACAACAACAACAAGAAACAAGAAGCAAACAAACAAAGAAACAAACAAACTAACAAACAACAACAGCACAACAACAAATGAACAACGTAAACAAACACATTTTCACTTCCTTGGATCTTGTTGTTGTTGATGATGTTTTTGTTGTTGTTGTTGTTGCTGCTGCTGTTGTTATTGTTGTGTGTTCCCCAGCTTAACACCCTGGGGGTCATTCAGAATGTGCACTCTTGACTCACTCATCCAGTACAACGGAGGAGAGAAGTTCGCGTGTATGACTCTGCCAAGAATCTCGCCATATTTTTGGCAGCCATACTCCGACTTCATAGGATTTTTTTTTCTCCTTTCACAAAGGAGAGTGCAGGTTGTTATGTTAAGAGTTTGTAATGGTTGAAGTAGGCAATATCAACACAACATTTTACAACAGAACTACATTTCAGGTAAGCCTTGGCTGTTAGCTGGCCATCAATAACTGACGCAGCTTTTGGCCTGGGTCACTCTTCCTTGGGTCTGACTGTCACTCAACTGTCACTGAGGGGAAAGAAGCGCTGAGCCCTGATAGCTGCTATCTGTCTGTCTGTCTGTCTGTCTGTCTGTCTGACGGACTGTTCCAGATGCTGGTGACTGCTATCTGTCTGTCTGTCTGTCTGTTTGTCTGTATGTCTGACGGATTGTTTCAGATGCTGGTGACTGCTGTCTGTCTGTCTGTCTGACGGGATGTTTCAGATGCTGGTGACTGCTGTCTGTCTGTCTGTCTGTCTGACGGGCTGTTTCAGATGCTGGTGACTGCTATTCTGTCTGTCTGTCTGTCTGTCTGTCTGTCTGTCTGTCTGACGGGCTGTTTCAGATGCTGGTGACTGCTATCTGTCTGTCTCTGTCTGTCTGACGGGCTGTTTCAGATGCTGGTGACTGCTGTCTGTCTGTCTGTCTGAGGGCTGTTTCAGATGCTGGTGACTGCTGTCTGTCTGTCTGTCTGACGGGCTGTTTCAGATGCTGGTGACTGCTGTCTGTCTGTCTGTCTGTCTGTCTGTCTGTCTGTCTGTCTGACGGGCTGTTTCAGATGCTGGTGACTGCTGTCTGTCTGTCTGTCTGACGGGCTGTTTCAGATGCTGGTGACTGCTATCTGTCTGTCTGTCTGTCTGTCTGACGGGCTGTTTCAGATGCTGGTGACTGCTGTCTGTCTGTCTGTCTGTCTGACGGGCTGTTTCAGATGCTGGTGACTGCTATCTGTCTGTCTGTCTGTCTGTCTGTCTGTCTGACGGGCTGTTTCAGATGCTGGTGACTGCTATCTGTCTGTCTGTCTGTCTGTCTGTCTGTCTGACGGGCTGTTTCAGATGCTGGTGACTGCTTGTCTGTCTGTCTGTCTGTCTGACGGGCTGTTTCAGATGCTGGTGACTGCTATGTTCTTCTGTCTGTCTGTCTGTCTGTCTGACGGGCTGTTTCAGATGCTGGTGACTGCTGTCTGTCTGTCTGTCTGTCTGACGGGTTGTTTCAGATGCTGGTGACTGCTATCTGTCTGTCTGGCGGGCTGTTTCAGATGCTGGTGACTGCTATCTGTCTTTCTGTCAGAGGGCTGTTTCAGATGCTGGTGACTGCTATCTGTCTGTCTGTCTGTCTGACGGGCTGTTTCAGATGCTGGTGACTGCTATCTGTCTGTCCTGTCTGTCAGAGGGCTGTTTCAGATGCTGGTGACTGCTATCTGTCTGTCTGTCAGAGGGCTGTTTCAGATGCTGGTGACTGCTATCTGTCTGTCTGTCTTGACGGGCTGTTTCAGATGCTGGTGACTGTTATCTGTCTGTCTAACGGGCTGTTTCAGATGCTGGTGACTGCTATCTGTCTGTCTAACGGGCTGTTTCAGATGCTGGTGACTGTTATCTGTCTGTCTAACGGGCTGTTTCAGATGCTAGTGACTGCTATCTGTCTGTCTGACGGGCTGTTTCAGATGCTGGTGGATGGAAGTCCGATCCTGAAGCACATCTCCTCCATCCCCCTCACCACCCTCGCCCATGTCTACGTCTGGCGTCTGGACACGGATTCCAGCCTGCAGAAGGTGTCCCTTTCATCTGGCTGCTGAGGAAGGGGGGGGGGGGGGAGGGGTGCAGGGAGAACAACTGTGGACCACCAGACACTTCATTTTGGAACACACTGTACTGGAGCTTGGAAGTAACCTGTGATTTTTAACGAAATATAATTTTGAGCGAAAATGTTTTGGGGTTGCTGTTTTTTCGTTCCTCGGCTAGAGCTCAAGATTCACCAACTGGTGAGATTTTTTGGTATGCAATCTTTCTGTTTTTGTTGTTTCCCCTACAATTAAGGTAGCCTTATTCCGACTTCGGGGATGCAGTTGGGAATTAAAACTACCTATTTTCTTTGTTAAGAGTTTTCCGGAGAGGTAGCTCTCTGCTCCTTCCGATTGTCAACTGTCGTGGTGGGTTATTTAGCTGTGCACAACAAGCCCGTGAGCACACGGATCCGACTGGTTTAGAGTCCTCCTCTTGACATTCAGTCCCATGTCCCCGTCAAACTGGGAAGAAAGGATGAGGCTGGGAATTAAACCTAGAACTTCACGGCTTACTTGTTTAGGCAGGTGGACGTCTAAACCGCTCTGCAACCTTCCCTCTTGAGTGGAGAATGATTTGGAATATATTATGATTTTGGACAAAACATGATTTGGAAAGAAATGTGATTTGGAATGAATATACAATTTGGATGGAATTCGGAGTCTGAGTAAAATATGAGGAGGGTTTTTGCTTGCTTGCTTTTGGTGTAAATTTTTAACAAAAATGCCTATTTTGAACAGATTGTAACATGGAACAAACATTTGATTATGAGCAAACTTTGATTTGGACTGGACTCTAGTTTAGAAGGATAAGAATTTAAATGTAGACTTGAGTTGTACTGAAATATGACGTGGAAGGAAATATGACGTAGAAGAAAGCGTGAACAAAATATAACGAACTTTTGTGTAAATAAAACGGTCATGACTTCATTTTGAACACGTTGTGATTTTGGAGAAATATGTCTTGGCATAATTTGGAAAGAATAATGACTGTGTGCAGACTTGATTTTGTGCAAATTATGATTTGATCAAAAGCTGATTTTGTTTTGAAGAAAATGTATGACCCTTAGATGTAAATTATGTTGTGGAACAAAGTGATTTTGATTTGAAATAAACAAAATGAATTGTTTGAGCGAATATTGTTGAAAATATAATTTGAGCAAATAATTTTTAAAACCAAATTAGTTGTGAACAAGATAATTTTTAAAGCAAATACTAGTTTTGAACAAAACGTGCTTTTAAAGCAAAATGCGTTTGAACAAAATCAATTTATAACCAAATAGTTTTGAAAAAAGTATAATTACAACCAAAGTTCTAATGAAAATTAAACAATAATAATAAAATGCCAGATGTTGAGCCAAAGTCTGTTAACACGCTAAAACATTAGGATTAAAAGCTTGTTCGGCTGTTTCTGTAGTGTTTCTGTGGTGTTTCTGCAGTGTTTCTGGACATTAAAAAGTAGAGTGGGTGATCACAGAATGTCATCAGAATGGTTACATAGCAAAAAGCAAATAAACATTGTTGTTTTTGGTCTTAATATTCGTTGGTGTTGATTATTTTTTGGTGATTGTTGAGTAGGTGTATACTATAGTATTCTATGGAGTTTGTGTGGTATTAAATGACTGATTCAGAAACCGAATCAAAATATCTTAGAATTTCAACCTTGATCAATGTGTCATCTCGCATTTGTACATTTTCGCTGCAGTATTTATTAGTTAAATAAAGAGTGTGTGAATAAAGTAGAGTGCTCTTTCCATTGATAAGCATTTCAGTTTTTCCCGTCTATACCGTATGACCTTCACCTTGTTTTATCTTCCCGCTTATTCCCCCTACATCCGGGGTCTGTCAGGTGTGTAGTCGACTGTTTGAAACAAAACATAAGACAAAAGTTGGACTTTTCAACCGAAAACACAACAAATGTCACTTATTTTTTAATTTCTTTTTTATATTTTATATGTTATTCTTTTATATCAAGGATAATGGAATAAGCACTTATGTGCTTTTTTTATATCCAGTCCACGTGTGTATGCGGATTTGTAAATTCTGTCATCTGTTCCCACCGGCACACAATGGCCTACTCTTACGAAAAGCGGAACAGGATTTAACGTGTGTGCAAGATGTTCGGCGTGCGTTCGCACACGGGGCCTCGGTTTATAGTCTCATCCGAAGGACTTTTTGGGGAGAGTGGTGTCGGCACTGATGTTAACTCCAGGGGAAAATAATCCCCTAGAACGGGAATCGAACCCGGGTCGTCAGATTGCGAGCGCAATGTTCTAACCACTAGGCTATCCTGTCCCAGGCTGTTTAATATATCTTCTTGTGCCTTACACTTGGCGCTTTTAATTATAGCCTGAAAGTCTGTAAGACACAACGACGAGCGTTCAGTTTTGTTTATTTATCGCGTGAGTCTGTAAGACCAAAGATATAAGAATGGCCAAGAGACGTCAGAATGGCTTTTCTTCCTTTTCAATTTCATGGAAACCGGAGCCCATGAAGCTAGACTGTGCGTACTTAAACATAACGTTTATCCTTTCATTTATTCATTCATTTCCCAAAGTAAAAAAAAGATATTATATATGTTGTGTATGAATATTCATGACAACAGATGCTCTTTTCAGACTTTTCAAATTCGATTTCAAAATTCTTTATTTCCTGTCATCTCTTTAGGGATGTGGATGTTTGATTTAAAAAAAATTTTTTAACATAATATCAAGGAACAAAATGATAACTGAAAAACACACATGTACCATGTAACTAGTAATTTGAACACGATACCATAGAACATAGTTTTTCCGTTTACATGTTTCAAAGTCTTTGAATGATAGCTTGCATGTCATTTCCGATACTGTTAATCATTTTAACAACACAGTTGAGCAGAGTCTTCTTATTTGTTGAAGAAAAAACGGTTTCCATGCCTATGTGTGTGTGTGTATTTCTTTTTAAATTGCTGTTGTTGTTTGTCTAAATTGTTATTACGCCCACGCTTTTGGCTTACTGTGGACATCAGTTTAGAGCACACACTTCAAGTACTGCATTTCTACCTTTTTTGGATAAACAAAATTGTGATTTTTTAGACTGTTAAAGTGGCAAGCTTTTTGTCCTCACAAAAGTATTCCTATCCTCGATATGTCTTATGTTTTACGTTGAAAGGTAAAAACGCGCTTATGTGAATGATGTTGATTGGTCAGTTATGTTGTGTGTGTGTGTGTGTGTGTGTGTGTGTGTGTGTGTGTGTGTGTGTGTGTGTGTTGTGTGTTTGTGTGTGTGTGTTTGTGTGTGTGTGTGTGTGTGTTTGTGTGTGTGTGTGTATGTGTTTGTGTGTTTTTGTGTGTGTTTGTGTGTGTTTGTGTGTTTATGTATGTGTTTGTGTGTGTGTGTTTGTGTGTGTGTTTGTGTGTGTTTGTGTGTGTGTGTGTGTGTGTTTTGTGTGTGTGTGTGTTTGTGTGTTTTGTGTGTGTGTTTGTGTGTTTGTGTGTGTGTGTTGTGTTGTGTGTGTTTGTG
>CM054141.1:54737602-54743975 GCA_028751875.1 Rapana venosa
GACACACACACACATACACACACTTACACACACACACACACACATACACACAACACACACACACACACACACACACACACACACACCGTGACACCAACAGCCATTCCCACGGGGGGGGGGGGGGGTAGTGGGGGGGAGGGGGGGGGGTAGGAGGTGTATAAGTGATGCACTTGCAGATAACACGTGGTCTGTACTGTTAGTGCTGATCTTTGGTACTGTATACCCTTTTGTCAAGGGAGGCAATGTACCTTGCCCATGTCCACACTATAGTGCCATGTGTGGTGTCATTTAAAGGCACGGGATAGCCTAGTGGTTAGAATATATAGCGCTCGCAATCTGACGACCCGGGTTCGAATCCCGTTCAAGAGGATTTTTCCTCTTCCACATCAGTGCACACTCCGCTCTCCCCAAAAGTCCTTCGGACGAGACTAATATCAACCGAGACCCCCGTGTGCGAACGCACGCAGAACGTCTTGCGCACGCGTTAAATCCTGTTCCGCTTTTCAAAAGAGTAGGCCATTGTGTGTCGGTGGGGACAGATGACAAAATTGACAAAACCGCATACACACGGGGACTAGATGTAAAAAAAGGCACATGAGTGTTTATATTCCATTAAGCTGGATATAACAGAATAAAATAAAAATGAAAATAAAAAATCATCGATATAAATAAATAAAATAAATAAATATATCAAGGAGGAAAAGTGCTCTACTGCACACAGGCACACGCATCTTGGCTCGTCTTATATCACTCATGGTGAACCGACGTTAGATTGAAGCACGAATGAACGAACGTCTCTTGGTATTCAAACTGCAGCGGTCGAGGAAGTAACCCTGTGAAATAATGCCAGATTTCTTGCACTGATGGAAAAGTACAAGGCTCATATTTCTCACAAGAGTAAAACGTTGTTATCACTCTGTTACAATCTTTCACATACAAAAATGCAGCTGTTGGCGTTTAGTTTGAATGTTTGTTTGTTTTTTTTAACTGAAGGAGCAGAGGCCAGTTCACATCACATAACTAATCAACAAGCTTGGCTAGAGGCAGTCTCTCTTTCTGTCACTTGGTTAAGCCATGCCTGCTCTTTTTTACTTTTTTTTCTTTCGAGGATAATGGAATAAGCACTCATGTGCTTTTTTTTTGTTACAGCAGTTCCCCTGTGTATGCAGTTGTGTAAATTTTGTTATCCGTTCCCACCAGCACACAAAGACCTACTCTTCCGAAAAGCGGAACGGGTTTTAATGTGTGCGCTAGATGTTCTGCGTGCCTTCACACACGGGACCTCGGCTTATAATCTCATCCGAAGGACTTGGGGGGGGGGGGGGGGGGGGGGGGGGGGGGGGGGGGGGGGGGGGGGGGGGGGGGGGGCGGGTAGTGGAGTCGGTACTGATATTAACTCCAGAGGAAAAATCCTCTTCAACGAGATTCGAACCAGATCTTGCCTTCCAGACCCGATTCCTGGGATCAGATGGTGTGGGTTCGATGGTTGTCCTTGTTGCTAACTGGATCCAAGGCATTCAGCAGCGCAAACCCCGTCAAAATGTAACTAGAAATTATTCTGAAACTGCTTAACACATCGTCTCCATATCAACGCAGATGACAACTGACCTAATATCACGGCACTGAAAAAGATATCGAATAAATTAAAAAACTCACAGCCGAGAGGGGGAACGTAAAAGGAGTATTCCCTTGTATTGCCACTAGAGTGCAGTAGACAGCAGTAAAGTGAGAGGCTGTATGACCAGTGGCTTTCTTTCCCACTCATGGAATTCCACTTTACAGCTTAGTCTTTAGTGATCGACTATGACTCTCTGACTAGGAGGCTTGACGCGCACAGTCCTATGTGCTGCAGCCCTGGGGGCTGGTTGGCCTTTGGAGAACATCTCCAACGCTGACTGTCCTTATGCCCACTTGGCCGAGAGAGTGGAGATGTACTGTGGGCAAGGCATCTCCACTATAATCAAATTTCTGCCCAATTTCCGAAACAGCAGCTGCCTCCTCTGCTGTTTTGGAGGTCATCGTCGAACACGACGGACGGACAAACATAGTAGGCAGCATTCCTCAAGAGACTGTAAACCAAGGTCCTGTCCCCTTGAACATCTTGTGTGCGCGTTAAAACCTGTTCTGCCTTTTGGATGGGCATGCCATTTGTGCCGAGAGGAACGGATGACAAAACTATGTGTTAAAAAAGAAAGCCTGCAGGCACACTGGTGTCATGTTTAGACGTTATCCCGGAAGTCGAAGTGCGGCTACCCGAAAGTGTTGTTCATGAATAGTAACTTGTTCTACATCCCAAGAGACTTTAAGCTGAAAAATGGAACCAGACAAAAAAGATTATCTCTACCTCATTTTCTTTGAGTGTTTATCAAACATATATCGATTTGATTGGTGATGTCTTCAAGGATAGAACATGTGGGCATTAATAAAAGGTAAAGGTGCCCCATGACCTGTGTGGTCGTAGGGGAGCGAGGCATCAGAGACCTCAACTTCTCAAGGGGGCCAGCATATTGAGAGCGGCGCCCGTCTCCTCTCCCTTGCTGCTTTACCTTCCTTGACCCTAAAGAGGCAGGTACCCATTTTACAGGTGGGTGAATTGGGGGACTGTACAGAAACCAAGGCGCGCAAACGGTCACCCATCCAAGAGGTAATCACGCTCGATGCTGCTTAACTTTAGCTGGGGCAAAGCGAGTGCTCTGACCACTGAGCTATCCCAACCCCATGAATAATTGCTGATGGTAGTCCACAAGAGGCCATTAACATGCAATCATAGCTTGTCAACACTGTTTCCCCGTTCAGTTAAATTACTGATCAAAACCTGCTCATGTTTTAAAAGCAGTTTAGCGGTTTGAATGCACTTTTAATTTCATCCCGGAGTTATTTCCCATGAGAGAGAGAGCATGCACTATTGATACCCACGAAAGGGTAGTGTGTGCAAACATTTTAGAGTAAAATGAAATAAACTTAACGATCTAAAACCTAGATTGTATCCAAATATACTTTAGAAATCGATTCATTTCATTTTTAAAAAACCCACCCAAAACGAACCCGGTATTGTATGCAAAACGTCGTATAAAAGCCAAAGCAATTACCTTCATAAACACGACTGGACCAGTGTGCACCCTAGAGTTTATTTAACTTATGCAAAAGATCGACACACATCCATTTAGATCTTTTGCACTCACGGACATTTTTTATCACGCGGTTTCTATTGAATCTTTTGTTCCGCCAAAGCTACCTTCCTAGTGTTTTTGCTTTGGGGTTGCTTTTTGGGGTTTTTTGTTGTTGGTTTTTTTTTGGGGGGGGGGATTTTAGTTTTCTTTCTTTTTGTCTTTTCATCATGTAATCCACGGCGTAGATTCGAATCTGAGTACATTGCATGACTGTGATAAATTACTTTAAGGAAAAGACTGTGTCAAAACCAGATATTAATATAAGAGTGACAGTGAAGGTTCCAATATTTTTTTCTAGTCCCACCCAAAGTGTGACTTATTGGATAGGCCCCTCCAACTTCTGCCCTAGACCATTATTTTCCTTGTTATATCTTCTCTAAAGTTGTAGAAAATATTTCTCGCCATCTCTATGAACACACACACACACACATACACACACACACACACACACACACACACACACACACACACACACACACACACACACACACACACACACACACACACACCCTAGTTTTGCAGTCTGTATTTTAGTAAATGGTGAATAGCTTTTGCCCTGGACAAATAAAGTTAACTCATATTAGTGGCCCCAAGAGCTTTAACTTTTCCACTTTCTCTACTTATGCACTTCTTAGGACAACAATGAATCACTCGTCCCTCTTGACTTGAACAAAAAAAAATAAGTTGAGACCATAAACTGTTTTATGCCAGAACTTTCAGGGGTAAACAACAATAGCCTATACTTTTTGACAGAAACAAATCAGTAACTGTGGTCCTACCAGCCCTAATACGCGGTCAATACTTCTCTACTTTCACTGACAAACCATGGAAGTGGGTTTTCCCCTCTTTTGCATGAGTAAAATAAAGCAATAAGTTGTCAACATTTCAATCAACAGACTGTGCATGTTTGAGGTATGTTTGTTTTAGTGAATAGATTCAAAAGAGCTTTGCTGAGTTCCTCCATGCATTGGCACACGGTCGTCACAAATGGAGATAGTCATTTTCCCCGTCATTGCAGCACCCCCATGACTACCACCACTCTCGGTTAAGGGATTAATGGAGTCGCGTGGAGCGGAGTGGAGTGAAGTGGAATAGAATGGAATGGGGTGGGGTGGGGTGGAGTGGAGTGGAGTGTGGGGGGGGTTGGGTGGAATGGAGTGGAATGGAATGAAGTGGAGTGGGGTGGAATGGAGTGGAGTGGAGTGGAGAATGGAGTGGAGTGGATAAGGAAGTGGAGTGAATGAAGTGGAGTGGAGGGGAATGGAGTGGAGTGGAGTGAAATGGAGTGGAGTAGAGTAAAGTGAAGTGGAGTGGATTTAAGTGAAGTGGAGTGAAGTAGAGCGGAGTGAAATGGATTGAAGTGAAGTGGAGTGAAGTGAAGTGGAGTGAAGTAGAGTAGTACTTTTGTGGCAGATCACAAAGCATCCCCCAAATCCCTGACAGAGAGACAGGTTCAGGACGATAGTTCTACAAAGATGTCCAGCTTTTGTCACTCTACCAGCAGATAGAAGAACGATTACATCTACAGAGGACATCAAACTGTCATTACTTCAGCTATATCTCTGGAAAATAAAGTGAATAAACAGGCTTATGTTAACAGTCCCAGAAGAGTTTCAAACTGTGACAACGTTTACTTGAAACTATGATAAATGGCCTGTACTTCTGGACAGAATGTTGCTTAATAATAGTCCTAAAAGAAGCCTACACTTTCAGTAACAACAGATTATGATAAATAACCTGTCCCTTTGGGCAGAAATTAATAAATAAACAACATGACGATAGTAAACCCACATATTCTTCACACTTCTGTACGCATGTTCGATCAGCCACAAAACCACACAATAATGGCCAACATAGATAAGTTGATTGTACAAATCCCGAGAGGTGGACACTTCTTGGCAGTCTGGCCAAGATAAATAATGGATTGTCTTATCACTCCGCTAGGCTAGCAACATCAAGAGAATGGCTGTTCCTGTGGACAGAGGAATGAATGGCAGAGAAAGTTGACAGATAGTGTGAAGGAAGGGACAGAGCAGGAGATGGAGAGCTTTGGCACCTTTAAAACACATTGATTTCCCGCTCGCTGCCATCTTGATCGATGTGGATATAACAACACAGAAAACTGCAGGATAGTTGTTTAGGTTTAGTTTTGGTTTTAAACTAAAAGCAAATTGATCGCAATTGCAAGCTTTGTCATATAATGATAGCTAAATGTATAGCCAAATGTTATGCATGCTGTATTTATTTTATTTGGGCAGGCTGTATTTTCATTGCTTTGCTGATTCATTGGTATGCTGTATTTTTATTTGCATGCTGTATTTCTTTGGCATGCTGTATTTTCATTGACAAGCGCTATGTGACTGCCAGATTGTCATTGCCAACCAACAAAGACGACTGTGACAATTTTCACAATGTATTTCTTTGGCAACCTTTTAGAGATCAGGTTTAACTGGCATGCTTTTATAGCAGGAACAACCCCACCCCCTCCAAAAAAGCAACAGCCAATCCGTTCAACCAACTCAAACGCCTAAATAGCAAAAACCAAACACATATAACAAACAACACTAATCTAACCAACCAAACCAAACCAAACTAAAACAAACAAACAAACAAACAAAACAAAACAAAATCCAAACAACGAAAAGGAAGTTAACAAAAAAAAACGACAATACCAAACAAACAAACAAACAAGAAGCGACATGGCCAGTATTCAAAATGTTTCGAAACACTTTCGAAACTCGTTTGGGGAATTTTTAAAGTTGACAACGTTTAAATCAGAAGGAAGAGGTGCACTGGTTTGGTAAATTCAAGGGTAAATTCAATGAATGAATGGATGAATGAATCGATCGATCCATCCATCGATCCATCCATCCATCCACCCATTAATCAATCAATCAATTATATGCAGTTTTTACAGGCCATAAGACACACATGAACACAGAACGTGAAAAAGCAACCATGGAGCAGTCGAGGTGATGTAATACAGTAAGCACGCAGACTTTTGTTGCAGGCAGGGAAAGAGCTACACGTTTCTGATCTTTAGACATTCAATGACACAAACTGCCAGGTTCACAATCAGTTTGTCAGAAAGATTTGAACACAGCTTCTGAACCTTCAAGCCTGATGGAAACCTGTGGTACTAAAGGCGGGATAAGTGCGCGCGTGCGTGCGTGCGTGCGTGTGTCAAGTCAAGTCAAGTCAAG
>CM054141.1:54744475-54762381 GCA_028751875.1 Rapana venosa
TTGAAACTGTTTTTTTTTGTCCGGTGTCCACATACCCCCAAAACAGCAGAGGAGGCAGCTGGTTTGGAAAGGGCAAATTTGATTTATAAAGACCCTTGCCCGTACATCCCCACTTCTCCCGGGGCAAGTGGGTTTTAAAGGAACCACCCCCGGGGCCTTTGAGCATAGGTTCAGCAACCCACCCCAGGGTAAAGCACATAAGGACTTGCAAAAGTAACCTCTAGTGAAAGTAATAGCTTCATTTTTTAAAACTAAGTTGTAATAATCAAGGGGGAAAAGCCCGAGTCAAAAAGCCTCTAAAACTTTGGAAATTGTTGCCCCACGTAAGGGTTTTAATCGAGTGATCTAGCCCAGTACACCAAAGATATAATTTTACGAGGGTCGGGCCTTTAAAGTGTAGTTGTGCACGTACGGTTTACATTTGGTTGTGATTTAGTTTTTCTTTTTTGATTCATTTCTTTTCTCTCTCATCTTAAACGTTGATGATAATTTTATTTCAGGGTGAAGGAACCAAACGTATTTTGGTTTTTTTTTTTTTGTTGTGTGCCCTTTTCTCTTTTCATCGAAAACAAGTATTTTGATTAATAACTTATTCAAATGTAAAGGAATATACAAACAGTTTTTTTTTACACCCATCTTCTATAAAAGCCCAAAGGAAGAAATTTTCAAAGGGAAAAATGGAAAATCCAAAAGTTAATTCATGTGATTTGCAATTTAATAACTCAAACTTTGAGGGGGAAAAATTTTATCTTAAAAATTATATTTTTTCTTTTCTCCTCTCCTACCCCCCCCCCCCCCCCATCAACCCTTTTCAATCAAACTTTTCTTCCCAAAAAAGGTTTGAAAAAAAGGAAGAATATTAAAGTAAATTAAAAGAATCTCTTTAATTTAAAATTAAAGTTATTTGGAAACCAAGTAAACATTGGGGGGGTGATATTAGATTTTAAAAAAAAAAAGTAGGGTTTAGAGGTATTTTTTCCCCCCCCTCCCCCCGAACTTTTAATCTAAACTTTTTCCTATTAACAAATTGTGAAACAAACAGCATCAAATTTAAAAGTAAATCTGAAAACATCTACTTAAAAATTTCTTTAGTTAGTTTTTTAACATTTCAAGGTATAACATAGGGATAAGTAAAAAACAAAAAACCGGGGGACTACACCCGAAGTAAAAGATAGTATTCTTTGTTTGTAAACTATGAGAGAGGAAAAGGGTTTAGGTATATGGGGGGTAACTTTGTACCGAATTACACGCAAAATTGAACACGAAAAAAAAAAAGCCACTCACTCCGAAATCGAATCATCCTGTTTACGGGTTCGGATCAGACTCAGCTTGCCCTCTTTTCCTGCCTGGCTATGTACATGTCCAATTTACTGCACGCAATGGACCCACGACAACCATAACAGAGAATGAGCCGATGCAAGCGACAAGCCCTTAGCTCTCATTGGCTGTTTGTGTTTGCTGTTGCTGCTGCATAATTATGTGTGCGGACGTGGGAGAAATGTGGATTAAAGGAAAGCGTTGTAATGCGCGAAAGCGCAGTTGACCATGTAGGTTTGACACAATGCAAACATAAAGCTAAAATATAATAGAATCAAAGCGGAAACAGCACCACAAAGGGGCATGTAGCATGGACGATGTCTGTGTGTCTGTTCGTTTTGCCTTTGTTTGACTGTTTCTCGGTTGTTTCTTTGTTTCAGGCTGCGAGCAACACTCTACCCACACCGAACTTTCATCTCCACAACAGCAGAGAGGAGAGGAGAGAGAGAGAGAGAGGGGGGGGGGGGGGGACAGATAAAACGGACAGAAAATGAACAAGACAGAGGAATGAAGGGCAGGGGGTGAGTAAAGGCAAAGCATTCCTCAAGCTTCTGTTACTAGCGGGCTGCATGTCTATTGCTGCTGCTGCTGCTGTGCTGCAAAACTGATGTTGTGGTTAAAAGCTTCTGTGATGAGGTTATGTTGAGCCGCCATCTTTTCTACCATTGCTTCTGTTCTTTCTTCTCGCGCATGAAACGCAAGGGTTGACCAAAGAAAACTGACATACTGCCGTGAAACTCGTAGGATGGCGAGACAAGAAGAAGAAGAAGAAGAACAACAACAACAAACAGCAACAACAACAACAACAAAAACAAAACAAGAGGGAGAAAAGGGAAAATGGGAGGGGGTGTGTGTGGCAAAAATCTTGGCGGTGTGCCATACTCACTTTCTAGCGGGTAAACGAACCAACACACAGATCTGGTCTATTTTAGACTGGCTTATTACTGATGTTTCACAAGGTCTAGTCACATCTCAGTCTCTATCTGTCGCTGACGAATGCTCTCCGATCATTCTACCATTCTTTTCTCTCTAAACATTGCAAAGCCTTTTCAAAAGAAGAAGTGCATTACCCGTCGCAACCTCAAGGCCATAATATTCAAACTTTTCTTCCCAAGCTGCTGACGTCTATCACAAATGTCTGACCACACTGACCTTAAAACACTACATCACTGTTCTCAGCCAACTCCTTGATGAGCATGCACCTCTACTGACCATCTCCTCCCCGATAGGCCATGTGCACCATGGTACACCCATGACATTCTGGTCGCAAACGCAAACGCCGACAGCTAGAGTGGCAATGGCGAAAAACAAAACTGAAATAAACAAACAGCTTCTTCCAAAACAAATCAACAAAGTCAAAACCTTAATCCATTCAGCAAAACAAAGTATTATTTCTTCTCAAGTCCTTGATGCCGTCTATGAAATCTCTCTTTTCCCTCACATCCACTTGCTTGGATCTGCAAAGGCTAGCCTCTGCCTTCTGTCCACAACCACTCTGAACTTCCTTCTATATTTTCTGCATTCTTTTTGACAAAATCTGCAACATTCGCTCTAGCTTGGATCAGAATCTTTTCCAGCTTGCAAATTTTTTGGTCCTCAGTTTTCTGGCAATCCTCTCCTTTTCTTTCATACGTAAGCGAGAAATACATTGAGACAATTCTGAAAGGAATGACTATAAAAATTAATCATGGATCTCGACCCCACACCTGTTTCTCTTTTCGCACGTGCCTGCTACAGCTTTTTACCCACTATCACGGAAATAGCAAACTCGTCCCCTTGTTTCTGGAAATGTTCCTTCAGCTCTCAAACTGCTTTAGTACACCACCACTCAAAAAGCATGACCTTGGCCCTAACATTCTGAAAAATATCAGACCTGTTTCCAACCTACCTTTTATCTCTAAAGTCCTTGAAAAAGTAGTTCTGAAACAGCTCAACAATTACCTTCTCTTCAACAGTCTTCTACCTGCGTTTCAGTCTGCCTATTGCGTCAACCACAGCACTGACACCACCCTAGTTCCCCACCTTAAAACGCTTCTACTTGCTTCTGACTCAGGGAAAATCTCCCTCCTCACTCTACTCGACTTATTGCAGCCTTCGACCCCTATTGACCACTCTATCCTTCTTCCGGGCTTCAAAAAAACGTTTGGTTTTTTACAGGTACAGCCCTCACCTGGTTTAGCTCTACCTGACCGACCGATTCCGGACAGTCACTGTAAACAAAATTCAGTCAGTACCTGCCAGCCCGGATGTGGAGTCCCACAGGGATCAGTTCTGGGCCCTGTTTTGTTCATTCTCTATAACGCTCCACTTCACAAATAATTAACCGTCATCAGATCAACCATAACTTTTATGCAGATGACTCTCAGATTCTAAGCAGTGACACTCCTGAAAATCTGCCTTCTCTCTTGACAAATATGGCCTACTGCTTTCAAGATATCCAAAATGGATGTTTGAGAACAAGTTACAACTAAACGCTGATAAAACTGAAGCCATGTCGTAGGGACCAAACACAAACACTCTTCCATTACAACAGCTTCGATAGAATCGGGAATGCATCAGTCCCTTATCCATTGCTGGGAACTATTAGGGGTCATTATCGACAACACACTGCCTATGCAAAAATTCAAACCCCGACCTGCCAGTCTTTCTACTATCAATTTCGGCGTATTAGTGCAATTCGAAAGTACCCGTCCACAGATGCAACTCCAAACTCGGGTGTCTCATTTTTTCACTATGGACTATTGCAATTCTTTTTTGGCTGGTCTGCCAGCATCATCTATCCACTCCTTCAACGTATTCAAAACTCTGCAGCTCGACTAGTCCTCAGAAAGGAAAATCTGAGCACATTACCCTCTCTTGCGACCTCTCCACGGCTGCCTATGCCACAAAAAATAAACTTTAAGATCAGTGCCCTCTGTTACAAATGTCTCCCCAAAACAGCCCCTTCTACCTCTGTGAATGTCTTCACCTGTACACTCCTTCTCGTTCCTTCGATTGCTGGAGATTCCTTGTGCTTGGGAATACCTAGAATCAGCGTCCACCGTCGGGCCCTCGCTGTTTCTCTGTTTTGGTCCATCGCTGTAATGGCCTCCCTATCTCTCATCGCTAAAGGCCCTTTTTGTGACACTTTAAAATCCGGCCGCAGACATATTGTTTCAAACTAAGTTTTCCTCTCCTTTTCATTCATAAACTGTCCCTGCTTTCAACAGCCAAAATCCACACCCTTCCCAAAGTGTATAATGGTTTGTGTGTGTGTGTTGTGTTTGTGTTGTGTGTGTGTTGTGGGGTGTGTGTGTAGTGTGTGTGTGTGTGTTGTGTGTGTGTTGTTGTGTGTGTTGTACATTTGGATTGTTAGAACTTACTGCAATGTTTTATGACTGTAAGATGAAATTGATGCAAGCGCTTTGAAATTTGTCTGGCAAGATAGCGCTATATAAGTTCCATTTATTATTATTATACCCGAAAAAAGAAACAGAGGGAGAGGGTAGCAGAGAGACTGGCCAACTAAAGGTAAGAGAGAGGAGAAGACAGGACAGACAGACAGACAGACAGACAGACAGACAAAGAGACTGAAACACAGGAAAGAGACAGAGACACAGAGAGGGACGGAGACAGAGACAGACAGACACCAGACACCCTAGACAGAGACGAGACACAGAGACAAAGAAAGCAATAAACTGTGCAGGTAACCAATTTCAGCTCCATCATCATGATGAAAATGATTTATCAAATTTCAGAAAACGACATAACGCAAAGAACCCCCCCCCCCCCCCCCAAAGATAATCATGCACACAAAAACAAAACACCAGTAAAAAACACACCACCCACCCAGCCAGCACTTCTAAAGAGGCTGACTCGAGTACTGGCCCATGGATGGGTACTCTTCAGACATCCTGGCGGCAGCGAGTTACACTCCTGAAGTAGCTTGCAGGCCATGTAGTATCTTGTTTAGAGTGTTGGGAACATTTTTTTGGTGATTTTTTTGTTACCGATTGTTCAAAGCATGACAAAAGTGCTCTGTGTACTTGCTTTGGGAATTGAGGACATAAGAGTAACACCAGGCAGTGGCGAGAAAGTTGGAAATGATCATCAAACGAGGATTGCTTGTGTGTTCCTACACTGGTGACCCCCCCCCCCCCCCACCTCCCCCCCCCGCGTATGCATATTGTGATTAGGAAGCGAACAGACGACAAAGGATTGAAGGGGTTACAGTGTTTGCTGAATTTTAGTTTTTAATTCAGACCTACCAAATTTGTGGAAAAAATCACATGAGTTTTGAGTCAGAGGTACGTCTTTCATTAAAAAAAAAAAAAGTTATTTCTATTTTTGTGGATGCCTTAGTACGTGTGTTATGAATGCAAGAGAAATATAGGAAAACAGAAGAAAAAGTGCCAAAAATTAACCCTGGTGTGTAGCCAACCAGACAAAAGAGAGGGGGACTGAAAACTGGGAAGACAAACCACAGAAACAGAGGGATAGACAGAGATACAGTCAGACCAACAGGCAAGTAGTTAGTTAACGAGGGAAAGAGTTAAGAAGGCGTTTGTACCTCAACACAGAGCATCTTAGGAACAGTCAATTAGGGAGGGGGGGGCAGAAAAAAATACTCCTATTCAACTTATGGCCAGAACTTACTGTTAACGTTAACAGGATGTAGTACCTATACACCACTGTCTATCTATCTATCTGTCCCGTAGTCTGACGACCGTGGGGGCACCCTCAAAGACTCAACAACCAGTTCCCTCCATTCCTCTCTTTGTTCTGCCTTTCTCAGGGTTTTGTTGAGTTCTAGGCCTGTCCATTCGCTGATGTTATCCTCCCAGCTCTTCCTTGGTCTGCCTCTTCTTCTTCCTCCTTGGACAGTGCCTTGTAAAATTGTCTTTGCAAGTCCTTTGGATCTGTGACATGCCCATACCATTTAAGTTTACGCTTTTTCACGATCGTTAGAAGGTTCTCATAGGGTCCAATGGTTTGCTGGATTCTGTTATGCACGCTTTCGTTGCTTATGTGGTCTTTGTAGGAGATGCCAAGGAGTCTCCGAAAGCATCTCATCTCCACCGCCTGTACTCTTCTCTCCAAATCTGCAGTCAGGGTCCATGATTCACAGGCATACAGAAATATGGATATGACAAGGGAGCGCATTAGTCTGATCTTGGAGATACGTGAGATATTTTTATCTCTCCAGATGGTGTTTAGTTTTGACAGTGCTGTTATTGTCTGTGCAGTCCTGCATACTACTTCTGGCTTAGATCCCTGGTCTGATACAATGGCTCCCAGGTACTTGAAGCTTTGAACTGTTTCCAGCTTCTGATCATTAACCCTGATATCAGTGCTAATGCTTTTGGTGTTATTAATCATCAGTTTGGTCTTCTCTGCACTGATTTCCATGCCGTATGTTTTTGGAGGCCTTATTCAGGTGTTCTGTTAGGCTGGCAAGCTCTTTTTCTGTTTACGCCACTGTAGTTGTCGGAAAATCCCGTGTGTGTCTGTCTGTGTGTCTGTGTGTTTATATGTATTGGCAGTGGTAACCAGCCAAAAAAGAATTCTCTACAAAACTAGATGACCTCAGTGGGGCACAGAAAAATAAGAATGATTTACAAAATGTGCCTACTAAATCTTCCTACATTAAGGATTCCGCACATATAACTTGGCAAGACAGTCGAAGTAAAAAAGGCTAAAAAAATATTTAAAAAAAAACTAAAAGTGTGCCATAACTTATGGTCGTAGGGAAGCGAGGCATCAGAGACCTCAACTTCTCAAGGGGCCAGCATGTTGTGGGGCGGCGCCTATCTCCTCCCCCTCGCTGCTTTACCTTCCCTGACCCTAAAGAGAGCAGGTACCCATTTACAGCTGGGGGAACTGTACTGAATCCAAGGCGCGCAAAACGGTCACCCATCCTTTTGTAAGTTAGTTTCGTAAGTTAACACTGACGCTATTGTCAAAAAGGGACACAACGTCTGTATTTTCTGAGGAAACTGAACTCATTTTTGTAGACAAAAGGATTCTTTCCTTGTTTTACAAGTCTTACATAGAGAGTGTTCTAAGTTTTACTTTCATTTGTTGGTACAATAACCTTAGTGTTAAAAACAAGAATGGCCTGCAGAGAATTGTAAGAATCTGCTCAAAAATAATTGGAAAAGAACAAAGAGATCTCATGTCGTTCTGCAATCAGCAGCTTGTACGCAAAGCCACAGCCATTTTGGCTGATCCTTCCCATGCTTTGTTTCCAGAATTTCAGTTGTTGCCTTCGGAACGCCGTTTTCAGGGTCCCATCAGCAAAACTAACAGAAAAAGAAATTCTTTTGTGCCAATAAGCATTCGAATTCTAAATTCACAATGATGTTGACTACCTAGTTTTTACATTTCTCTGAATTACTTGCCTGATTGTCATTGTTATGAGTGTAGTCAATACATAATTATGTGTGTGTGGGAGTGTGTGGGTGGGTGCGCGGGTGTGTAAAATAAGTCTGTCTTCTAGTCAACGGTCTTAAAACATTGAATTTATATATTGGTGTATGGTGTGGGTGTGCGTCGGCGCGTTCGCACACACACGTACGTGCGTGTGTACGTGCTGCGTATATGCGTGCGTAAATATAAGTTTTTATGTCTTCTAGTCAATGGGTTCAAAATTGTGTTCACAATTGATGTGTGTGCGTGCGTGCGGTGTTTTTGTGTGTGTGTGTGTGTGTGTGTGTGTGTGTGGTGTGTTTTGTGTGTGTGTGTGTGGTGTGTTTTGTGTGTGCGCGCGCATGCGCGCGTGTGTGTTGGTTGTGTGTGTGTGTTCGTGACATTTTATTTGAAGTCATTTGAAAACCAATATGAAATATAGCTTTTGTGTCTTTGATATTTTCGATGTGTATCAATCTGCCCGTCAGTATTGTAATTGCCCTTCATGGGATGATTAAAGTGTTTTTGACTTGACTTTGACTTGACTGGTAACCACACTCGATGCTGCTTAACATTGGCTTGGAGGAAAAAGAGTGCTCTGACCACTGAGTTACCCCGTCCCGATAGTCGAAGAGATGAAGTAGCTAAAGAGGAACTGACAGACATCAAAATGCAGAGGCTGCAAGCAAGCAGAGCTGTGTGGACTGATATAATCCCAGTCAGAGAATGCAGTGCTTCAGAGGTTGCCGTATAACCGTGTACATTGGCACCCCACACACAACCCCAAACAAAACAACACATGGGTAAAGTAATGGATGGATGGGGGAGGGGGGGGGAGGGGGGGGGGAAAGAGAGGGGATGGGGGGAGGGTTGAAGGTTGAAAACAAAGTCAAGGACACACAGGCGTTACTTTTCCGGTCGTTAGCTAGAGAGAGAGCGACAGAGAGAGAGAGAAAGAGAGAGAGATAGTCAGAGTCAGACAGAGAGTCAGACAGAGAGACAGACAGACAGACGGACAGACAAAGATTAGAGAAGCTGTGACCTCCCCTGTAATATTACCCCTATAGTCATCATAACTTTCATTTATAGAAGCCACCGGTTTATCAGGTCAGAAGAAAATCTAAGAAAAATAAATCGTTGCATCAATAGATCAATCATTCATTCATTCATTCATTCAATCAAACAACCAATACTCCACTAAACAAATTCATCCACTTATCTACCTGTCCGTCTGTTTATATGTCAAACCAGCAATTTATCCGTCGTCTGTCCATCAATCAACCAATCAATCAATTAATCAAAGTAAATTTTGATAGAATTTCAATAGAAAAAAAATGTTTGATCACAAATTCATACGAAAACACTTTGTGTGTGTGTGTGTGTGTGTGTGTGTGTTTGTGTGTGTGTGTGTGTGTGTGTTGTGTGTGTGTGTTGTGTGTGTGTGTGTGTGTGTTGTGTGTGTGGTTGTGTGGTGTGTGTGTTGTTGTGTGGTGTGTTGTCTACGTGTGTGTGTTAATGTGTGTGTGTTAATGAGTGTGTGCGTGCGTGCGTTCGTGAGTGCGTGCGTGTGTGTGTGTGCGCGTATGTACTGCGTGCGTGTGTGTGTGTATGTGTGCATGTGTCTCAACAGTAGATAGATTGGATGACTAAGCTTGGCCGAAAAACGTCATCTTTGCGCATTGAAGAAAATTTATTCTCTCTCTCTCTCTCGCTCTCGCTCTCTTTTCTTCTCTTCTCTTCTCTTTTCTTCTCTTCTCTTTTCTTCTCTTCTCTTCTCTTTTCCTCTCTTCTCTTCCCTTTTCTTCTCTTCTCTGCTAACCAACCGGTATCACAGTTTTTCACAGACCATCAACAAACACTGTCTTACAAAAAAAAAACAACCAACAACAGATGCTTCTCTCTTGTGCCTGTAAAAGATAGGACTATTTATGGGTGTATTATGTTATTTGGGGTTTGTTTTTAAAGTTTTCCCGCTTTTTTGGAAAGGAGAAGAGAAAAACTAAAATTTTAAAAAAGTGTGAACCAATGATGTTTTTGGGTGTGTTGTAGTGTGTGGGGCGTAGTGGGGGTGTGTGTGTGTGGGGTGTGTGTGTGTGTGTGGTGTGGTGGGGGGTGTGGGGGGTTGTGTGTGTGTGTGCATATGCATGTTTTGTGAAAGGGTTTTTGAATTTTGTATTTCTGGGGTCTGAGTCGGGTTCTGTTTGTTTTCTGTATCTGGAGGGGTCTGTTGTCTAGGGCTGTGTTGCGGTCCCTTGTATCTCTGTGTGTCTGTGTCCTGTGTCTGGCATGGGGTTATCATTTTGTTTTGGGGGGAGGGGAGGGAAGGGGAGGATTGCGGCTTGTTTACAAATAAACAAACGAAAGCAGGTTTTTTATCAAAAAAGCACAAGCCCCCCCTAAAACCCCCCTTTAACAAAAGCTATTTATCCCCAGACCGCCAAAACAGACCCTGAAGCCCTTCCAACAAACCGGGGGAAACCCTTTTCGGAAGCGGGCCCGGGACAGACAGGAGGGGAAAACCCATTTGTTGCTGCCCAACCCCCCAAATAAGGCAAAAAAGGGCCTTGATATGATAAAAAGTATCCCAAAATTTTTAGAAAGTTGAACATATTGTATCAATAAATTTAACCATGATTCATCATCATAAATTGCCTTTGGCCTTATTGGCACGTAGGGCAAAACCCAAAATTTCTCCACCCGGCTGTCCGGGGCCCCCAGCTTCCGATGGTTCCCCGGGTATTTTGGGAAAGGGGTTTTTCACTCTTTTTTCGACGGGTCCGACCCCAAAAGTGTTTTTGGGGTTTGTCCTCTTTTTCCCTTTTTTCCCTCTGGTTCCCCATTTGGGGGCTTTTTTTCGGGGCGATCTTTCCCTTTTCTGGGAACGGCAGATATGCCCCAATCCATCCCCTCGCCTATGCATAAAGATTTTCCCTAGTTTTTCTTGGTTGCAACGGCCCAAAAGTTCTTGGTTGGAATGGTCTCATTTCAGAAGATGCGCAAGTTTCCCTTTCTGAGATTTTTTCCCTGTGGAATGTGATATTTGTCGAAGCCCACTCTCAGTCATCCTCCCAGCACTCCGACCGAACAAAAGGGTGGAAATTTACCAGCTCGGGTATAGCCCTTATTTGGGTTCTGGGGCGTACTGGGACTTTTTCCAACATTGTTCAGATTTTCTAAGCATTTTTTTGCTTGTAACCCGGGTTCTTGATGTCCCGGCCCTCCGCCGTCATGCCTAACAGGCTCCCGGGAAACTTAAAACTCTTCATTTTTGGGGAAATCTTCTCCATTCACGGGTGCCCGGGTGGGGGTTCTAAAACTTTCCAGGGGTTCCCCCTCTGCCCTTCTTCGATAAATTTTCAGGCCAATTTGCTGTGGAAAGTGCTGAGAGGGGGATGTCTTCCCTTGAAATGGGGGGGGAAATGGGAGAGCAGTGCCAGATCGCCCGGAAAAATTTCAGGTTTTCAAGCGTTAAAAAAGGGGGTCCATCTGAGCCCCTGACGGGGTCAGCTGTTGTTTTTTCTCATCACCCCAAACCCAATTGTCAGGTTGAAGAGTAGTGCTGACAGGGGGCACCTTTTTTGGGACGCCTTTGGGACACTGAAACGGTTTTTTTTGCTTTTCCAACTCTGCACGGAAGTTGTTGTAAAAACTCAAAAACAAATTTGGGATAATCTCCTGTGAATTCCATAGCCGAGAAAGCCCGCAAACCATTCCCGAAAATGCTGAAAAAGGTTTTTTTCAAAACCCTACGAAGTTTGAAATAAGCTGTCTCTGCCTTCCCTTTGCACTTTTTCAAATATTTTTGCGCAGGGTGAAAACTGGCTATGCATCTTTTTCCCCCTGGTAAAAAACCTCCTCCCCCTTTTCTGATTTTGTTTTTTCACCTCCTCTGAGTTTCGCCCGATGATGATCTTTGCCAAATCTTGCGGGGAACAGAAAGCAAGTGTTTCCTCCCAGTTGTTACAATTTTTCAGGTTTCCTTTCTTTGGGATCTTCACGAAAAGATTCCTTCGTCCAATTTTCTTGGGACTGTTTCTTTCCCCCCATATAGCGCAAAGAGTGGCTGTAAACTTTAAGGCCAAAAACCCGGATCTGCCTTGAAAAAATTTCTGCATTGAATTGTCCTGGCCAGGGCCCTTTTCCCCTTCTTGAAGAGCTGATTTTCTGCTATAAAAAACTCTTCCTTTTTTGGGGGTGTGCGTTCACATTGAGATCAGCCCTCAGGGTTTTTACATCTGCTCTTCAGTTGGGTGGCCCCGTTGAAACTTTGCTGAAAAGTTTTGCCCACTTGCATCTTGTTTCGCTTCGGGGGTAAGTATTTTGGGCCCTTTTTTAAACTAGGAATTGGGGGTTTTTTGGGAATTTCTCCGTACGGGAAATGACAGTCTTAGTGATTTTTACCCTGCCCTTGCTCTCCCCCTTTTGGCACCTCCTCTGCTTTTTCTTGCAATACATCCAGTAGGGACGCCTTGTCTGTTCTTGCATTTTTCTTCACAGTTTGGTTTGCTTCTCTGTACTGTTTTTTTTACCCTCCTTATCCCTCGGGCTTTGTCTCTAAATTTTTTTTCTTCAGTTTTTCCCTGGGCTCAATGGCTTTTCCAGGGGGTCTGCTGTAAAACCAAACCTTTTTTTTTTCCTCTGTCTCGTCCTAAACACGTTTCACCCGGGTTGGGGTGTAGGGTGTCCTACTTTTTTTCCACATGGGTTTTTATTAGTCGTGTCCGGTTGTGTAGTTTTCAGTATCCACCAGTGCTTGGAAAATTGTTTTTTACTGGGGGGTGAAAGCACTCTTATTGGTTTTGCCAGCCTTTTCCCCATCAAAATGTTGTTGTTTTTTGTTTTCCCCGATCCATTTTTTTTCACTTCACTTTTTGGTTGCCCGTGAAAAGGTCATGATCACTAAACCCAAAATCACCCTCTCCCCTTCCTTTTACATCTATGACGATCTCCCCCCTGTCCCATTGGGTCATCAGGTGGGCGATCTGGTTTTTGTCTCTTCCCTTGGGGGAACCCCTTGTAAGCTTGGGAAACTCATGGTTTCAAAAAATGTCCCCCAATTTGGGCCCAAATTTTTTGTCATCGAATTCCACCATCTTTTCTCCTTTGTCTTTATGCTCCACAAACCCTTTTTTTTCCCCCTGGCCCTTTTTTCTTGATTTTTTGTTGTCTTTTCCGACTTTTTTTCATTTAGGCACCCTCACTAAAACCTCTGTCGTGGTTTTGGGGTTTTTTCCATTTCAAACCTTATTTTTTTATAAAATGTTTCTTTGCTTTTTTTACCCCGTCGTTTTTTGGTGCATACACGTAAAATTTTGGTATTAAACATGTTTACCTTTCATTCTTATCTTCATCATCCGGGGGTTGATAGGTTTTCCCCTCCATCAGGGACTTTTCCCTTCCCCTTTTTCATGATAATTGCTAAATTCCCCTCATGGGGTTTGGGTTTTCATCTCTACCACTTACAGCACTGTTTACCTGTGCTGGCTCTGTATTTTTCCCGATCCTGTCCATCAGCTTTCACTGACCCCCCCCAAATATGCAAATTTTAAACGTCCTTCCCTCTCTGCTTAAAATTCCCCTGTTTTTCCCGTCTCAAACATGGTTTCTCACATTCCAGAATCCTATTTTTTGGGCCTATTTTTGGCGCTTTAAGGGCTTTCCCTCCCTTCCCGTCCCGGGCTTCCTTTCGGGTTTCCCCCACGCCATTTTATGCGAGTTTTTTCCGAAGACTCTGGGAAACCCGCACCCCATTTGTGTTGATTTCTTTTGTTGCCGTTTTCCCCGGGAAAAAACGTTTTTTTTAAAAAAAAGGGTTGGGTTTGCCCTGTGTCTAAACCCCCCAAACCCGGGGGAAAAATTTTTCCCCCTTATCCCCTTTTTTGACATGCCTGGTGGAGGGCAGAGATCCCTATTCTTTTCGATGCTCGCTTTGCAAGCACGCCCCGGGGTTTCCCCCGGGGGTTAATAACCAAAGATTATACGATTAAAGAAACGACAGAAAAGGCATTCCCAAAACTCTCTCTCTCACCAAAACAAAACATACACACACGCCGCGCGCACGTACGCCCGCACGCACGCACGCAAAAACCCCACACACACCCCACACAAATGAAAAGACAAAGACCCTACTACAGAAAACAAAGACCCGACAAACCACAAAGAAAGACTGACAACACATCGACATTTCCCAAAAAAATAGACAACTCGAACTCAAACTAAAAAAAACACAAAAAAAAAAGACCCAAAAATATTTAAAACACAAAAAGGGCACAAAGGGAAAAAAAAAAAATAATCTATGATTATAAAAAATTTTTAATTTAAAACCTTTAAAAGGAAGGGTTTTAAAAAGATGCTGACTTAAAAATCTTTTTGTCTATTATATTAACATCCTTTTCATCAGGAAACAAACCTTGGGTAGAGCAACACGGAACCCCGGGGGAAAAGTATACCAGCGAAAAAAAATAATTAGGAAATTTTAGACTAGCTAGTGTGCTTTGGGGCGTTTGGGTTTTCCCGTATGGGGTTTGGTTTTGTGTGTGTTTTGTGTTGGGTGGTGTGTGGGGTGTGTGTGTGTTGGGTGTGTGGGGGGTTTGTGTGTGTGGTGGGGAGAAAAAGAGAAAAGGGGAAGAGAAGAGAAAAAAGAGAGAGATCAAAAGCCAAAAAACAAATCAAACCAAATCACCTCACTTTTTTTTTATTTCAATAAAGACTAACCACCCCCTTGATTTTTATACATCCGGCCCCTGAGAAAAAAAAGAGAGAGAGAGAAGAGAGAGAGGAGAGAGAGAGAGAGAGAGAAGAGAAGAGAGAGAGGAAAGAGGGGAGAGAGAGAAAAAAAAATAAAAAGGGGGGATTTAAGGAAAAATAATCTTTTTTGGGGGTTGGGTTTTTGGGGGTGTGTGTGTGTGTGTGTTTTGTGTGTGTGTTTTGTGTGGGGTGGTGTGTGGGTTGGGGGGGTGTGTGTTTTGTGTTGTATGTTTATGAAGAGAAAACAACAGATACCGAGACCGACAGAGACAGAAGGGTAATACACAACACAACGCAGACCCACCCGCAGCCCCCGCCCCACACACACACACACACACCGCACGCCCCCCCACCCCCACAAGGGACACACACACCAAAACAGTGACTGCGATAAACCAAAAAAACAAAAAACCCTAGACAAACCATAGAGAAACAGACCCACAGCCCGACAGACAGAAAGGCTGGTAGCCACAAGCATTTCCCCATCCCAAACCCTCTTCTTCCAACTTGCCAAAAGAATGCTGAAGAAACCCCCCTTCCCCTTAGGCCTACCTACAGATGTTATCTTCCCTCATCATTTACCCCCACTTGGGCCCTCACCCCCACCCTCACCTCCACCAAGAGAAGTAACAACAGTAGGCTAGCCCAGGCCTAGCAGCAGAAAGCCTATCAGCAAATCAGCGGCAGTAGCCTGGGTCATAGCCAATAGGAACGGTAGCCGTGGCATTAAGTAGCTATCTAGCTACTAAAACCATCAGTAGGCTAGCCTAGCTAGCTAAAACTATCAGTAGGCTAGCCTAGCTAGCATAACCATCAGTAGGCTAGTCAAGCTAGCTAAAACTATCAGTAGGCTAGCCTAGCTAGCTATAACCATCATAGGCTAGTCTAGACTAAACGCATCAGTAGCTAGCCTATAGAAGTGACAGTAACGAAACTAACAGATTGTTTCCCCTGTTCCTTGGCTAAGTTTCCAGGTTCGCCAATGGTGAGATTTTGCGTATACGTATGAAAGAGTAAAGAGATCATTTCCCAATCAAACTAAAGCTCTACAAAGCCCTAATTCCGAACTATCCTGCTGTACGGAAGTGAAACCTGGACATTGACTGCTGAAACAGCAGAGCGAATCCAGTCATTTGAAACAAAATGCCATAGAAAACTGCTGGGCATATCCTGGAGAGAACGAAAGACCAATGAATTTGTCAAGAGCCAAATAACACGGCTGGCAGGTCCACATCGTCAAGAAGAAAAAGCTGACATGGTTCGGCCACGTCACCCGCCACAACACTGCCAAAAACAGTACTGCAGGGAACACTCGAAGGTGGCAGAAAGAGGGGAAGACAGAACAAGTCATGGATGGACAACATCAGAGAATGGACCAGGATGAATGACTCGGCACTACTGCGCAGAGCCGAGGACCGAGATGGATGGAGGAGGCTTACCACGGCATCGTCTTTCGTGTCTCCTCCACGACCACCAAGGTCACGGGACTGATGATGATGATGATGATGATGATGATACGACAATTTCCGAAACAGCAGCTGCCTCCTCTGCTGTTTTGGAGGTCATCGTCGAACACGACGGACAAACATACATACATACGACCATTTTTACAAGGTAGCCGCAATTCGACTTTGGGGATGCTGTCTAAACGCGACACTTGTGTGCACGCGTTTTTTGTTTTTGTTTTTTTGTTTTTTCGTGGGGGTGGCTTTTTGGGGGGTGTTAAATGTGGTGTCATCCATTCCTACTGGCAGGGGGGAATGCCCCTCTGCTTTTCTAAAAGGGGTGGAACGGGTTTTTTTTAAGTGTGCGTAAGATGTTCTGCCTGCGTTCGAATACGGGGCGTCGGTTTATTAGTCTCATCCCAAGGACTTTTAGGGGAGTGGAGTCAGTACTGATTTTAACTATACAGGAAAAAAATCCCCTAAAAATTAGTGCCTCCAGAGTGGTTCGATCCTGCGCCGTTAGATCACTGTTACAACGCTTTAACCTGTAGGCTACCCCGCTCCCCTAGGCTTTAGCATTAGCAGCAGCTGACAGGCAGATGAACGGCAGTCGCAGCAGCAAGCAGGAACTAGGGGAACGCATTGTGTAAGCCTACTCCCTAGCAGCGACAGCAACAGTACTAGCAGAAAATGGATAGCAGCAGTAACACCACCACCAACCAAACCCCGGCTGCTACCCCCAAACCACTAGGCCCTACCAACATCACCACTACTATCAGCAGCAGCAGAAATTGCATCGGTAGTGCTACCAACAGTAACCAAAAGAGCATCACTAACAAACACCGGTACTAACAATGGTAGATCTTGTGCACAACTGCGGAAACATCCACAATGCAAAAACGTATCACTGAGAACATAGGTTTCGTGTAATGATCACGTTGAACTTTTCTTGTCTGACGATCAACGTTTTATTTTTTTGTTTGTTTGTTTGTTTGTTTGTTTTAGGGGGTTTAGGGGGTCTGTTTCTATTTTATTGTTTCGGCATTGTTTCGTTGTTTCTGCATTGTTTCGAAACACAATTTAAAATAAAAATATTAAAATATATATATAAATATATATATAAATATATATAAATTAAAATATATATGTGTGTATATATATGTAGTTATATAATAAATATTTATTTTAAGTATATACATTATGTATTATATATATATAATATATATATATAAATATATATATATATAATTATATATATATATATAATAATGCCGTTAATGTTTATAGAGTTCATCGAACACACCCGACCATATGAAAGAGCACTCTCTCTGTGCATATGTAGGGGGAAAAGGGTACGTGTACGTGCGTGCGTTAAGCGCGCGCTTGTGTAGTGTGTATTGAAGAGAAAAGAGAGAGAGAGAGGGGAAGAGAGAGAGAGAGGAGAGAGAGAGAGAAGAGAGACAATAACACAACGGGGCTCACACACATAACAAACCCCCCCCCCCCCCCCCCACACACACACACACACACAAGAAGATCAAACAATTCTGAACAAAAACAGAGAAAGAGACAGACAGACAGACAACACAGAACAGATGCAACGTGCATCTGTGTATCGTGTACATTCCGCTCACAATGGCTCGAATAAATATAATTTAAAAAACACCCTTTCCCTGCAAAAGAAAGAAGGGAAAGATACCGAGAAAACTTCGCAAGTGATGAACCTCTGCACACTCCAATCTATCAAACCTAAATAATTTAGCCCATTTTTAAAAAAAAAAGAAGCGATCATAAAAAGAGATTTTTAAAAAATGGGGTTGCAGACCTTTTCCTTTACACACACTGGGCGGCTGCCCTGGGTTTGATATCACGACGCTGATGTATAGAAGCTGACTGATTTGCCTTGCCATTAAACTACCCACAGCAGATTTCTGTCCTGCCTTCTATAGGATAAGAAGTAGAATAATAGAGGGGGAAAGGGGAAAGGGGGGAAAGGGGAAAAAAAAAGGG
>CM054141.1:54762881-54765381 GCA_028751875.1 Rapana venosa
GGGTGGGGGGGGGGGGGGGGGGGGGGGGGGGGGTTTTAGGTTTTGGGACCCATCTGTAAAAAACACCCTTGTCTGGAGTGTGTGGGGTGACTGACCTTCATACAGAGTGAAAGAGTTTAGGCAGATATCTTTCTTCCCTGTTTCTGGTCCATCGATTTGGAATGGCCTCCCTATCTCTCTCTTCGCCAAAGGCCTTCTTGTGACACTTTTAAATCCGGCCTCAAGACAATATTTGTTTCAAACCTAAGATTTTCCTCTCCTGTTTCATTTCATAGCTATCCCTGCTTTACAACAGCCCCAAATCCCATCACCCTGCCAAAGTGTATAACCTGTGTGTGTGTGTGTGTGTGTGTGTGTGTGTGTGTGTGTGTGTGTGTGTATGTGTGCATTTGGATTTCTTAGAACTATTACTTGCAATTGGTTGCTATGGCTGTGTAAGAATGAATTGAGTGCAAGCGCTTTGATTTGTCTGTACAAGATACAGTGCTATATAAATTCAATTTATTATTATTATTCTATTATGTGCGTGCACATGTGCCACACGCACACGCACACACATACACACACACACAACACACACACACACACACACACACACACCAACACACACACAACACAAACACACCGCTAAGCTTAAACCAATAACAAAACCCAACCCGAAACAGCCTTGACCGTAACCATATCAATCAGGTCTCTAAAGTGTAAATGACTCCCAAACAGATCCAATTAAGATACGAAATTGCTTTTTCACAGATACCGTCTAATTTTACAAACAGTACGAATTCAAGGGGGTGGGGGGGGGGGGGGGGGGGGGGGGGGGGGGGGGGAGTGTGGGGGGGGGGGGTGAGGTGAGATTGTTGTCAGAGGAAACCCTTCAACTTATAGTGACGACACAGCTTCTGTCTACATGTCTGGTCAAAATCTACTTGGGTTTAGGTTTGTTGTTTTTCTCTTTTAAATTTTTTAAAATTATTGCTGATGATGTTTATTTTTGTTTTTTTTGCTTCATACTTTCCAGTTACTTGTTTATATTGCTTACTATCCTCACTTCATCACTTTTATAAGTTGTGTGTGTGTGGGGTGTTGTGTGTGTGTGTGTGTGGTTGTGTGTGTTGTGTATGTGTGTTTGTGTGTGTGTGCGTGCGTTGCATGCGTGGGGCGGTGCATGCGTGTGTGTTGTTTTTGTTGTTGTTGTTGATGTTTTTGCTTGTTTTCAAGTATCAATTGTTTGCAGAGCGAATTTCTGAAATACCCAAAATCAAGGTCAGACTCATGTTCCCATTTTCGCCTAGCGGCATGTCAAAAATTGAGGGAAATGATGTCAGTTACAGCTAAGGGGAAACTACTCGTGTCTGTCACCCCCTAGAGAGAGGTCAAAGGACAACGTAATGTCGCTGCCAGTCAAGCAATGAATTCTGAAAGGGCGCCACTTTCCCCAACCGTTTTGGGAGTAGATAGCAAGTCGGGGACGGGATGGCGAAGCAGAAGATGAGGGGATGGGGAGAAGGGGAGGGGGAGAGAAGAGAGTTGTAAGAGGCGGTGGTGACGGAGTGAGAGATACGATCTTGAATTCTCTTTCCTTATTTTTTTGTGTCATGAATCAGCCATAGAGGTGGTGGATCGGTGGTCTAGAGGTAACGCGCCTGCCTAAAAGCGAAAAGTCCGGGTCGGAAGTGTGCGGTGGTTGGAATCCCGTTTGGGCCCAAAACTGTTCCCCCCATCCATTAGACCAGGAGTGGTGGTCTGGGTGCTAGTCATTCGGATGAGACGATATACCGAGGTCCCGTGTGTTACACGTAATTATTTAACGTACGTAAAAGAACCCAACAACAACAAGAGAGTTGTCCCTGGCAAAATTCTGTAGAAAAAAAGCCACTTTGATAGGGAAATGAATACAGTTACAGATAGGAAAAAGGAAAAAAATAATAGGTGGCGCTGCTCTTGTGGCGACGCGCTCTCCCCGGGGAGAGCAGCCCGAATTTCACACAATCTGCCGTGACTTAAAGTGGTATAACATAAAATTAAAAAAATAAATAAAATAGAGGAGCACCCTTTCTGTGTCGTAAAGTGGTTAATGTCCTAACGTGGACAGTCTCGAGAGAGGTAAGAGCTCCTCCGGGGATCAGGATACTACCTGTGGAAACTTACTTTTACCAACAAGGCTGCCAGTGCACAGACTGCAAATCGCTAAACCAACGATTCCAAAAATAATACCAAATGACTTTTTTTTTTAGAGGTTTATGATGTTAAATGTCTTAATCCGTTTAGCGACAATGAATCCATTTTACGACATTATAAACCCCCCCCCCCCCCCCCCCCCCCCTTCCCCCTTGAGAGAGCTACGTTGTAATCTGCCTTGTGTCTGGGTTTTTTTGGGGGTTGTTTTTTTTGTTTTTGTTTGTTACTGTAGTACTCTCATTTAAAAATATCTACTTTCGTAAGTTGCTCTGGTATTACAACGGATTGGATTTCTGTATTGCATTGCGTGTGTGCTTGTGTA
>CM054141.1:54770381-54802881 GCA_028751875.1 Rapana venosa
TCCTCCTCCTCCTACTACTACTACTACTTCATCTCCTCCTCCTCCTCCTACTACTACTACTACTACTACTACAAAAACTTCTACTCCTACTACTCCATCTCCTCCTCCTCCGCCTCCTACTACTACTACTACTACTCCTCTTACTCCTACTAGAAGAGCAGAGCACAGAAATCTGCTGTGGGCTAGTTTTAATGGCAAGGCAAACTCAGTACAGCCTTCTATACATCAGCGTCGTGATATCAAACCCAGCTGGCAGCCGCCCAGATGTGTGTAAAGGAAAAAGCAGTCTGCAACCTCATTTTTAAAAAATCTCTTTTTTATGATCAGCTTCCTTTTTTTTTTAAAAATGGGCTAAAAATATTTAGGTTTGATAGACTTGGAGTGTGCAGAGGTTCATCACTTGCGAAGTTTTCTCGAGTATCTTTTCCCTTCTTTTCTTTTTGCAGGGAAAGGGTGTTTTTTAAATTATATTTTATTCGAGCCCATTCGTGAGCGGAATGTACACCGATACACAGACATGCACGCTTGCATCTGTTTCTGTGTCTGTCTGTCTGTCTGTCTCTTTCTCTGTCTCTTGTCTCAGAATCTGTCTGACTCTTCTTCGGTGTGTGTGTGTGTGTGGGGGGGGGGGGGGGGGGTGTGTGTTGTGTGTGAGCGCGTGTGTGTATATGTTTCTCTCTTCTCTCTCTCTCTCTCTCTCTTCTCTCTCTCTCTCCTCTTCTCTCTCTCTCTCTCAAATACACACATACACAAGGGGCGCGCTTAACGCACGCACGCATACACGTACCCTTTTCCCCTACATATGCACAGAGAGAGTGCTCTTTCATATGGTCGGGTGTGTTCGATAACTCTATAAACATTTAACGGCATATATATTTATATATTTTATATATATATTTTATATATTATATATATATATATATATTATATATATATATACATACATGTATATACATATATTTATATATATAAAATATATACATAAAATATATTACACACATATATATTTTATTATATATATTATATATATTATATATATATTTATTATATATATATATATATAATACATGTTGTTTCCCAAACAATGCATGAAACAAACGAAACAATGCCCGAAACAAGTAAAAATAGAAACAGACCCCCTAAACCTCCCCTAAACAAACAAACAAACAAACAAACAAACAAATAAAACGTCTGATCGTCAGCACAAGAAAAGTTCAACAGTGATCATTATCACGATACCTATGTTCTCAGTGATACGTTTTTGCATTGTGGATAGTTTCCGCAGCTTGTGCACAAGAGTCTACCATTGTTAGTACCGGTGTTTGTTAGTGATGCTCTTTTGTTACTGTTGGTAGCACTACCGATGCAATTTCTGCTGCTGCTGATAGTAGTGGTGATGTTGGTAGGGCCTAGTGGTGGTGGTAGCAGCGGTGGTGGTGGTGGTGTTACTGCTGCTATCATTTCTGCTAGTACTGTTGCTGTCGCTGCTAGTAGTAGGCTTACACAATGCGTTCCATAGTTCCTGCTTGCTGCTGCGACTGCCGTTCATCTGCCTGTCAGCTGCTGCTAATGCTAAAGCCTAGGGGAGCGGGGTAGCCTACAGGTTAAAGCGTTGTAACAGTGATCTAACGGCGCAGGATCGAACCACTCTGGAGGCACTAATTTTTAGGGGATTTTTTTCCTGTATAGTTAAAATCAGTACTGACTCCACTCCCCTAAAAGTCCTTGGGATGAGACTAATAAACCGACGCCCCGTATTCGAACGCAGGCAGAACATCTTACGCACACCTTAAAAACCCAGTTCCACCTTTGAGAAAAGCAGAGGGCATTCCATGCCAGTAGGAATGGATGACACCACATTTAACACCCCCCAAAAAGCCACCCCACGAAAAAAAAAAAAAACAAAAAACAAAAAACGCGTTGCACACAAAGTGTCGCGTTTTAGACAGCATCCCCCAAAGTCGAATTGCGGCTACCCTTTTAAAAATGGTCGTATGTATGTATGTTTGTCCGTTTGTGTTCGACGATGACCTCCAAAACAGCAGGGGGGCAGCTGCTGTTTCGGAAATTGTCGTATCATCATCATCATCTCATCATCATCAGTCCCGTGACCTTGGTGGTCGTGGAGGAGACCGAAAGACGATGCCGTGGTAAGGCCTCCCCCATCCATCTCGGTCCCCGGGTTTTGCGCAGTAGTGCCCAGTCATTCATCCTGGTCCATTCTCTGATGTTGTCCAAACCATGACTTGTTTGTCTTCCCCTCTTTCTGCACCCTTCGAGTGTTCCCTGCAGTACTGTTTTTGGCAGTGTTGTGGCGGGTGACGTGGCCGAACCATGTCAGCTTTTTCTTCTTGACGATGTGGACCTGCCAGCCGTGTTATTTGGCTCTTGACAAATTCATTGGTCTTTCGTTCTCTCCAGGATATGCCCAGCAGTTTTCTATGGCATTTTGTTTCAAATGACTGGATTCGCTCTGCTGTTTCAGCAGTCAATGTCCAGGTTTCACTTCCGTACAGCAGGATAGTCTGAATTAGGGCTTTGTAGAGCTTTAGTTTGATTGGGAAACTGATCTCTTTACTTTTCCATACGTAAACGCAAAATCTCACCATTGGCGAACCTGGAAACTCTAGCCAAGGAACAGGGGAAACAATCTGTTAGTTTCGTTACTGTCACTTCTACTAGGCCTAGCCTACTGATGTGTTTAGTCTAGACTAGCCTACTGATGGTTATAGCTAGCTAGGCTAGCCTACTGATGGTTTTAGCTAGCTAGACTAGCCTACTGATGGTTATAGCTAGCTAGGCTAGCCTACTGATGGGTTTAGCTAGCTAGCCTAGCCTACTGATGGGTTTAGCTAGCTAGACTAGCCTACTTAATGCCACGGCTACCGTTCCTATTAGGCTATGACTAGGCCTACTGCCGCTGATTTGCTAGACTAGGCTACTGCTGCTAGGCCTGGGCTAGCCTACTGTTGTTACTTCTCTTGGTGGAGGTGAGGGTGGGGGTGAGGGCAGTGGAGGGTGACTGATGATGAAGATAACATCTGTAGGTAGGCCTAAGGGGAAGCAGGTTTCTTCAGCATTCTGTTGGCAAGATGGACAGAAGATGGTGGGATAGGAAATGCTTGCTGGCTACCAGACAACTCTGTCTGTCTGTCTGTCGGTCTGTTTCTCTATGGTTCTGTCTATGGTTTTGTTGTGCCTATCGCAGTCACTGTGTGTGTGTGTGTGTGTGTTGTTGTGTGTGTGTGCGTGCGTTGTGTGTGTGTGTGTGTGGTGTGTGTGTCGTGCGCGCGTGTGTCTGCGTGTGTTGTGTATTATCTTCTGTCTCTGTCTGTCTCTGCCTATCTGTCTGTCTCTCTCATCATACACATACAACACACACACACGCGCGCGCGACACACACACACGCGCGCACACACACACACACACACACACACACACACACACACACACACACACACACACACACATCAATCACAATCCCACACACACAAGATTATTTATCCCATTATCTCTCGAAATTCTATTTTTTTTTCTCTCTCTCTCTCTCTCTCTCTCTCTCTCTCCTCTCTCTTCTCTCTCTCTCTCTCTCTCTCTCTCTCTTCTCTCTCTCTCTCTCTCTCTTTCTCAGGGGACTGGATGTATAACAATCACACGGGTGGTTAGTCATTATCCTCGAAATAAAAGAATGTGATGTGATTTGGTTTGATTTGATTTGATCTTTTGATCTCTCTCTCTCTCTCTCTCTCTCTCTCTCTCTCTCTCTCTCTCTCACACAACACACACACACACCACCACACACACAACACACACAACACACACACACACACACAACACACACAACACACACACACACACACACACACATACAGAGAACCAAACGTCCCAAAGCACACTAGCTAGTCTATAATTCTAATTATTATTTTCAGACTGCGTATACTTTTGCCCCTGGCTATCCCCGTGTCTGCTCATATCCAGGTTGTGTTCCTGATGCTAAGATGTTAATATAATAGACATAATGATTTCTTAAGTCAGCATCTCTTGATAAGCCTACCTTTAGGTTATACATGAAATCTTTCATAATCATAGATTACTATTTTTTTTTCTTCTGCTGCTCCTTTGTGTATTAATCTATGGTCTTTTTTTATTGTTGTTTGTTTAGTTTGAGTTCGAGTTGTCTATCTTTGTCTGGATGTCGATGTGTCTGTCAGTCTTTCTGTTTTTTGTTTCTGTTCCCGTATGTATGTCTTTTTCCTTCTATGTGTGTGTGTGGGGGTGTTTGTGTTGCGTGGTGGTCGTGCGACGTGCGGGGGGGGGGTTTGGGTTTTTTTTATGTGGTGTTGTGGGGAGGGAGAGTATTGGATGCTTTTCTGTCGTTTCTTTAATCTTTTCTTTGGTTAAATTAACCCGTGGGATCCCGGGGGGGGTTGCAAAACGAGCAAGCAAGAATGGATCTTGCCCCCCCAACGGCATGGTTTAAAAGGCGCTAAGGTAATTCCCCCGGGGGGGGAAACCGGGTAAAACCGTTCTGTAAAAAAAAGTTGTTTCGGAAACGGCAACACCGAAAACAAATACTGGGTGTGACGGGTTCCCGGCATCGAAAATCGCGATGGCAGTGGTGAACGAAAGGAAGCCCCTGCAGGAAAAATGGGAAAATTTTAAGCGCCAAAATAGGACCAAAAAAGGGTTCTGAAAGTGAGAATTTTGAAAGGAAAAAAAGCGCAAAAGCAGAGATGGAGCTCAATTAAAATTTCCGGAGCCCCGTAAAACTGATGGGGAAGGCAAAAAAAGAGCCAGAAGGAGAGACAGTCGTCCCTGGTGAGATGAAACCAACAATGGGGAGTACAATTATCTAAGAAGGAAGGGAAAAAGTGCTGATGGAGTGGAAAATAACAGCGGGTGATGAAAATAGAAAAAGGAAAAATGAAAACCACAATCTCGTGCTATGCCAAAACAACGACAGGGGGAAAAGAAAGAAAGTACTTTTATGAACAAAAAGGGCGAATGGAAAACACCCCAAAACCCCCTTTTAGGATGTGATGGGTGAAAAATGCAAAAGCGGAAAAGACAACAAATAAAGAAAGACCCCGGGAAAAGAGGATGGGAGATAAATGAAACGGAGAAAGCTGGGGGAATTGAGCAAACTTTTCCTTTGGAGGGCTTTATTTCCCCCCTGGGACCACAAGTTTTAATGTTCCCCAATGGAAGAGAAAAAAAACCCGATCGACCCCTGTGATAAAGGGGACATGGGGGATTATGATGAAAAAAGGGAAAGGAGAGGAGCTATTTTGGGTGTGACGCCCTTTTCCGAACCCTAAAGTGAACTGAAAAAAATGGACTGGGAAACAAAGAAAAACATTTTGATGTAAAAGTCGAAACCCCAAAAGTACAGGTGTTTTTCCCCCCCCATAAAAAAACAAGTTCCAACCCTGGGGATATAAAATACACACCTCGGCACGAAATTTAAAACCTGGGGAAAAACAATCAGGCGCCTACACACAACCAGTAAAAGTTTTAGGAAGGACAGGGGAAAGAAAAAAGGGGATTACCCCAGACCCCTGGAAGCCTTTGAAAACGGAGAAAAGAAGAAAAAAATTTAGAGAAAAGAAGGGATAAGAGGGGGTTTAAAACAAATACAGAAAGAAACCAAAACTGTAAAAGAGAACGAAAGAAAGGTCCTAATGGATGTTTTTGAAAAAAACAGGGGGGCTGCCCAAAGGGGAGAAGGGGGTGTTAAGATCCTAAGACTGAGTGGAAAGTCCCGGGCATAAAAAAAACACCAATCTAGATAAAAAAAGGCCAAATACTACACGAAGCAAAACAAATCAGATGGGAGAACTTTTCGCAAAATTTTTAAAGCCACCCCCAACTAAAAGGGGCAGAGTACAAGCCCTGATGCTGATTAAAATTTGAAAGCAACCACCAAAAAGGAAGGATTATAGCAGAAATCAGCTCTCTCAAAAAAGGGGAAAAACCCCCTGGCCGGGAAACTTAAATGCAAAAATTTTGGGGCGATAGAGTTTGATCAAAGTTCTACAGCACTCTTGGTATATGGGAGGGCAGCTAAGCGATTGGACAAAAGGAGTATGTGAAGATCCCAAAAAAGGACCCCTGAAAAATTTGTAACAATGGAGAGGAACCCTTTTTGTTCCCAGAAAGTTTTGGGAAAAGATCATCTGGGGCGAATTCAGGGGCAGTGAACAAAACCCAAAGGAAAGGCGGTTTTCGCCCAGGAAGAAGAGCATGCCCAGTTTTCCCCCTGGCAACATCATCGAAAGTGCCGGAAGGAGAGACAGTGTATACAATTCGTAGATTTTGAAAACCCTTTTTGACAGTTCTCGAGAAAGTGTGCGGCATACCCCGAGATAGGGGAATTCCACAGGGTTTTCCCAAGCTTTAAGAGTTTACAAAATTCCGTGCAGAGTGGAAACAGAAAAAAACCATTTAGTGTACAAACCGGGTAAAAACAAGGCGCCCCATTCAAAAAACTCTTTAACCTGAAATTTTGGTTGGGTGAGGGGAACAAACAAACTGCCCTACGGGCTCGATGGATTTCAACGTTTAAAGCCCTAGATTTTCCCGAGTCGGGCAGTTCAATACCCACCATCACATTAAAGAGAAGACCCCCGTCTCGACTTTCGCACAGAAGTGGGCCCTAAAAATCGTAGAAGAAGCAAGGGATGCATGAACTTTCAAAACCCCCTCACGGTCACGTAAAAGGGAGAAGATTTAAAAACAATGAGAGTTCAGTACTGGGGCATGTTGGCATGCGGCGGAGCAGGCAGCGACATCAAAAACCGGATTACCAAAGCAAAAATGCTTATAAAAACTGAACAATGTGGGGAAATCGTCCAGTAAGCCCCAAAACCAAACCAAAGATATACCGAGTGTGTACTTCACCCTTTTACGGTGGGTGTGGGGTACGAGAGTGACTTCGAAAAACTATCAATTCCACCGAAAAATTGAAAAAATTTGGCATTTTTGACTGAGACATCTCCCCCCCAAGAATTTTTCCCCGTTGAAAAGAAGCGGACAAAAAATTTCATGAAAAGGCGATGGGTGGATAGGGATATCTGCCGTCGAGAAAGGGAAAGATCGCCGAAACCCCTAGGGACCCGGGGGGAAAAGAAAGGGAAAACCCAAAGAAAATTGGGCGACTGCGAAAAGAGTAAAGATTCCCAAACATACTGGGGAACCATGGAAGCTGGCCCAAACAGGAGTGGGAAATTTGTTGCTGCCCCCGTCCAATGGGGAAAAGGCTTATGAGAGAATCATGGTTATTGTTTTGATACAATTGTTAACTTTCAAATTCTGGAACTATCTATCATCAATCCCCTTTGTGCTTTTGGCATGGGCAGAACAAATTTTTATTGTTGGGGCCCCTTCCGAAGGTTTTCCCCAGTATTTGGAAAGGGTTTTCGCTTTTTTCCCGGGGTTTGGGATACAATTTTGTTAAGGGGTTTTGGGGTGCAGTGCTTTTCTTTGAAAAAAAACCTGCTAAAAATTTGTTTATTTGTACCCCAAGAGCAATCCCCCTTCCGCCCCCCCCCACAACAAGATCCCACCAAGCCAAAGAGCACAGACACACGAGATACCGGCACAGCAACAGACATAAAAAGCACTACAGTACAAGAAAAGCCGACTAACGCCCAATAAAGATTCAAGCCTCTTCAAAAACCACATCAAGCAAACACCACACCAAAACCCCAAAAACCCCCAACACACACACACAACCCCAACCCCCCACCCCAAAACACACATAGAACCAACTAAACCAAAAAAACTCCTTGGTTCAATTTTCATATAATTGCCCTTTTCCTAAAAAACGTGAAAACATTTAAAGCAACCCCAAGAACAAATCCCCCTAATGCCCTATTTTTACAGGCAAAAGGGAAGAAGATTGTTGTGGTTTTTTTTTTTTTGTAAGACATGTTTGTTGTGGGTGAAAAAATGTATCGGTTGGTTAAGGAAGGGAAAGGGGAGAAGAAGGAAAAGAGAAGAAAAAGAAAAAAGGAAAGAGAAAAGAGAGAGAAGAGAAAAAAAGAGAGCGAGAGCGAGAGGGAGGAATAAATTTTTTCAAGCGCAAAAATGAGTTTTTCGGCCGCTTGTACCAATCCCATTTGTTGGGCAAGCAAACACACACCACCCCCCAGTACTACGGGGACACACACAACGCCGCACCCCGAAAAGCCGCCGCAAACCATTAACCAACACTTAACACACACCGTAGACAACACACAAAAACAAAACAACCCAACACAACAAAAAACACCAACACAAACACAAAAACCACAACAACACCACCAAACCCCCCACACCACACACACACACACACACCCAAAACACACACAAAACACACACACCAACAAATGTTTCGTAGAATTTGTGATCAAAATTTTTTTCTATTTAAATTCTATCAAATTATTTTATTAATTTATTGATTGTTGATTTAGGACAAGCGGAAAATTGTGGTTTGACATATAAACGGGAAGGTAATAAGTGGTGAATTTTTTTAGGGGTATTTTGGGGTTTTATTGAAATGAATGAAAGAAGTTATCTTTGAGCAACGTTTTTTTTTTTAGATTTTTTCTGACCCGAAAAGGGGCTTTATAAATGAAAGTTTTGATGACTATAGGGGTAAAATTACAGGGGGGGGTCAAGTTCTTAAATTTTTTCTGTCCGGGGTTGTCCTTTTTCTTTTTGTTTTTGACCCCGAAAATTTTTTTTTCTCTCTCTGTCGCTCCCTCTGCTAACGACCGGAAAAAAACCCTGTTTCCTTTCTTTGTTTTCAACCCTTTAACCCCCCCCCCATCCCTCTCTTTCCCCCCCCCCCCCCCCCCCCCCCCCCATCCACCATTACTTTACCCCTTTTTTTTTGTTTTTGGGTTGTGTGGGGGGTTTCCAAAGTACAGGTTATACGGCAACCTCTGAAAGCATGCTTTTTCTGTGGGATTATATCAGTCCCCCGCTTGTTGCTTGCAGTTGCTTTTGATGTTGTAGTTCCCCCTTTTGCTACTTACTCTTGAATCGGGACGGGGTAACCCGTGAAGCTCTTTTTTTTCAAGCAATGTTAAACAGATCGAGTGTGGTTACCCGTCAAGTCAAAATCAAATCAAAAAACTTTAATTCCCCCTGAAGGGGAATTTCAATACGAGGCAATTGATACAATCGAAAAAATCAAAGAACCCAAAAGCTATATTTCATATTTTTTTCAAATGATTTTAAAAAAAGTAGAAACACAAACACCAACACACCGCGGCCCGCGGCGCCACCACACCAACACACACCACCAAAAAAAACACACACCAACCACACACAACAAACACACAACAACAACACACACCAAACACAGACGCACGCACAACATAATTGTGAAAACAATTTTTAACCCATTGACGAAACATAAAAATTTATTTTTCGCCGCAATAGCAGCCGTACACCGCCGTCGTGTGGTGCGAACGCGCCCAGCCCCCCCCCCATCAATATATAATTTAATGTTTTTAAGACCCCTTTCTGAAAAACAGACTTTTTTTTTACCCCGCGCACCCCCCCCCCACATCCCCAACCCAAATTATGTATGACTACCTTAAAAATGACTCAGGGAAGTAATTCAGAGAAATGTAAAATAGGTAGTCAAAATCATTGTGAATTGAATTCGAAGTTTTTTGGGACAAAAAATTTCTTTTTCTGTTATTTTTCTGATGGGACCTGAAAAGGGTTCCCAAGGCAAAAACTGAAATTCTGGAAACCCAAAATGGGAAGGATCACCAAAAAAGGTGTGGTTTGCGTACAAAATGCTGATTGCAGAAGAAGAGATCTCTTTGTTTCTTTTTCCAAATTTTTTTTGAGCGATTTTACAAATTTTTTGCAGGCCCTTCTTGTTTTTTAACCCCAAGGGTTTTTGTACCAACAAATGAAAGTAAAAATTTGAAATTTATGTAAGACTTGTAAAACAGGAAAGACCCCCTTTTTTACAAAAATGGTTCAGTTTCCCCAAAAAAAAGCGTTGTGTCCCCTTTTTTACAATGCGTAGTGTTTTAAATTAGAAATATTTCAAAAGGAGGGTAAGTTTTGGGCCTTGGATTGTCGTTCCCCAGTGTAAAAGGGGATGTCTCTTTAGGGTCGGAGGTAAAGCAGCGAGGGGGGGGGAGAAGCGCCGCCCCAACAGTGGCCCCTTTAGAAGTTGAGGTTCGATGCCTCGCTTCCCCCGAAAAGTTATGGAACTTTTGTTTTTTTTTAATATTTTTTAGTTTTTTTTTCGACTGTTTGCCAGTTTTTGTGCGGAACCTTAATGTAGGGAAAATTTAGTAGGGGAAATTTTTAAATCATTCTTATTTTTCTGTGCCCCCTGAGGGTCATTAGTTGTAGAGAATTCTTTTTTGCTGGTTACCCCGCCAAAAATATAAAACCAACACACGACAGACCAAACGGGATTTTCGACAACTACAGTGGGTAAAAAAAAAAGAGCTGCCCGCTAAAAGAACACCCGAATAAGGCCCCAAAAACTACGGTGGAAATCAGGCGAGAAAACAAAATGATGATTATAACACCCAAAAAAAATTTTCACCCGATATAGGGATAAAAAGAACTGGAACAGTTCAAAGCTTCAAGTACCCGGGAGCCCTTGTATCGACAGGGGGTCAAGCCGAAATATTCAGGAGCAAACAATACACCCCGTCAAAAAAAAACACCATTGGGGAGATAAAAATTCTCCGTATCTCCCCGATCAGCTAATGCGTCCCCTTTTATATAATTTTTGTAGTGTGAATCATGGACCCCGAGCGATTTGGAGAGAAAAGTACAGGCGGGGGTGAGGCTTTCGGGATTTGGTTCCTACAAAAAACCCCAAAAAGCAACGAAGCGTGATAACGAAACCGCAAACCCTTGGACCTATGGAATTCTAAGATGGAAAAAGGTAAATTAATGGTTGGGGATGTCCAAAAATCCAAAGGCTTGCAAAAAAATTTTTTAAGGGATGTCAAGGGGAAGAAAAAGAGGCAGACAAGGAAGGTGGGAGGATAACATCGGAATGGACCGGCCCCGAATCAAAAAAACCCCGAGAAAGGGAGAACAAAGAGAGGGGTGGAGGGAATGGTTGTTGAGTCTTGAGGGTGCCCCCACGGTGTCAGATACGGGACAGATGATAGATAGACGTGGTTATAGGGACTAATCTGTTTCGTTAACAGTAAGTTTGGCCCTAAATTGATAGGAGTATTTTTTTCTGCCCCCCCTCCCCAAAGTGTTTTAAGTGCTCTTGTTGGGGGCAAAGCCCTTTTTAAACTTTCCCCCGTTAATAACAGCCCGGGGGGACTGTATCTTTCTATCCCCCTTTTTTCTGTGGTGTCTTCCCCGTTTTCATCCCCCTCCTTTTTTCGGGGTTGGGTAACACCCGGTTAATTTTGGCCTTTTTCTTTTTTTATATTTTCTTGCTTCATAACAAGTATAAGGCACCCCCAAAAATAAAATAACTTTTTTTTTTTTAAAGAAAGATACCTTGACTCAAAATCATGTGATTTTTTCCCCAAATTTGGGGGTTAATTAAAAACTAAAATTCAGCAAACTGTAACCCTTAATCCCTTTTTCGTCTGTTCGCTTCCCAATCACAATTGATAACGGGGGGGAGGTGGGGGGGGGGGGGGGTCACCAGTGTAGGAACACACAAGCAATCCTCGTTTGATGATCATTTCCAACTTTCTCGCCACTGCCTGGTGTTACTCTTATGTCCTCAATTCCCAAAGCAAGTACACAGAGCACTTTTGTCATGCTTTGAACAATCGGTAACAAAAAAATCACCAAAAAAATGTTCCCAACACTCTAAACAAGATACTACATGGCCTGCAAGCTACTTCAGGAGTGTAACTCGCTGCCGCCAGGATGTCTGAAGAGTACCCATCCAGGGGCCAGTACTCGAGTCAGCCTCTTTAGAAGTGCTGGCTGGGTGGGTGGTGTGTTTTTACTGGTGTTTTGTTTTTGTGTGCATGATTATCTTTGGGGGGGGGGGGGGTTCTTTGCGTTATGTCGTTTTCTGAAATTTTGATAAATCATTTTCATCATGATGATGGAGCTGAAATTGGTTACCTGCACAGTTATTTGCTTTCTTTGTCTCTGTGTCTCTGTCTCTGTCTATGTGTCTGTGTGTCTGTCTGTCTCTGTCTCCGTCTCTCTCTGTGTCTCTGTCTCTTTCTCTGTGTTTCAGTCTCTTTGTCTGTCTGTCTGTCTGTCTGTCTGTCTGTCTGTCTGTCTGTCTCTCTCTCTTAGCCTGTTAGTTGGCCAGTCTCTCTGCTATCCTCTCCCTCTGTTTCTCTCTGTATAATAATAATAAATGGAACTTATATAGCGCTGTATCTTGCACAGACAAATCAAAGCGCTTGCACTCAACTCATTCTTACAGTCATAAAACCAATAGCAAGTAATAGTTCTAACAAGTCCAAATGTACACACACACACACACACACACACACACACACACACACACACACACACACACACACACACACACACACACACACACACACACACACACACACACACACACACACATTATACACTTTGGAAGGGTGATGGGATTTTGGCTGTTGAAAAGCAGGGACAGTTATGAAATGAAACAGGAGAGGAAAATCTTAGGTTTGAAACAAATATGTCTTGCGGCCGGATTTTAAAGTGTCACAAGAAGGCCTTTAGCGATGAGAGATAGGGAGGCCATTACAGATCGATGGACCAGAAACAGAGAAACAGCGACGGCCGACGGTGGACTGGCTGATTCTAGGTATTCCCAAGCACAAGGAATCTCCAGCAGATCGAAGGGAACGAGAAGGAGTGTACAGGTGAAGACATTCACAGAGGTAGAAGGGTGCTGTTTTGTGGAGACATTTGTAACAGAGGGCACTGATCTTAAAGTTTATTCTTTGTGGCATAGGCAGCCAGTGGAGAGGTCGCAAGAGAGGGGTAATGTGCTCAGATTTTTCCTTTCTGAGGACTAGTCGAGCTGCAGAGTTTTGAATACGTTGAAGGGAGTGGATAGATGATGCTGGCAGACCAGCCAAAAAAGAATTGCAATAGTCCATAGTGAAAGAATGAGACACCACGAGTTTGGATGTTGCATCTGTGGACAGGTACTTTCGAATTGCACTAATACGCCGTAATTGATAGTAGAAAGACTGGCAGGTCTGGGTGATGAATTTTTGCATAGGCAGTGTGTTGTCGATAATGACCCCTAGATAGTTCCCAGCAATGGATAAAGGGACTGATGCATTGCCGATTTCTATCGAAGCTGTTGTAATGGAAGAGTGTTTGTGTTTGGTCCCTACGAGCATGGCTTCAGTTTTATCAGCGTTTAGTTGTAACTTGTTCTCTATCATCCAGTTTTGGATATCTTGAAAGCAGTAGGCCATATTTGTCAAGAGAGAAGGCAGATTTTCAGGAGTGTCACTGCTTAGAATCTGAGAGTCATCTGCATAAAAGTTATGGTTGATCTGATGACGGTTAATTATTTGTGACAGTGGAGCGTTATAGAGAATGAACAGAACAGGGCCCAGAACTGATCCCTGTGGGACTCCACATTCCAGTCTGGCAGGTACTGACTGAATTTTGTTTACAGTGACTGTCCGGAATCGGTCGGTCAGGTATGAGCTAAACCAGGTGAGGGCTGTACCTGTAACACCAAACGTTTCTTGAAGACGGGAGAGAAGGATAGAGTGGTCAATAGTGTCGAAGGCTGCAGATAAGTCGAGTAGAGTGAGGAGGGAGATTTTCCCTGAGTCAGAAGCAAGTAGAAGCGTGTTTAAGGTGTGAACTAGGGTGGTGTCAGTGCTGTGGTTGACGCAATAGGCAGACTGAAACGCAGGTAGAAGACTGTTGAAGAGAAGGTAATTGTTGAGCTGTTTCAGAACTACTTTTTCAAGGACTTTAGAGATAAAAGGTAGGTTGGAAACAGGTCTGATATTCTTCAGAATGTTAGGGCCAAGGTCATGCTTTTTGAGTGGTGGTGTGACTAAAGCAGTTTTGAGAGCTGAAGGAACATTTCCAGAAACAAGAGACGAGTTTGCTATTTCCGTGATAGTGGGTATAAGCTGTAGCAGGCACTGTGCGAAAAGAGAAACAGGTGTGGGGTCGAGATCGCATGATTAATTTTTATAGTCATTCCTTTCAGAATTGTCTCAATGTATTTCTCGCTTACTGTATGAAAGAAAAGGAGAGGAGTGCCAGAAAACTGAGGACCAGAAAATGCAAGCTGGAAAAGATTCTGATCCAAGCTAGAGCGAATGTTGCAGATTTTGTCAGAAAAGAATGCAGAAAATATAGAAGGAAGTTCAGAGTGGTTGTGGACAGAAGGCAGAGGGCTAGCCTTTGCAGATCCAAGCAGAGTGGATGTGAGGGAAAAGAGAGATTTCATAGACGTGGCATCAAGGACTTGAGAAGAGTAATACTTTGTTTTTGCTGAATGGATTAAGGTTTTGACTTTGTTGATTTGTTTAGGAAGAAGCTGTTTGTTTATTTCAGTTTTTGTTTTTCGCCATTGCCACTCTAGCTGTCGGCGTTTGCGTTTGCGACCAGAATGTCATGGGTGTACCATGGTGCACATGGCCTATCGGGCAGGAGATGGTCAGTAGGAGGTGCATGCTCATCAAGGAGTTGGCTGAGAACAGTGATGTAGTGTTTAGAAGGGTCAGTGTGGTCAGACATTTGTGATAGACGTTCAGCAGCTTGGGCAAGAAAAGTTTGAATATTATGGCCTTGAGGTTGCGACGGGTAATGCACTTCTTCTTTCTGATAGGCTTTGCAATGTTTAGAGAGAAAAGAATGGTAGAATGATCGGAGAGCAGTTCGTCAGCGACAGATAGAGACTGAGATGTGACTAGACCTTGTGAAACATCAGTAATAAGCCAGTCTAAAATATGACCAGATCTGTGTGTTGGTTCGTTTACCAGCTAGGAAAGTGAGTATGGCACACCGCCAAGATTTTTGCCACACACACCCCCTCCCCATTTGCCCTTTTCTCCCTCTTGTTTTGTTGTTGTTGTTGTTGTTGTTGCTGTTGTTGTTGTTGTTCTTCTTCTTCTTCTTCATTGTCTCGCCATCACTACGAAGTTATCACGGCAGTATGTCAGTTGGCTTTGGTCAGACACCTTGGCTGTTGTCAATGCGCGAGAAGAAAGGAAGCAGAAGACAGATGGAGAGAAGAAGAGTGGCGGCATCAACAATAACCTCATCAACAGAAGCTGTAAACCACAACATCAGTAGCAGCAACAGCAGCAGCAGCAGCAATAGACATGCAGCAGCAGTAGTAACAGAAGCTAGTGAGGGAATGCTTTGCACTTCACTCACCCCCTGCCCTTCATTCCTCTGTCTTTGTTCATCTTTCTGTCCGTTTTATCTGTCCCCCCCCCCCCCCCCCCCCCCCCTCTCTCTCTCTCTCTCTCTCTCTCTCTCTCTGCTGTGTGGAGATGAAAGCTTCAGGTGTGATAGAGTGTTGCTCGCAGCCATGAAACAAAGAAACAACCAGAGAAAACAGTCAAACAAAGGGCAAAACGAACAGACACACAGACATCGTTCCATGCTACACTGCCTTAGTGTGCTGTGTTCCGCTAGATTCTATTATATTGTAGCTTTATGTTTGCATTGTGTCAATCCTACATTGTGTCACACTGCGCTTTGCGCGCATTACAACGCTTTCCTTCTAATCCAACAATCTTCTCCCAACAGTCAGCACACCATAATTATGCAGCAGCAACAGCAAACACAAACAGCCAATGAGAGCTAAGGGAGCTGTCGCTTGCATCGGCATCAATTCTCTGTATTGGTTGTCGTGGGTCCTATTGCGTGCAGTAAATTGACATGTACATAGCTCAGGCAGGAAACTGAGGGCAAGGCTGATGGTCTGATTCCGAACCCGGTAAACAGTGATGATCGATTTCGGAGTGAGTGGCGTTTCGTGTTCAATTTTGCGTGTAATTCGGTGCAAAGATTAACCCTCCATATACCTACCTTCTCCTCTTCTTCATAGTTTACAAACAAAGATTACTTATCTTTTACTTCGGTGTAGTCCCTCGGTTTTTTGTTTTCCAATCTAGCTATATGCACCTAATGTTATACCGTTGAAATGTCCTAAAAAACTAACTAATTGATTTATGATTATGTGAGATGTGCTTCTAGATTCAGCTGCTTAAATTTGCCTGCATGTGTTGTTTCAACACCATTTGTTAAGGTGAGGGAGAAAAGTTTAGATTGAAAAGGATTCGGGCGGGGGGGGGGGGGGGGGGGGAGAATACCTCTGAAAACCACAATATACTTTTGTCTTAAGAGAATCTTAATATTTTTTCACCCCACCCTCAAATGATTGTACTGTCTCCATATAGCTTAACTGTCACACATCACATGCCAGAATTCAATCTATCTTCTTGTATTATCTCTATCCTTTCCTTCTGCAAATCTTCTCTCTCTTTCGCGCGTATATATATATATAGATAGATAGATAGATAGATAGATAGATAGATAGATAGATAGATAGATAGATAGATAGAGGGATAGATAGATAGAGATATAGATATATAGATATATATCCTCACAGTTATGAAGTATTATGTTTCATTGATATCACAGAAGTAAGCTTGTGGACTTTTCAGTTTTCTTTGTTATTAAATTTACGTTCACAAGTTGTGCTCTTATAGAAGACTGGATGTAAAAAAACCAAAACTGTTCTGGTTATTCCTTCACCTTCTGAAAATAAAATTCAATCAATCAATCTTGTTTACGATGAGAAAGAGAAAAGAAAGGAACAACAACAACAACAACACACACACACACACACACACACACATACGTGTGCACGTGCGCGTGCGCGTGCACACACGGGTTGTTAGTTGTAAATATCATGCAGGTTTAAGACTGTCACGCAGTAGACAGTAGACAGATGTTATATCTATTGGAAAAGTATAAAGGGACTAAGGATTCACTACCAGAATGTAACCAGTACGTGCAGCAACTACACTTCTAGGCCTGACATTCGTAGTTTATAGTGCTTTGTGTAGCTCTGGGCTTTATCACAGTTCTTGATTAAACCATTGACGCTGGGGGCAACAACAAAGTGAGAGGCTGTATGACCAGTGGCTTTCCCACTCATGGAATTCCACTTTACAGCTTAGTCTTTAGTGATCGACTATTACTCTCTGACTAGGAGGCTTGACTCGCACAGTCCTTATGTGCTGCAGCCCTGGGGGCTGGTTGGCCTTTGGAGAACATCTCCAACGCTGACTGTCCTTATGCCCACTTGGCCGAGAGAGTGGGGATGTACAGTAGGCAAGGCATCTTCACTATAATCAAATTTCTGCCCAGTTTCCAAAACAGCAGCTGCCTCCTCTGCTGTTTTGGAGGTCATCGTCGGACACGACGGACAAACATACAGTTCTCAGCAACTATGGGGTCTATAACATTCACTGGTGAAGCCTCCTCTTATTCTGTAGTGGGAAAATTACCATGGTCTTGTTTCTTAACATCAGCGCACTCCGCTCCGTCATATGGTTAACGGTTTAGCTTTGAACGGAGTGTCGCAATCACTTAGTTGCAAACGAACACTAAAACCAACGATATTTTTTTTCAAACTTCAAAACGCACTTCGCAAATCGATAAATTTTTATGCCGGTGATATGTATGTATTATGTGTTGTGCTGTGTTGCGTTGTGCCGTGTACATTATTCCATGCTACATTGCATCGTATTCATTATGCTGTGCTCTGTTGGTTCGATTATATTGAACATGTATGTCGCATTGCGTTGTGTTCAGCCTGTATTGTATTGTACGGCACCTGGCCTTGTCCTGCACTGCATTGTCTAATGGAACAGTCTCCTCACAGCAGATGGCATGAAAGAATGGCATTTGTTTTATTTATTTTATGTTATTTTTTCCATTTCGAGGATAATGGAATAAGCACTCATTTGATTTTTTTCATCCAGTCCCCGTGTGTATACAGTTTTGTCACTTTTGTCATCCGTTCCCACCGGCACACAATAGCCTACGTTTCCGAAAAAGCGGAACGGGTTTTAACGTGTGCGAAAGATGTTCTGCGTGCGTTCGCACACGGGACCTCGGTTTATAGTCTCATCCGAAGGACTTTTGGGGAGAGTGGAGTCGGCACAGATGTTAACTCCAGAAGGAAAATTCCTCTTGAACGAGAATCGAACCCGGGTCAGCGAGCAGATCACGAATACATCACTCTAACCACCAGGCTATCCCGTCCCCCATCGAAAATGCTGTAGCCGGCAGCAACAGCCAAGCACAAAGCACCAGTCAGTACTACGGATGCTGTCGCTTGCATCTGCATCAATTCTCTGTAATTGTTGTTGCGGGTCCTAATGCGCGCAGTGACCTGCTTCAGAAACACTGCTGACACAGGAGATCGATGGTAAGGCGTATGGTCTGATTGTAACCCCTGTCCACTGTGATGATTGATTTCCGAGTGTCGTTTTATGTGTCAATGTTTTTAGGGTAACTTTGTGCATTGATGAGACTTGAACCCTCCCGACGCTTAACCTTCTCGTGTTTAAATAAAAAAAGTGATTAAAAAAAAAGGAAAGGAAAAAAGCGCAAATACATATTTATGTGCCGCATGCACATACACACGCACGCACACACACGCGCACACACACACACACAAACTCTATGATGACAAGAGTAGTCTTGATACATTACAATGATGATAATCTTTATTTCCAAGGGCATCTGCAGACATTTCTCATCCAACTGAGAGAGAGAGAGAGAAGAGAGAGAGAGAGAGAGAGAGAGAGAGAGAGAGAGAGAGAGAGAGAGAGAGAGTATGCATGCATACGCTGTTTAGTTTATTTGTCTCTAATGTTTTAGAGTACTCCCAATGACCTCATGTTTAGACTATACATTGGACTAACAATTAAACCTCCCTTCCTTCTCCACGCCCACTACCTGAAAGCAGGTACTGCTGAAGGAAACTTCCTGTACACCGAGCCTTTGCAGAGTAGGTAAATCAACAGGATTTGTCAGATGGGTTTTACAAAAAAAGAAGATTTACAATTTCAATTCCCCATTTCAAATGTTTAATCTGCTTTTCAAATCTTCCGTTCATAAATCAATATAAGCGCAGTCTTTATCAGGAAACCACTGTGTGCTGAATAGTTCATTTTGCTTTGGACTGTAGAAGTCTGTGATCAAGTATGCATATCATCATTTGGGAAAGTCAAGTCAAGTCAAGTCAAAAACACTTTAACTGCTATTGTTTATCGAAGTAAAGATTCAGCGCTATATTCCATACATTATTATTATTATTATTATTATTATTATTATTATTATTATTAAATGTATTCATCTGGATCAAGCAGTTTTTGTTTTGTTTTGTTTTGTTTTAATCAAAATTTTTGGACCTTTTGGACTTTTGAGATTTTATAATAAAGTAGAAAAATATCACCCTTACTTTACATGCAAGAAGAGCAGGCCCACCACTTCAAAAGTTAGCAATCATATAGCTAGGAGACGGGATAGCTCAGTGGTCAGAGCACTCGCTTTCCCCCAGCTCAGGTTAAGCAGCATCGAGCGTGGTTACCACTTGGGTGGGTAAGCGTTTGTGCGCCTTGGCTTCAGTACGGTCCCCCCAGTCCACCCAGCTGTAAATGTATACCTGCCCTCTTTAGGGTCAGGGAAGGTAAAGCAGCGAGGGAGAGGAGATGGGCGCCGCCCTCAATATACTGGCCCCTAGAGAAGTTGGGGTATCTGATGCCTCGCTCCCTTACGACCACATAGGTTATGGGACACCTTTACCTTTTTATAATTATAGCTCAAGACGTAAAAAAAATAATTTCACAACATAGTATTCCGTGGAAAAATGATATATTCTGTCTTTCGTATAAGGCATTATATTGTTGTTACATTTAGTTTTTCCAATGTCAAAACAATAGCGTCAAAAAGGTGCAAGTAACATTTTGACCCAAGAAAACGGGAAAATAGAGGAGTTTTTAGTCAGATTTGATTGAAATTTTGTTCCTTGTACAGATCATTCTGGTCAAGGTGAAAATAACTTTGTTTATAGTGAAAGCCCCTTTATTGGGGGACGGGGGTGCTCAGTGGTCAGAGCTTTGGCTTTCCTCAAGCTGAGGTTAAGCAGCATTGAGTTTGGTTACCTCTTGGATGGGTCACCGTTCGTGCACCTTAGCTTCAGTAAGTTCCCCGTTCACCCAGCTGTAAACGGGTACCTGTCTCTTTAGGGTCAGGGAAGGTAAAGCAGCGAGGGAGAGGAGATGGGCGCCGCCCTCAAAATGCGGGCTCCTGGAGAAGCTGAGGTCTCTGGCACCTCGCTCCCGGTTGAAGACTATTCTGGTTCCGACAAAAGCCATTATATGAAGAGTACTCTGTTTCCGACTTAAGTTGTTACGTAAATAGCTGAAACGTCACTAAGTACATAGCTCAAAAGTCACTATGTAAATAGCTGAAACGTCACTATGTACATAGCTCAAAAGTCACTATGTAAATAGCTGAAACGTCACTATGTACATAGCGACGGTACCCTGTACCAAAGAAAATAATCATGTTTTAAATTTTAGTTGTGGATGTGCAGCTGTGTGCTTGTGTTGCATACATGCTTTAGCAGAAATGTCCGTCAATGTAAAAGATTGGTGTTTACATAAGTTTCAGTGATGAGATTTTCTGCGAAGTTGGCTTCACTTTTTTGTTGTTGTTGTAATGTAGGCTACTAAAAAATGAAAGCCTTTTGAAGTTGATTTTGATTTTTAATAGTCTTTAATGTACCTGATTTTGATTGAACTGATTTAGTTGTATGCGCATGGGTGTGTGGCATGCAAGCGCTTTGATTTGTTTTTGCAAGATATAGCGCTATATAAATTCCATTCATTATTATTATTATTATTATTATTATTATAGCTGAAAAGTCACTATGAAAATCGCTGAAAAGTCATGTAAAAGAAAAGAAAAGTCACTATGTATGTAGATAAAAAATTACCCTGTTTTGTGCCAAAGCTACGTTTGCAATATTGGAAAAGTATCCTGTTTCTGGTAAAAGTTACTATGTTAATATTTGAAAAGCATTCTGTCTCTGGCCTGCAAAGGCTACTGTATGATTAGTTGAAAAAAATTCCATTTTGTAGCAAAAGCTACCATACACATGTTCAAACAGTGCTGCGGTCCACAACAAAGTGACTCCGTTCAGATTTCGACCGTTACCCTGGTCAAGACGAAAATTACTCTCTTTGTGCCAGAAGATCACTACAGATGACGATTATTCTGCTCGCGGTTTATAACTAACTATTCGTGTGCGTTGTTAAACACGTCCTTTGTCTCAGGACGAAAACGTCCGATTATGGTGATTATGACTGTTGATTACAAGCACAGCTCTCTTCCTGATCCAAATACCACTCTTCATACAGCAACTGTATCAAAGCTTTAGACGGGTTAATTTCCTCGCTTACATACTAGCCTATACTTACCATCATCCACACCACCACCACCATCACACGAACGAACCACAACGTCAATTCTGACTTCACCTCCTCCTTCGCCTCCCCCCATGCCCTGATTACCCCCTCCCCTCCTACAATCAACGAAGCTCCTCTGAACCCTAAGCTGAACCCGACAGACAGTCCGCGCGCATGTGTGTGTGTGTGCGTGTGTACGCGCGCGCGTGAGCGTCTGTATGTATAGAGAACAAACCAGAAAGAAACGCGCGCGAAGATGGTCCTGAACCCGCTAGGCCTAGTAGGCCTGAGTAGTAAAGCCTTGGGCCTAGTCAATACCGAGCCAAAAAACATGTGGGGATTTTCACATGTGTGTGTATGTGGATGTGGATGTATGTGGATGTGTGTGTATATACGATACACAACGTGAGGTTATGGGGGTATGCAGTATAACATAACAATATGTAACAGTGGCAGTGTTGTGTTGTGTTGTTGTTTTTTTCTGGGTTCAGTTGAGGCCATGACCGGTTCGTTTCTATTTCTGCCTACTATGACAGGCAGCAGCTTCCTCTCTGTCTCTCTCTCTCTCTCTGTCTCTGAGCTTCTGACTAGTGGAGTGCGTGGTGTTGCTGGTGATAGTTTGGGCTGTCTGGTGGGGGGAGCGTGTGAACAGCTGACAGCGTCATACAGCCGGGGGGTGGGAGTTTGTAGCCTGTGTTGGAGTTTTCCTGATTCTATTTGTGTTGGTGGAAGTCAAGTGTAAGTGGCTTGTGTTACTGATTTATTTCTGTATTTCATTTTTTTTTAAAATCACACATGTATTTTTTCCCCATTTATTTATGTGCTAGTGTTTTCAGTTTGATAGTTTCTTCCTCGTCAAACGCTCAGACAGCAACTGTAGTTATCGGTTATATGAGCGAAAAATGCGTTGCGCTGCCGTTCAGCGCCTGACAAGTGAAGCCCAGCGGATCCGACTTCGGCGTGATGGAGAGAATGATATATATGTCTTTCTATAGGAAAAGGTAGGAGAATGGCCCCAGAGGGCAGAAAACAGATGAAGAAGGAGGTGACAGGAAGAATAAGGAGCAAGGCAAAAACAAAGAGAGGGATAGAAAAGAGAGAATTCCTAGCAGAGAATTTCCAGAAGATTGGGATGCTATTTATACCGACGTGCCCCAGGCATTCCCCCGGGGGAAGTTTAGCATTTTACATGTGTGTTTTCATTTTATCCTTCGTCCAGCCGAGTGTGGGTATTTTTGTGGCTGTTTTGGGGGTTTGGTTTTTTCTCCTCCAAAGCATATTCCTTTACACATTTACAAGACATAATAGAATGTGCGTGTTTTCTTACAAGATGTAAATCTACAGCTAATCATTAAAAAAAATGTACAGTTAGTTTAGTTCTACAGATGAATAGCCCTTCTTCTCCGACAGTCTCTTTGTATTCCGTGGCGTGGTTATACCTCTGTCCTCATTCCACTCCTCCAGACCACGGCTCATCATAAAGCCAACATTTGTCTGGCCGCTCACACTACACAAGGATATCTGTACCAGGCCTCCATTAGCATTCTTGCCAGAGAAGGCTCTGCACTTGCAGTAGGTATGGTGATTAGTGGGGTGTTATGTTCTGAGGTACATACATTTCTCTTTCTTTTGGTCCAGCACTCGGGAGGGGATGGATGCTAGTATGTGTTCAAGTGACTTCTTTGCGATAGAGTTCAGTCGCAGGGTCAGAGTAAGTGATATGACCACAGTTCTGGAATGGTGTCTGTCACTCCATACATGACTCTGTGAGCCGAGACAAGGGCATTAGAAGTGCCACTGGATCATGGATATATATATATATATATATATATATATATATATATATATATATATATATATATATATATATATATATATATATATATAATGTATGGAATTTATATAGCGCTGAATCTTGTAAAGCAACAAATTAAAACGCTATATATGGTTTATGTATGTATGTATATATGGATGGATGGATGTGGGATCAGGTTTCAGACTGCTGGGCAGAGACCTCTCTTATGTTTCCTTTTAAACTGTACTCAATCAGGTTCGAAGGATGCAGACACATACAGTGTCACATCATCTGAGCAACACTATGAACTTACTTTATTAAGGGACTAACGCTACCCAAATCATATTTGGTTAAACATTTTTGTCTTTAAAATAAAATAACCATGAGCGATGGCCTGTACGTAGTGCGACACCAATTTTAATGATGATACTTGAATGTGTTTATGGAGTTCATTTCGACATATATCAGACAATGTTTTCATATTCAACAGCACAAAGTCTCCTTAATTAACTACCCCCTAAAGACTAACACAAGAAACAATTCTCTGATAGTATCGGCTGAAGAGTCCACAAAGACTGCTGTGACTAACCCACACTCCTTTAGGAATATCACAGTCCAGAAGAAACCAACTGCTGTACCCTGAGTGGTGGTCTGGGTGCTAGTGTTTTTAGATCAGACGATAAAACTGAAGTTTTGTACGCAGCGTGCATTTAGCGTATGTAAAACAACCCGCGGCAACAAAAGAGTTATCCCTGGTAAAATTCCGTAACAAAAATGGTGTTCTGACGTGAAATAAATGACATGCAGATAGGAAAACATAGCATTAAAAAAATCAGCAAAAACCAACTGCAGAGGTCACTGCTCTTGTGGCAACGCCCATTTCCCGAGAAAAGCTGTCTGAATTTGATTGAAGCAAGTTTTATTCAATAAATCAGTACTAGACCGTAAGTCAATTATAGCACAGCAGAGGTAGAACATTAAGCCATAGCTTATTTCAGTCCTACCCTAACGGCAAACCAGCAAGGCTTTATACTTTCCAAACAATGAGACACCAAGCTTGCTCACAGAGTTGTATCACAACGCTTTTACACACTGTTTCCTCAAGTTAAAGAGATAAATTACAATAGGAGTACCTATAAAACGAAAATCTACATTTCACACAGAAATGATTTAAAACAATTGTTTTTTTATTCATTTCATACCACTTTAAGTCACGGTAGATTTCTCTGCGTAAAATTCGAGCTGTTCTCCCCGTGGAGAGTGCGTCGCCACAAGAGCAGCGCCACCCACGTGCTGTGACTGAAAGTGGTTATACAATCCTGTACAATCCAACCCAAACTAACACAGTACACTACAATACAACCTACCCTCCCTATTTGCAGCAGAGTCCAAAACCAAAATGACCAGAAGTGTACAGAATGGACTCGGCCGAGAGGTAAAACAGGAGCCGTCGTTATGCACCTGTGACTTTGACAGACAACAACAACAGCAACAACAACAACAACAAACAACAGCGGGACTGGTCTAGAACCTCGCGGCAAAAAGACACTGGTGAAGACAGACAGTCCACGATGATAGGAAAGAGACTGTTGCCGCTGTTGTCGCCGTCACCGATGGTGATGGCGGTGGTGGTGGTGGTGGTTGTGCTGATGTGTGCTGATGTGGTATTCGGAGATGTGGAATCCGGTAATGAGACTTCCGGTGCCAAAGGTGTCCAAGGAAATGTCACCTCCTTGTCGGAGCATGCCACTAAACGGTAAGATTTGGTTGATTGATTGACTGATTGATTGACTGATTGATTGACTGATTGAGTGACTGATTGAGTGACTGATTGTTTGACTGATTGATTGACTGATCGAGTGACTGATTGAGTGACTGATTGAGTGACTGATCGATTGAATGATTGAGTGACTGAGTGAGTAACTGATTGAGTGACTGATTGATTGAATGATTGAGTGACTGAGTGAGTAACTGATTGAGTGACTGATTGATTGACTGATTGGGTGACTGATTGAGTGACTGATTGGTTGCTTGATTGATTGATTGGTTGGTTGATAGATTGAATAATTCATTTCATTCTTTTATTTCGAAGATAATGGAATGGGCACTCATGTACTTTTTTTTTACATCCAGTTCCCGTGCGTACGCGGCGATGTAAAGTTTGCCATCAGTTGCCACGGGCACACAATGGCCTACTCTTACGAAAAGCAGAACAGGTTTTGACATGTACGCAAGATGTTCTGCGTGCGTTCGCACACAGGACCTCGGTTTATAGTCTCATCTGAGGGACTGTTGGGAGGAGTAGAGTCGGCACTGATATTAACTCCAGGATATAAAATCTTGAGAGGTTCAAACCCGGGTCATCAGATCACGATCACGAGCGCAATGCGCAATGCTCTAACCACCAGGCTGGCCCGTTTCCCCCATTTACTGTTTAGTTCGTCAGTTGGTCAGTCAACCAGTGTGTCAATCCATCTTGTATTCATGTATTTTTCATTTCTTTCTTTTTGGCCGTTTATGCTTCATTCGACACCCTTTGAATGAATAGGTTACTCTGTATCAAGGCATGCATGTGCTTTCGTTTGCATCTTCATGCACAGAAGCACAACTACACAACTACACACACACTTTTTTGTTTTACCTTTTTCATAATCCTTTTCCCTATCGTCTAATATATCTTATGGAAAGACGTTAAAGCGAAGAACACACACACACACACACACACACACACACACACACACACACACACACACACACACACACACACACACACACACACACACACACACACGAAAAACCACACAACAACAATCAATGACTATATTTTTCGAAGATGTAAAGCATTTGCTGTTTGTCGGCTATAGCTACATCTCACATTAGAACACAAACTATTGTTGATTTGTTTCATGATGACTAAAGGACCGTTGGACCTGCATTTGTAGTTTCGGCATTAAAGATAACAAGGGTCTATTGTATAGGTGGGTTTTTTTTAATAATCTTTACAGCAGAATTTGTAACCATAATAATAGCTTTAAACATTTTTCAATAAAACAGATCAGTCACCATAATTATTTAAGATGTCACTTTGGCATTGATTCCAAGTCAGTTGTCTAAGAATTAAAAGGTTTTCGTTCTAAAATGAGAGGAGAATGAATATCTCAAATTCATCATTTAAAACACATTTTATCCTCACGAGTTGCTGAATTCCATCCCATTCTAGACTTCCTGGGAAACAGTGGGATGACAGTAATGTTCCTGCCAAGCAGCGGCAGTGTAAATGGATACTAAATCCACAGCCTACTTGAACGCTCCATTCAGACTCCAGGAAGGTTACAGTTTGCTTGAAAAAAAGCCTCTTGGGGCAGTGTCAACAATGTACCAAAGATTCTTCTGCCCGAGATTGCTTGTGTTTCAATAAAGCGTGCCATCGTCAGGATAGACTGCTCAACAGTGAGATACACAGATGTAGATAAGACACGAAGCTTCTTTGTTTGTTGTGGGTTTTTCAATTTTTATTTGGTGCTGCGTCATCTTCTGTGACGTTCCTCCTGTCCTGCTGTTCCCACTCCGCTTATTTCAATCTGTCCACCACAGCCATACCCAGATTCGCTATGTCGTACCCTCAGGATCGGAAGTCCACAAGGAGCCCATCAATGTCAGGCCGCCGTGGGGCCACCAGCTAGAGGGGCCCTGCACTGCTGCTGGATCACTTTGATGGTGTTCAGTGACGCCTGTTTAGAGCTAACATACACAGGACACCATCTACCGAGCTTCTTACTAATGACACTAATAGCTCAGTCGTAGAGCCAGACTGAGTGAGATGCCCACATGGGATGGCGACCAACGACAACGTCCGTCCAACGACCTTCTCCCCGTGAACCGCTAACCTCAAAGCTTTGGACACAAACTCACCACAGGCACATTCGAACTAAGTTTATACAATATTTTATAAGTATACATGTGGTTCTGTTTTATCATCTGTGCATACTATTTTGCTTGAGCACTTGTTTCAACAGTATTTTCTTTGCACATTTGGTTTAGTGTCATCACTGTCCTTGAACAAAATTGGCTGCTAATGCACTTAATATGTTAGAGACAGTTCAAAAGTATAGGTAAAAATCCCGTTCGTACTCATGCGCGCGCGCGCGCGCGCACACACACACACACACACACACACACACACACACACACACACACACACGCGCGCGCGCACGCACGGACCTACGCACGCACCCGCACACAAATACACAAACACACACAGACACGCAGACACACACACACACACACACACACACAGACGGGACGGGATAGCCTAGTAGTTAGAACATTGCGGTTGCAATCTGACGACCCGGGCTCGATTCCCGTTCAAGGGGATATTTTCTCCTGGGGTTAACATCAGTGCAGACTCCACTCTCCCCAAAAGTCCGGATGACACTATAAACTGAGGCCCCGTGTGCGAACACACGCAGAACATCTTGCGCACACGTTAAAATCCTGTTCTCCTTTTCGTAAGAGTAGGCCATTGTGTGCCGGTGGGAACAGATGACAATTTACAAAACCGCATACACAAGGGGACAGGATGTAAAAAAGCACATAAGTGCTTATTCCATTATCCTCGATATAAAAGAAAAAAAGAAAAAAAAGAAAGATCACACAACACACACACACGCGCGCGCGCGCGCTCTTCTCTCTCTCTTTCTACACACACACACACAAACACACACACACACACCACTAGCCCCTCCCCCCCCCCCCCCCCACACACATACACACACACACCACCACCAACCACCAACACCATTACCACCAACCACCAACTGCCACCCACTAACTACCACAACCACCACCACCTCTCCCCCTCCCCCTTCCCCACCTCTCCCCCCCATCCACCCCCCCAACACACACACCACACACACAACACACACACATACTGCACAGCACACACTGGTACACAAATCACATTCACATCTCTCCTCTAACCACTACTACAACAACAAGAAGAAGAAGCCACAACGCATGCCCCAGCCAACAAGATGTCCCTCTTACCAGAGGAGAGCAAAAAGCTAAGAGGAAGGTAAGTAAGGCTGTCACAGTGCAAGTGGCACTCGTGTTTGCTTGCATTCTGTGTAATATCTGTATATATAATATACGATATTATACTACCACATACTGGCCCTCGACCTGACTCCTCTACTACTGTCGGCTGAGAGCTGACTGCTGACTGCTGCAACCTTCCCGAAGCCGTAGTACCGATGCCAAAATTACTGGGATCGTCAGGCCGGCTGTGTCGGTGTGGATGTTTATTATGGTGGTGGTAGTGGTGGTGTTTTTTTTTTTTCTATCCTTTTTGGGTTTTTTCTTGTTCTGCCTGGTTTTTGTCTCATCTCCGGACACATATATGTATACACAGATGCACGCGCTCGCACACACAACCCACTACACACACACGCACCGCCACCACACACACACACACACGCGCGAACGCGACGCACACAACGCCGCATCTGCACATAACACCAGCGAACGCACCATAGGACAGATGAGCTTACGAGCGCCCCCGAACCGCAAACACCCTTTCGCACGAGTAATACGCAACCGGTGTTGGTGAGTAGTGTTGAGTGTGGTGAAGATGACAAAATTACAAACCGATGTACGGGTTGGTTGTAAAGCATAGTGTGTTTTCAGTATTGAAGAAGAAAGATAAGATGAGAAATAAATAGAACACACACATTGGGGGAGATAGACAGAGACGGAGATGGTGTGTGTGGTGAGTTGGTGTTTAGTGTGTGGTGTGTGTGTGGTGGTTGGTGAGTAGACAGGATGGAGTAGGGGGAGTGAAGGGAGAGAGGAGAGCGACAAAATGGAGGGAAAAAAATGGCAAGACAAAAAAAGATGAGTATCAAAAACAAAACCACACAGACAAAGAAATTTTTTAAAAACCCAGCAAACTAGCCAGACACACAGAATGATACATCAAAAGTATACTGACACTAAAAAAAAAAGGATTTAAGTACCACCACCATCCCCCTAACGAAACATAGGCATATAGACAAAATACTTCAAAAGGCATACTGGCACCTAAAACAAAAAGACAACCAACAGACCCCCCCAAAACAAGCATATTAACACAAACAAAAAGACTACCAAAGCATACTAGTTGTAGTAAAAACCAACAACAACAAAACAACCCAACCCAACCCCCCCCCCCTACACGACAAAACAACAAATACAAACCAAACGAACAAACTTTAAAAACAAAACCCGACAACTAACCAGCCAACCAAACCCGAACGATACAGAACAATACATCAACAAGAAAACTGACACTCATGAGCGTGTTGTTATTCATGACGGTTGCCTGTTCCCATCAAACGGAAACAGTTCATTTCATGTGATGCTTGCTGCTTCGTAACGGTTGGTGACGTCACGGGCAGGACAGTGCCATCATACATCCACCAGGTCGACACCGTTCATTAATGAAATAATTAACACTGCAAACAGAGATGTCCACATTATATTTATATTATAGGCTCCTGCTGACTGACTGTTCCGTATCGCGTCGGCTGTGTGTTATTTTTTATCTGGTTGTTTTGTTTATGTTGATGTAGGGTCTGGAACATGGGCATAGAATGGGGATCTGTAATTTGAGATTATATATATATATATATATATATATATATATATATATATATATATATATATATATATATAGAGAGAGAGAGAGAGAGAGAGAGAGAGAGAGAGAGAGAGAGAGAGAGAGAGATCGCAAATAGTAGTAGAAGAAAACAAAATTTAATGCAGATAACCAGTTACCACTTCTTTATTACCATCAAAATGATTTTTTCGAAGATTCTAAAAGGAAAATAAATATGAAAGGTGATGAACTTTGATGATAGCAGTTTGTGTTTACTATCTATATATTGGTTTGTTTATGTTTGGGTAAGAGCCATTCAGTTTACCTGACCAGACTCAAGTTTCCGCCCTTGGACTGGCTCCCTTCAGAGGTGCTGGTGTTGGTAATGAAGGCTTCACTCTCCCCAGTACCTTACACACGAGGTACTCCTCGTAATGAAGCTGTGACTATTGCATTTATATACAATAATGAATTCATATTCATTTAACCAGCCAAAGCTGCCATCAATAGATAAGTACCGAAAGATGGCGCTCTACTATATTTGAAAATTTGTGTTGTAAAAGAATCCAAAACGGACCCCCCCCCCCCCTCCCCAAAAGATCATTTAAAGCAAAGCCCACACGGCAAGATATATATATATATATATATATATTAATATATATATATATATATATATATATATATAATGATAATATAGCTGTAACAACAAACACATCCCAGAAATGAACTGGTCTGCCTTTTCGCTCCATCCACTGGGTTCCTTCCCTTCATCCACTTTGCCAAATATGGGCAGGGACTGTCTCCCTCCCCGGATGCTAGATGAGGTCATTGGCCAGATGATGGAATGGACGTCAGTGTCCCTTGTCCATACCACTTCATTAACTAAAGCTCCCCTGAAACTTTCCTCTGCCGAGAGATAGGAGAGACTTAGGGGAAATACTTGGACAGCTTGCGTCGATATTTCTTTTTTAAGTTTCGTGTATAAGATGATAGAAGCAGAAAAGTTTGGTATGTTTTCAGTTCTGTTTTTGTTCCGGGATTTTTTTGTGTTGGTTGTTGTTCTTCTTCTTCATATTATTATTATTATTATTATTATTATCATCATTATTATTATCATCATTATTATTATTAATGCTGTTGTTGTTTCATATGAACGTCAATGTCAGGAAGAGATTGTTGCCTACTTTGGAAGAAAAGTAACCAGGCCTATACGGTTCGGACTGATAGCCTTGAATGTTAGTGTGTGTAGGTTCTGATAAGAGAGCGTTGCCACGTGGGCATAGTGAGACTTGGCCAAGAGGCTGTCACCTGTAGCAGGCAGCCGCATTCCGCAGTGACAGGCATGCCGAACACACATGGACGGTTTGCAGACAGTACACGTCTTTGGTCGTCTGTATTCAGTGGGGACGGGATAGCTCAGTGGTTGGAGCACGCGCTTTTCCCCAGCCAAGTTAATCAGCGTCGAGCGTGGTTACCAGTTGGATGGGTGACCGTTTGCGCGCCTTGGCTTCAGTACAGTTCCCCCAGTTCACCCAGCTGTAAATGGGTACCTGCCCTCTTTAGAGTCAGGGAAGGTAAAGCAGCGAGGGAGAGGAGATGGGCGCCGCCCTCGATAAGCTGGCCCTAGAGAAGTGAGGTCTCTGACGCCTCGCTCCCCTACGACCTTATAGGTTATGGGACTCCTTTACCTTTACCTCCTCCTATTCAGTGGTGTGTACACGCTTTGTGTTTTGTAGTGTTTTGTATTCTATTGTACTGTACTGTACTGTGTTGTACTGTACTGTAATGCATTGTTTTGTATTGCATTTCGTTACATTACATTTTTCAATTTTTGTATTGTATGTATTATACTGTTTTGTATCATATTGTAGACTATTTTCAGACAAGGCAAATCTCTTTGCGTGAAATTCGGGCTGCTCAACCCGAAAAGAGCGCAACATCAAAAAGAGCAGCACTACCCTGTGTTTGCTGTCAGTATGTGTTTTTTTTGTTTCCATATCAGAGTGTTTTACAAAAAACGTAAATAAATACATCGCATGTATTCACTCACAGAACATATACAGCGAACATGCGTTGCATCAGTAAGGATATGCAAACATTCTAAAAAGAATTCTTTAAAGAAGGAGAAAAAAAAGTGTTTTGACCGTGGAAGAGAGACGTGTTAATGTACCCATTTAAAAATTAAAAAAAGATGGTGCTCTATGATTTCATGCAAGTGAGGCCTTAAAACACACACACACACACGCACACACACACACACACACACACACACACACACACAACACACACACACACACACACACACACAACACACACACACACACACGCACACACACACACACACACTCACACACGCGCGCACACACACACACACAGTGTGGATACTTCCAGATGTGACAGCCTTCAACATATCAGTGCAAAATAAAGCGATCCTATTTCCACTGGTAAAGATAGAAAATGGAAGGTATCACACTGATCGATTCCCTCCAGGTGTGACAGTCATTCACCCTGACCTGAACTACAGTACTAGTACTATATTATCTACCCTCTGGGGGCCGCCACCAGGCCACACGACTGCGGAGACACAGCTGTGCACCACACTGGATCATTAAGCGGGCATCAGAG
>CM054141.1:54807881-54822881 GCA_028751875.1 Rapana venosa
ATCATGGACCCTGACTGCAGATTTGGAGAGAAGAGTACAGGCAGTGGAGATGAGATGCTTTCGGAGACTCCTTGGCATCTCCTACAAAGACCACATAAGCAACGAAAGCGTGCATAACAGAATCCAGCAAACCATTGGACCCTATGAGAACCTTCTAACGATCGTGAAAAAGCGTAAACTTAAGTGGTATGGGCATGTCACAAGATCCCAAGGAATTACAAAGACAGTTTTGCAAGGCACTGTCCAAGGAGGAAGAAGAAGAGGCAGACCAAGGAAGAGCTGGGAGGATAACATCAGTGAATGGACAGGCCTAGAACTCAACAAAACCCTGAGAAAGGCAGAACAGAGAGAAGAATGGAGGGAACTGGTTGCTGAGTCTTTGAGGGTGCCCCCACGGTCGTCAGACTACGGGACAGATAGATAGATAGATAGATAATCTAAAATGAGTGTTGATGGGATCGCATACTGTTTTGGGATTTATATATTGGATATTATCTCTGAAATACACACACACACACTCTCTGTCTCTGTCTTTCTCTCTCTCTCACCTTTTATCGTCCTGCTTATAGTCATAGTATATCCTGATGAAGGATTCATATTTTTATATTTTCAATACTTTATTGGACTTGCCTCTGTACTTAAGTTTTAATGAGTGCCCTATTTCAATATATCTTATAATTATGTTTTAACAAGTATGTTACCATTTGACAATGTGTAGATGTTTATCTTTATGACTTATTAAGTTTGGTTGTGTTATTTTTTTTGGCTTTGTTGTTGCTCTTGTTCTTGTTGTTGTTGTTTGTCTGTTTTTCTCTTTTTTATCATCTTTTGTTGGTTTGGTTTTTCCTTCTCTTTTGTTTGTTTGTTTGTTTGTTTTGGTTAGGGTTTTTTGGGGGGTGGGGTAGGGTGGGGTTATTCTTAGGATTTTCTTTTAATTGCTTGCTTTGGGGGGGGGGGGGGGGGGTTGTTGGGGGGGGAGCTGTTTTGAAAAGGGTTATTTCCCTTGTTTTTATTGCGAGACTGTATAAGTATTGGGTTATTATTATTAAGATGTATCCTAACGGGCGGGGACTGGATGTAAAAAAGCACATGTGTGCTTATTCATTATCCTCGAAATAAAAGAATTTGTCATTGTCATTGTCTCTCTCTCTCTCTTGCTTTCTATCTCTCTCTCTCTCTCTCTCTCTCTCTCTCTCTCTTGCTCTCTCTCTCTCTTACTCTCTCTCTCTCTCTCTCTCGGACGACGTGACGGGACGAGAACTGAACGGGTGTGCTGTTAGTAAGCTGCTGCAAATTTTTGCATTTTAGCTTCAAAATGTCAGTTTACTGGCCTTCCAGCTACTGTAATAAAACAACTTTTAAACGCCCCTGCTGATCGACAACGTCGTATCGAGTTGGAAAGTCGCGGGGGAGAGCGGCAGTGTTGTGTTCGTCTTGCGAATGAAGCCAGCTGACAAGCCAGTGTCAACAGAAATGGCGGACCCCGTGCTGAACCGTAACTCCCGTGTTCAGTACTATCGCAAGAAACCCCCTGTCAAAGACGTCGCGATGTTCAAAGAAGTAGACAACACCAAGAAAGACAGGCAAATCGCCAATGTGACAATAACAGTGTCTTGGAAGAGCCGGTCTTGTGTAACATTGACTCCCTGCTCGATGTGGAAACAGAAGGAAAACAAAACCAGTGTGTACACAGAACTATGTGTCAGCAGTGAATTGAATGCCTCAGCACACCAGATTCACTTGTTCTATTGTGTGATCCAGCAACAGACAACAAGATCGGTGTGTCTTCTGAGGCGCCTGATGTGCAGAAGAGCTGACATTTGGCTGCACAGTGGATGACTCTGATACTGATACTGGTATTGTGAAACAGTATGTGTCTACTCTAACTGACAAACGTTTGTACAAGGCGTCGATTAAGGGACAGCAAGAGAAACACACGGTTTCGAAAGGTGGTGGTACATAGTTCGGTTGATCAAAACATTGTGATGTGTGAATCAGATGACATCATCCTGGAATACTCTTGGAATGGAGATCCTGGCGAGGAATCTAAGTGTGTGTTCTGGTACATCAAGCAAGAAGAGAAAAACATGTTGCCAGAAGAACGTGTCAGGCTTGCCAGACTTCGTAAAGGGAAACAGTGTACTAATACACAACACACAGAGACAGTGGTGGCGAGTGCTGAGCAGGAGTTACATCATCTTCGGGACCTGATCCGGTCTTACATGGGCTGACTTCGCTGGCTGTAGACTGGAAAAGGAAAGGCTGGTTTGAAAATTGAGACACTTGAGACACAGACAATAATGTATCGAATCTTGATGTACATACCACCACTGCCATGGTTTCCATGTCATTGTAATCGCTTTTCGCGTTCGATATCGTTGTTACCGCGCCGCAGCGCTATATGGCTTGATCGCTAAATAGCAATAAAATTGTGTAAAATTGTGTCAATTGTCTCTCTCTCCTCTCTCTTGCTCTCTCTCTCTCTCTCTCTCTTCTCTCTCTCTCTCTCTCTCTCTCTCTTCTCTCTCTCTCGCCCTCTCTTTCTCCTGGAAAGGAGACACACACAAAAAAGAAAAACAAAAAACCCAAGCCAGACATACACGCAAACGTCTCATCTAGTGTGCACTTTAAGGTGTCACACCTATTTCCATGTGTGTTGAGGGAAACAGAGTGGATAATCCCCAGAATGTTAAGCGTGGGAACGTATAACGACGACGACGACGACGACGACGACGACGACAACAGCAGCAGCAGCAGCAGCAGCAACAACAACAATGAAGAGGGTTAGTTATTGGGCTGTGGCAGGAGTACAGAGATTCTTCCCGCTGTCGGGTATATCCACTCTTTTTTTTCTTCTTTTCTTTATTTTCCTTTTTCTTCCTTAAAAAAATCAAACGATAACAAAAACCCACATTTGGTCTAAATACTTTAAGTTCGCACGCAGTATTTTCAAAGTTGTATTTAGATAAAGCTAAAAGATAATGTGTACGGTATCATACGATCACCAAAACTATTCCGGCATACTACGTGGGGGTATACAAATCATGGTTGTTAGGTTGTTTTCAGAACATTCTTAGCGGTTAGCCTTGAATTTCTACTGGCATGAAAAATGAGATACAGTTTAAAATTGTGAGCAGCAAAACGTGTTTATTGACATGAAGTAAAACTCTGCGCGCACACACACGCACACACACACGCAAGCACACACATGCACACACACACACACACACTACATACACAGGTGGACTGGATGTAAAAAGCACATTAGTGCTTATTCCATTATCCTCAAAATTTAAAAATAATAATAATAAATGATAAACAACACATACCCGCACACACGCATGCAAACACACACACTACATACACAGGTGGATGGATGTAAAAAGCACATTGTGCTTATTCCTTTATCCTCGAAATAAAAAAAAGATAAAAAAATGATAGATTCACATACCCGCACGCACGCACGCACGCACCCCACACACACACACACACAACACCACACACACACACCACACACACACACACAATTCTCTCCAATGATAGATTCACATACCCGCACGCACGCACGGCACCACCACACACAACCACACACACACACACTTCTCTCCACTCCGCACCACTCCACTCCACTCCACTCCACTCCACTCCACGCCATTCCAGTCCACTGATGCTATTATTCCACAGGACCTCTGGAGGGACTTTTCAATGAAGGGAGAACAGAACATAATGTATCTCTATCACATTGTCCATCGGGTGTTGACCTTAAAGTCAGCGTTGCACAAAAGCCAGCCAGCATGCGCGCACGCACGCGCGCGCGCGCGCGACTCTGTGTATGTGTGTGTGCATGCGCACGCGTGCGCGCAGAGTTTTACTTCATTGCAATGCCTGCTCACATGTCTGCTTTATAAACAAAAATACATTTTCCTTTTCTTTTTTTTTGTGGTTGGTTGAGATTGTCTATTGTCTTTTTTGTTGTAGCTGACAGTTTCTACATTTTCTGGCTCGTTAGTTTTGAACAGCATTTATTGTTTGTTATGTTCGTTGTTTCTTCAATAAAAACACGCTTCTCTAAAGTACTTTGGATATGGATTCTCTTCTAGAAGGTTAAGCCGAACAGCTAAAAATGGCGACCATGACAACATTGTTGACGACTACATCTATCTATCTATCTATCTATCTATCTATCTATCTATCTATCTATCTATCTATCTATCTATCTATCTATCTATCTATCCATCTATCTATCTATCTATCTGTCTATCTATCCATCTATCTATCTATCCATCTATTCATCTAACCATCCATCTATCTATCTATCCATCTATTCATCTAACCATCCATCTATCTATCTATCGATCTATCTATCTATCTATCTATCCATCTATCTATCTATCCATCTATCTATCTATCTATCCACCTATCCATCTATCCATCTATCCATCTAATCTATATCTATCCAATCCATTATCTATCTATCTATCTATCCATTCTATCTTCTATCTTTTGATTGAATCGAAATCTATCTATCTATCTACCTATCGTATCATACTATATCCATCTATTACCCATTCTACCTATCTATCTATCTATTCTTTCTATCTATCTATCTACCTATCTATTCTAGGTGTCTTTCCACTCAAGAAGGCAATAAATGCCGGCAAATTTTGTTGCCTTTTGCAGTTTTCATGTGTGTTGTGTGCTGTGCGTGCGGTGCGTGCTGGTGCGTTGCGTTGCTGTAGTGTGTGTGCACTGTCGGTGTGTGTGTGTGTGTGTGTGTGTGTGTTGGGTTTGTTGTGTGTTTTGTGTATGTTGTTTATATTACAAATATCAAAAATGCACTTTTTATACATAGAAATACATTGAAATAGTGCATAACATATTTATACATCTACATTTCGTATATACACTTGTGTCTTGTATATTTTGTCTATCTCTCTCTCTCTTCTCTCTCTCCCTTCCTCTTCTCTCTACCCCTCCTCTCCCTCCTCTCTCTCTCTACTATATTATATATATTATATATATATATATATATATATTATATATATTAAATAATTTATATATATAGATAGATGTAGATAGATAGATAAGATAGATAGATAGTAGACAGACAGACCGACAGACAGACAGACAGACAGACAGACAGACAGATAGATAGATAGATAGATAGATAGATAGATAGATAGATAGATAGATAGATAGATAGATAGATAGATAGATAGATCAGTGGGGGGAAATGGTTGTGTAATAATGACAATGATAGAAAACAGTGGGAAATCCTATGATATCAAGGTCTATGATTCATTGTGAACAAAACAGACGTGTTTGGATGGCACAGCTGCACTTCAATTAAGCCATGTGGTAATGAAATGTTCTATAGCATGTTCTGTTTAAATCAGGCCGAAATCTGTGTGGTTTGGTGTGGTATGGTGTGGTGTGGTGTGGTGTGGTATGGTGTGGTATGGTGTGGTGTTGGTATGGTATGGTTTTTATGGTTGTTTGGTTTGGGTGCGGTTGTGGTTTTAGTGTGGTTGTGTTATGGTATGGTGATGGTATGGTATGATATGGTATGGTATGGTGTTGTGGTATTTGGTGTGGTATGGGTGAAGGTATGGTGTGGTGTGGCCATCCGCCATGGTGTGGTGTGGGGTTGAGGGTGTTAATGGTTTATTGGTTTATGGTTTTTAGGTTATGGCATGGTATTTTATAAATGGTTTTGGTATAAGTGTGGTATAGTATAGTATTTATAAAATGTATGGTTCTGGTATGTATTATGGTATGTATTATATGGCATGGTACTGCATGGTTGTGTAGTTAAGTGTAGTGTAACGTAGTTAGTTCAGTCTTAGGTCTAGTTCCAGAGGTACAGGTTCGTCTTAGTGCATTGCATCATGCATATGACACTGCAATGTACTGCATTGCATGCTTTGGTATCATATTATTTACCCCCTATAGTGCATTGTCTTGTATTGGACTGTCCTGAATTAAATTTGCATCCTGGAATTTTTTTGAATTGTCTGGTATTGAATTGTGTTTCATCACATTGCAATGATAACGGAATGGGGATGGGGAGGGGAGTGAGTGGGGTGGGGGAGGGGGGGGGCTGAGGGGTGATAGCCTTGGCGGTTGAGTATTGAGCATGAAATCTGACAGTGCAGCTCGAACCACCAACCGGTTTTTTCCCACCACTAGGCACCCACATTCTGACTTCGGGGATGACGTCTAACCACAACAAATATCGTCATTCATTCCTACCAGTCAGCAATAGCCTACAATTCCAAAAGTCGGAAAGAAATTTTAACGTGTGCGCAAGATATTCTGCGTGTGTTCACACACGGGACTTCAGTTTATAGTCTCATCCGAAGGACCTTGAGTACTGATGTTAACTCCAGTGTTGGAGTGTGTGTGTTTGTGTGTGTGTGTGTGTGTGTGTGTGTGTGTGTGTGTGTGTGTGTGTGTGTGTGATGTGTGTATGTGTGTGTATGGTTGTGTGTGTGTGTGTGAGGGGGGGGGACCCCTATTGAGCGGGTACCTCGGTGACGGCTTAAAAACCAAGCCGTCAATTACGAGATCAATCCGCCTGTGAGATGCCCTTCAGTCTTGGAGGACTATGGGCTCGAACCCGGGCCCTCAGATCTCCAGATCAATGCACTAACCACTAGGCTATGCCCCCCCCCCCCCCCCCCCCCCCCCCGCTCTCCTTAATTACTTTTTGATGCCCATAGTTTTATTTCCAGCAGCAGCCGCAGAGATGGGGTTGGTCCCTAAGTACTGGTGTGTGGACATGCCCACTGATGCAGCAGAATGGTGTCATGATGAATCATTCAGTGTGGGCACTAGCCGCCGCCACACAGGCTCTGATAGGCCCCAGTGTGTGGGGACTAGAATGGGCTCTTTTTCCCCCCGTGGGGATACCGGGAGCCTGTCAGTATAAATATCATTCCCCCGACATTCTGGAAATTCTGTGATAGAAATGTCCTCTTTTCTATCACTCTCTTCGTTTCTGTCGTGTTCCTTTTTCTTCCTGTCACCTCCTCCTCCTTGTCTGTTTTCTGCCTTTTTGTCTAATTTTGTACATAAGTGCTTATTCCATTATCCTCGATATAAGTAAAATAAAATAAAATATAAAATATAAAATATTCTCTTGCCTATTTTCTAGAAAGATTTAAAAGATAACAAATCTTGTTCATGCCGAAGTCGGATGCGCTGGGCCTTTACTTGTCAGGCGCTTAACGGCAGCGTGACGCATTTTGGCTCATATAATAGACAACAGTAGTTGCTGTCTGAGCCTTGGCGAAGAAAAAGGAGAAGAAAGGACTCTTTTTCTTTCAGTTTGGCCAGGAAGGGGAGGGGGGAGGGGGGAGAGGGGTATATCTTGCATAGCTAGTACCAGAAAAATGAAGCAGTGGGAGTTGACTGCGTTGTGGACAGCAGAAGTAATTGGTTGTTGTGTTGTTGTTTTTTTTATATCTTAGGCGACATTTCTCGCAAATACAATAAGCATGAATCGATATATATATATATATAGATAGATAGATAGATAAATAGATATATAGATATGTAGATATATAGATATATATATTAAATTCAATATGTATACAATTCTTTTTGTTCTTGTTCTTCTTGTTCCTGTGGTTTGTTATTGTTGTTCTTGTTCTTGTTCTTGTTCTTCTTCTTCTTCTTGTTCTTCTTCTTGTTCTCTTCTTGTTCTTGTTCTTGTTGTTGTTGTTGTTGTTGTTCTTCTTCTTCTTCTTCTTCTTCCTTCTTCTTCTTCTTCTTCTTCTTCTTCTAACATCTTCATTGTTATTATCTTCACCACCACCACCACCACCACCATCATTATCACGACGACCACCACCACCATCATCGTCATCATTTTTATCAATATTATTGTTAGTATTAGTATTACTATCATTATCATGGTAATATAATCATTACTACTACTATCAAAAGCAGTCTATTCAGGACTTTTATTTTACATTATGTCAACAAAAACAAATGCTGTACCACAAAGAAAATGGAGAAGAAAGAGAAAAAATAGAATAAGTAAAAAAAAGTGTTGAAAAGAAGAAGAAAATCAAAATAATAATATGCACCTTTCCATCAGCGCTCTCTGTCTCTGTCTCTGTCTCTGTCTCTGTCTCTCTCTCTCTCTATGTCTGTGTCTGTCCGTCTGCCTCTCTGCCTGCCTGCCTGCCTGTCTGTCTGCCTGCCTGCCTGCCTTCCTGTTTGTCTGTCTGTCTGTCTGTCTTTCTCTCTGTCTGTCTGTCTCTGTCTGTCTGTCTCTCTCTCAGTCTCTCTGTCTCTGTCTGTCTGTCTGTCTGTCTGTCTGTCTCTCTCTCTCTCTCTCTCTCTCTCTCTCTCTCTGTCCAATACTTTCAACCTCATCACAATCAGAGATTTCCAGGCTTTTCATAATAACAACACACGCACCAACCTTAACACCACGACAACATACAACAATCAACACGCTTGCCATGCCATAGAACACAGCCAATTGCTTCCGACAATCCCAACAAACCCCAAGAGACCACCACCACCACCACCGTAACATAACAGGCCAGGGTTTTACACGCGCCCTAACAGTGACAGGGAAGGCCAACAATCAGTGAGATTACTGTGTGATGGCCACAAGTTTTTATGTCCAGTGGCAACAGGGATAGGGATAGGGGTTCATGCCTAAGACTTAGTATCTCTGACAAGCACACTGGTCCAGAACAGTGTCGTGAAGTATTTTAGTGTGGGAGATGGCGGCTGTCCCAGTAAGGTAAAAGGTAAAGGAGTCCCATAACCTATAAGGTCGTATGGGAGCGAGGCGTCAGAGACCTCACTTCTCTAGGGCCAGCATATTGAGGGCGGCGCCCATCTCCTCTCCCTCGCTGCTTTACCTTCCCTGAGCCTAAAGAGGGCAGGTACCCATTTACAGCTGGGTGAACTGGGGGAACTGTACTGAAGCCAAGGTGCGCAAACGGTCACCCATCCAACTGGTAACCACGCTCGACGCTGCTTAACTTGGCTGGGGGAAAGCGAGTGCTCCGACCACTGAGCTATCCCGTCCCCAGCTGTCCCAGTACAGGGTCTGAAAAGGGGCCCAGGGTGTGGAATGGAATGGGATGGAAAGGACTCTTTACTCGTTGGTCAGTTTGGCCAGTCGGGGGTGGTGGTGGGGGGTGGAGGGGGGGCTGTTCTTGTTGTATAGCCAGTGCCCAAGAAATAGGATGGGAGAGTTGGGAGTGGATGGTGATGTGTAGTGGTTAAAATTGGATTGTAGAAATGTCGTCTTCAGTGACTTGTGTGTAGATTTTTTTTTTTAAAGTGACGAATCTTGATATATTAGTGTTTTGCTGTCTTTGTGGTTCTTGTTGTTATTATGATTGTCGTCATCATCATCATACTGTCATTGTCGTCATCATTATCATCATCATCATCATCATCATCATCATCATCATCATCATCACCATGTTCTGAGTTTAGCATTTTTGTGGGCCATTGAGCATGTAATTTAATGAAAAAGGAACAATATTTTGTTTCAGTCTTTATAATGCCAAAAATCCTCCTGAAGCTCTGTTTTCTTTCAAATTCTTTGTATCCTCAGTTTAAAGAAAGAACAACAACCCTAACTTGATATGGCCACATAAAAGGATCCAACAGCCTTGATCAAACCGCTTTGCAGATAACACTCACGGTATAAGGGGGTGGGGGGATGGACAGAAGGGAAAAAAACAAAACTGTCCTAGAGAGAAAGACGGGAAACCCGTTGACATAGACTGTGTTGGCACACAGAGTGAACACAAATGGAGGAATCTGCAGGAGGCTCTACGGATCCGCGCCTCTATGACTCCTCCAGACGTTCAGGGATGAGGAAAGGAGAAGTGATATGATCGGCTGGATTTCAGTATTGTGTTGGGAATATCTCGCTTTCGAGATTCACATCGATTGAAAACGGCAGCAGACTCTCTTAACGAGAAGAAGCAGCAGGAATTGGATCCCCGCTCTGGGGGTAGCGCTGTAGCGCTTGTTTTCAGATACTGGGCCTGTTCTTTGGTCAGAGTTTGGACACTAGCCTAGACCTTGTAGCTGGCTGTGGGTCTGTCTGCGTGTCTTCTTGTGTGTGTGTGTGTGTGTGTGTGTGTGTGTGTGTGTGTGTGTGTGTGTGTGTGTGTGTGTGTGTGTGCGCGCGCGTTCGTGTGTGTGTGTGCGTGTGTGTGGGTGGGTGTGAGTCATTTATTTATTTATTGTTTTATATCGAGGATAATGGAATAAGCACTCATGTGCTTTTTTACATCCAGTCCCCGTGTGTATGCGGTTTTGTAAATTTTGTCATCTGTTCCCACCGGCACACAATGGCCTACTCTTTCGAAAAGCGGAACAGGATTTAACGTGTGCGCAAGATGTTCTGCATGCGTTCGCACACGGGGCCTCGGTTTATAGTGTCCTCCGAAGGACTCTAATCATGGCAAGGGCCGGATGAAAAAAAGGTATGTGAATGCTTATCTGTAACCCTTGAAAAATGAAGATTATTACTAGCAAAACATTACTTGCAAACATTCCTCATGGGTGCGTGTGTGCTGCGTGTGTGCTGCAAACATACCTTTAAGACTTTGGTCTGGTTCATTTGTGACAAACGATTAACAATTATTAGCGACAGCTATCTGCGAACATTATTTAGCAACTATTTGTAGACATGGTTCAGCTGCTATTTCGTAAACATTATTCCCCTGCTATTTTGTAACCATTGTTTCACTGCTGTTTTGTAAACACTATTCATTCCCCTGCTATCTGCAAATATTATTTCCCTGCTATTTGTCAACATTATTTCCTTGTTATTTGTAAATATTATTTCCCTGCTATTTTGTATTCATCATTTTTTTCTGCTATTTGTCAACATTATTTCCATGCTATTTGTATACATTATAAAACGGTTATTTGCAAACATTCATCTTTCATGATTACACGACCTTCACTTTACAGTGCAGCGGAGAGAGAGAGAGAGAGAGAGAGAGAGAGAGAGAGAGAGAGAGAGAGAGAGAGAGAGAGAGAGATGTGAAAGATGGCCATTGCTGATAGCGATTATCAGGCTGTATGTAATTGCGGGCCGTTTGTGTGGTGTTTACCAACTCGCTGCCCAACAAGCGTTCTTGCCATTTTTTTTTTTTATCAGTGCGATCAATCTGTGGGAAGGATAAAGGGCTTATTAAGCTGGGTTGTGATGATGAGAGAGAGAATCTTGAATGAAGTAATAATCTTTATTTTTCAAGGGTTACAGATAAGTATTTACATACCTTTTTTCCTCCGGCCCTTGCCATGATTAGAGACTATCGAAAAATACATAAACAAAAACCCCAAAAGCAAAACAAACGGGAAAAAACAGCACCACCTCCCCTCTCCCCACCTCCTCAATAATAAAAACCACCACCAACAACAAAAGTTCAACCTATGATTTAAAGAACGGAGATAGATATATACTCAACAAACACATAACCCCCATGTATTCACAGAGAGAGAGAGAGAGAGAGAGAGAGAGGAGAGAGAGAGAGAGAGAGAGAGAGAGAGAGAGAGAGAGAGAGAGAGAGAGATTGTAAGATAAAGGTAAAGGTGTCCCATAAACTGTGTGGTCGTAGGGGAGTGGGGCATCAGAGACCTCAGCTTCTCTAGGGGCCAGCATATTGAGGGCGGTGCCCATCTCCTCTCCCTCGCTGCTTTACCTTAGCTGACCCTAAAGAGGGCAGGTAACCTATTTACAGCTGGGGGAACTGGGGGAACTGTACTGAAGTCAAGGTGTGCAAACGGTCACCCATCCAACTGGCAACCACGTCCGATGCTGCTTAACCTTGGCTGGGGGAAAGCGAGTTCTCCGACCACCGAGCTATCCCGCCCCCATAATAAGATAGTACGAACATAGTCGTGCCATTCACTCTCTGTGCCAGATCCATTTTCTGGCTTTTAAGGATATGTTTCCCACGCTTTGTTGTACTGATTTCAGCGTAGAAAGCACAAGATTGCTTAGCGAGAGGGTTCAGAGGCACCCCAGTGTCATGGATTTTGGATTTACGACTGTCGGGAGATGCCTGGGAATGTAAAGCTTGTCTAAGCGGTCCGATCTGCGGAAGAAAAAGTGCATAGTTTTGTGTGGGTGATAATAGCCGAATAGTGTGTGTGGTGTGTTTAGTGTGTGTGTGTGTGTGTGTGTGTGTGTGTGTTGCGTGCGTGTGTGTGTGCGTGTGTGGTGTGTGTGAATTCAAAGGCAAAGGCAAAGGCAAACTTATATTCCCAGATGGTACATTGAATAAGTAGGTCTAGTGCAATAGCTTTTTTTGTCACCAAGCCATCCAAGCAAGCAGGCGCGCTTATGTGTGTGTATGTGTGCGCGCGCGCACGCGTACGCACGTGTGTGCGAGCGGGGGGGGGGGGGGGGGGGGGGGAGAAAGAAGAAGAGGTGGCTGAATTGTATGGGGACGCGCTCTCTCCAGGAAAGATACCCAGTGAATTTGACGTTGAGAAAATTATTGTAACAATACAATATGGCACAATACAATACGAAACACTACAACTAAATGCAAAGCAATAAAAAGAATAACCTGTTTACAACGCAAATGACAGATGCGAAACGAAGATAATGATAGTAGGGTTTTTTTTTATTGGCTTTTATGTGGTTTTGTTGCGAGTCATCAACAGCTGTTGTCTGCTATATTCCGTGTGCGTGCATATTGTTTGCACATCTGTGTCACGCTGTGTTCCATTCTTGTACATGTACAGAAAACGTGCTGTTAGACAAAGTAAGGCAATGTGTTTGCGCATGTGTACACATGTAGGTATACACTGAGTTATGCGCGTATGTGTGTATGTGTAAACGCACACATGCATGCTCACATTCAGGAACGAATGTGTGCTCACACACACACACACACACACACACACACACCTTCTCTCTCTCAAATAAACACGGGCGCAGATTGACAAAAATGTTGAAAACCACGTTGTTGTTGTTGTTGGGTTTTTTTAAACAACTATATCTAGTTTCATGCCCCCGTGGGACTCCCGGGGTATGCTTGCAAAGCGAGCATCGCAAGAATAGGATCTCTGCCCTCCAACCAGGCATGTCGTAAAAGGCGACTAAGGTGGAACCCTTCCCCCAGGTAGGGGGTTAGACACAGGGCTAACAACCCTGTTCTGAAAAAAACATTTGTTACGGAAACAGCAACAAAAGAAATAAACACTACTGGGTGTGACGGGCTTCCAGAGTCATCGGAAGATGCTCGTATGAATGTCAGTGGTGAAAGCCGAAAGGAAGCCACTGACACGAAGATGGAAGTCTTAAGCGCCAAAAATAAGACCAAAATAGGATTCTGGAATGTGAGAACCATGTTTGAGACAGGAAAACTAGCACAAGTTACAGCAGAGATGAGACGCTACAATTTGCATATTCTCGGAATCAGTGAAAGCCGATGGACAGGATCAGGCAAATACAGAGCCAGCACTGGAGAGACAGTGCTGTACAGTGGTAGAGATGACAACCAACACCATGAGGGAGTAGCAATTATCATGAAGAAAGGAATGGAGAAGTGCCTGATGGAGTGGAAACCTATCAACAGCAGGATGATGAGGATAAGAATGAAAGGTAAACATGCTAATACCACAATCATACAGTGCTATGCACCAACCAACGACAGCGGAGAAGAAAGCAAAGATACATTTTATGAACAATTACAGGCTGAAATGGAAAACACACCAAACCATGACATGAGGATAGTGATGGGTGACCTAAATGCAAAAGTCGGAAAAGACAACACAAATCAAGAAAGAGCCATGGGAAAAGAAGGATGTGGCAGCATAAATGACAACGGAGAAAGATTGGTGGAATTCTGCATGACAAACAACCTGGCCATTGGAGGGACATTATTTGCACACCCTGAGATCCACAAGCTTACCTGGTGTTCCCCCAATGGAAGAGACAAAAACCAGATCGACCACCTGATGATCAATGGGACATGGAGGAGATCGCTCCTAGATGTAAAAGTAAGGAGAGGAGCCGATGTTGGCAGTGATCACCACCCTGTCACTGCAACCCTAAAAGTGAAGCTGAGAAAAAATGGATCTGGGAAACCAAGACAACAACATTTTGATGTGGAAAAGCTGCGCAACACCAAAGTAAAGAGTGCTTTCACCCTCCAGCTCAAAAACAAGTTTCAAGCACTGGTGGATACTGAAAACTACACACCTCCTGACACGACTAATATAAACACCATGTGGAAACAAGTCAGGACAGCCTACACACAAGCCAGTAAAATGTGCTTAGGACAGAGACAGGGGAAGAGAAAAGGGTGGATTACAGCAGGCACCTGGCAAGCCATTGAGAACAGGAGAGAACTGAAGAAGAAAATCTTAGAGACAAAGTCAGAGCGGATAAGAGAGAGGTACAAACAACAGTACAGAGAAGCAAACCAAACTGTGAAGAGAATGACAAGAACAGACAAGCGTACCTACATAGATGATATTGCAAGACAAGCAGAGGAGGCCGCTGCAAAGGGAGAGCAAGGACAGGTGTATAAGATCACCAAGACTGTCAGTGGCAAGTACCGGGGCAATACCGAAACACCAATCCTAGATAAACAAGGCCAAATACTTACCACAGAAGCAGAACAAGATGCAAGATGGGCAGAACATTTCAGCGAAGTTCTCAACAGACCACCACCAACTGAAGAGGCAGATATACAAGATCCTGATGCTGATCTCAATGTGAACAGCACACCACCAAAAAAGGAAGAGATTATAGCAGCAATTATCTCTCTCAAGAATGGAAAAGCCCCTGGCCAGGACAACCTCAACGCAGAACTTTTCAAGGCAGATCCAGAATTTGCATCTAAAGTTCTACAGCCACTCTTTGCAGCTATATGGGAGGAGAAACAGCTACCAGCAGATTGGACAGAAGGAGTCATCGTGAAGATCCCAAAGAGAGGAGCCCTGAACAATTGTAACAACTGGAGAGGAATCACTCTGCTATCT